>OX401413.1:10348311-10940909 GCA_947846245.1 Cerastoderma edule
TGATAACGGACATGTAACCAGAAATGCATAGTCACTCGGAAAGAGATTTACCAAATATCCCGAAATGGAACTTTTTGACCAAATCCAAAGTAACCGTTTACTGTCTGGTACAAGATAGATGCACAAGCCTATGACTCCTACGACTTCCCTGGATCCACCAGTACTAGGCTAGGGCTCTAAAATGACTTGAAAATGCAACTCCAACGAAACCAGAGGTGTCAAAGGGGCTCGAGCCCGGGACCCCTAAGTTTCAAGTCCACCACATTAACCACTGAGACACACCGGACCAGTTGATGACAAACTATGGCAAGATATAAAACAATAATTGCATCAGAGGTAAACATGCTCACTATCAATTCATGATTTTTGTCACCGTGATTTCTGAATTGCTCTGCGGCTGATGCGTCAAAGTAAGTAATCATTAAGTAAGGTGTTATCGAAGATAAAGTTTCCGCTATACTTTAACGAATAGACATACGCTATAAGCGGTTTCCATTTCACCCTACGTGCTGTCTTATCTGGATCTTTACATTTACATCTGTCATCGCACTTCACATGATTTTATTTACGTTTAATGTACTTAATGTTGTCAATTTCAATAAACGATCTAATTGACGTATTCTGACAAGTTTATGAGGAGTATTGCACGCCCATGTGTTTGAAAGTGTGTGAATATGCGGGTCTTTTTCATTCATACCCACATCTAACGAAAGACAAAAACATACATTGATATCAGATTTTATTTAGTTTAAGGATTTAATGATGTTTTCCATTGTTGATATATGCTGGATCCATTTTGCGTACAGTGCATACATTTAAATTATGATATATCGCACTACAAAAATGTATCGTTTCAGCAAACCTTAATTTTGACTTGCAAATTGCCTTATCTGTGAATAAGCGCCTTTAACCCATTACCGAACGATAATGGCATTTTACCAGTTTGTTGCAAACATTGTGGGAAAAGGAGAAATTGCTCTTAACGAGCAATTTCTCCTCAATGTTTTCTGTCCTATCAGAGGTTTTTATCCCCGATTTTATCACATTTTGAAATGTCGTCTGCAAACTCTTTCAATTTGGGACAGTTGAAAATCTAACGTTTGGTAAAGGGTTAAGTCGGTAAAAACAAATTTGCACGAGTATGTCTCAAATCATCTTCTACTGATACGATGTGACATCTTACATGGACCCCTTTTTAGCTAGGCAGTCGTTCTCAGTTCGTCTGACGGTTTGATAAAGTGTACAGATTAAAAAATATAATGCACTGTCATTTTGATATGTCAAATTTGCGCATACAGTCCCGTCTTTAAGGAAATATACACGTAAAACCACACTGGTATCAAACCCTAGATATACCAAGCAATCTAGAGGACCTGAAACCTCGGAAAGCCCCGATCGAATCAATGTATCAGTGTAAACTGATTAGCAACAGAAAAAGAAACCACGGATTTTATAAAGGGACAAACAACATATAAATAGTCATCAATAAAATTTGCATTCATCAATTAAAGTTGCTTGTCCACAAATAAGAATATTTGAAAGTCAAAATAAAACGGCGTTGAAACAAAACAGTTTTGAATTGTTGTACAAAATACATTTTAGAATAGCTCTTGAAAGCTAAACAATTCCAATAGAAATTGAAACGCTTTTGGAAAATGATACACATGGATTCATTTTGTATGGGTTCTAAAGACTTACATACGAAATAATTTCGTTTCGAATTGTTTTTCTTCAGTTCTTATTTAACGATTGTTTAGCTGGCGCACATTTTCAAAGAAAATTTAACCTCAAAATGTTTTCTATCTTTAAACAAGCAGCTTTAAAGAAGGTAAACTGTTTTATAAAATTTCAAGTCCTGGATATCAAACGATGTTTCGTTAACAATAATGACATTCTCTTATTGCCAAAACGGCGAATAAAAAGTATTTTGTATGAGAACAATTGTTAACTTACTTTACAACACACCAAAGAAAAAGACAAACAAACAATCACGCAACGCATTGACAAAGATATATGATTTCTGTGCGAATTTGTGTTTTCTTCGTGCATTTGATTCCGTCCACATGGTAAACATGACAGAATGACAGAAACGCTTGTTTGCGTAAGTTAATCATTGTATGACATTAATCCCAAATTAAACCTGCCATAATTAAAGAAAAAAACCTCATTACAACATCATTCGAAAAATCTGACAACTATTTGATTTAATACACGTCTACGATGCAGTATGTCGCGTTGACTCGGTAAGACGTCGTCAAGAACGTTCGCCAAGTCAGGGTTTCGAGTCCATGCGATCCTGCATGGCCCAGTGATTTCGGTGTAGGACTCAGGGTTGGCGAAATCTGATTTACATGTCCGGAAATGCCAAAGCTTTTTTTGCTTTTGTCCGTATTATGGTTACACAGTAAATGTCAGTAAAATATCACTTGTCCGTTAAGGCTTTTGGACAAACTGGGCAATAATGATAATTGATATTACTACCATTGGGACTTGTGACATGGAGGACCCGGGTTCAATCCTCGCGAACGGCACTTGGCTTTTTCGTGGGAGTGTCCTTGTGTAGGACACACCAGAGCCTGCCTAGTACTTGTGCAGGACACACCAGAGCCTGCCTAGTACTTGTGCAGGACACACCAGAGCCTGCCTAGTACTTGTGCAGGACACACCAGAGCCTGCCTAGTACTTGTGCAGGACACTCCAGAGCCTGGCTAGTACTTGTGCACGACACTCCAGAGCCTGCCTAGTACTTGTGCATGACACACCAGAGCCTACCTAGTACTTGTGCAGGACACACCAGAGCCTGCCTAGTACTTGTGAAATTCAAGAATTCCGTAAAATAACTGAAATAGTGCCGGCAAGACGTTCAACCAAATATGTACAAAATATACGATCTCAAAGACTTCGTTCTTTCAAGTCGGACTTGCTCTTGAGTTATCACCACCTCGCCGCTTAATTCGCTATAGATACACGGGTATTATTGATGTTCCTTCATGAAGATCGTCTAGATATGCAAGCTCTAGTGATGTATATTGACTTAAAGTACCTATTGACGAACAGTTCAATATTCTACATGTATCACCTCTGCAGCGTGTGAAAATCTGCATTTGAACGACAGCGTAAAGACATACACAAGAAGATCTTTCAATTCTGGACAGTCGAAAATTTGCTATTTGGTAAGGGTTAAGTTCCAACTTGTAAGGCTGATAAGCCGTTAGGAATGACATGTACTCTATGAGATGGGGGGGATATGCTATTTCGTACTTTGCGGTGAATCGCAAACGCGAGGAGACATCCGTGTCTAGAAGAGATGACACTAACAAGGTTTTCTTGTAGTTTCACGAAATAATGTATTTCACTTGTTCGCCCATATTTCATGGTACAAACACACATATTCGTGCCAGGTGACGAGAACGGTTTAACCCATTACCCACATATTTGTATATAGTAAGACTAGACCAAATTAACCTGCTTAAAATGATTAATATGATTTTGATTTGAGTAAAATTAGAAATAAAAACATAATGAATCAAAGTAGAGTAAGGCAACCTGTTGCTGGTCAAATTATTTTCGGCTTAGATTCTGAGAATAGAAAGCTCATTTTCAAAGGAGGTCCGTACACTATTTGCTGCCTATATGATAAAGTGATGTAGGTGAATTTTTATCCTGTCAACACCTATACTCATATAACCATTAATCATATTTCATAATTGTCGTATGGTGGTTCTTACAGTTTGAGAAACTCATAGATGTAGGAATGGACTGTATGGATGGCACACGAATTAGACCTGAAAACAAGACCGACGACAAAGCGTCCGACGAAACAGATCCGTTAACCAACAAGCGTCGCTTTGCTCAGACCAGTGACGCTGTGGTCAGACGAACGCTTTCCTTCATGCTTGCTATATCATATTACCTTTCTTACAAACAAGCCATATGTTAACAGCGAATAGTTCCGGTCCCAACCGATGTGTGCCAAGAATGACCGAAGTTATCCGACAAAAGGATGAGTTTCAAAATGGCGGATTTTGGGCACTCTACCTTAATGGCGTTTTCGAAATCTTTAACCCGAGCGATTTCAAAAGTCTTGGAATTATTTTACAGATGACAAGTTTTATTTTCTATCCATTTGATTAACATCAAAACTCTTTTATCTATTCAATGATTAAACGAACGAATTATGACCTATCCATTGATAGAATTTACAAGGAAGAGTTTCCTTTCTGCATATTGAAAATACAGTCAAACTTGTGTGAAGAGGCCAGCCTATGAGACAGAGTAAATTGGCTGTTTAAGACAGGTTGGCTGCTTAACACAAATTGATGAACACTATAAATCTAACAATGTGACTTTCTGCAATGGTTGTTTAAGGCAGGTTGGCTGCTTAAAAGGGTGGTTGCTTAACACAGGTTAAAATGTACTACTAATAATTTTCCTTTTCACCAATTCCGTTAATTTGGGCTCTTCGTCTCGGGTTTTAGGGCCACTATCCCCACACTCATAGTTAACCAAACTGGGCGTAACCCGAGCCCCTGTTTATAGTCTTGTTAACATTGGCAAGTGTAATCGACTTGGAAACCCGAGAAGATCTGATTGAAAATAAATCAGGTGAAATAATTAATTAGTTAGGCCGAAAACAGTCGTCGACTAGGAGTTATTTACACAGATAGTGAGTAGATCTAAACGCTTCGCTGACAATTTGGAAACACCCTTTAACCCTTTACCAAACGCCAACTTTTCGACTGCCCCAAATTAAAAAAGCTTGCAGACGACATTTCAAAATGAGATGAAATTGAAAAAAAATCCTCTGATAGGGATGAAAAACATTGTGGGAAAAGGAGAAATTGCTCTAAAAGAGCAATTTCTTGTTTTCCCACAATGTTTTCCAGAGCCGTCTGCAGCAAGCTGGTCAAACGCCGTTATTGATTGGTAAAGGGCTAATACAATGTTTATTAGGTGTTTGGTATTGAAAACATTCCCAAGACAAACAAGATATTATGACTTTGCCAATTAATGTGCAGGTGAAAAAAACCAAACAAACATGAATACAGTTAATATATAATTAAGGGTGTGAGCTATTATGACAAAGAGATACATCGCAAATTACGGTGAAGGTTTAGTACTTCATGATTTTTTTCTTTTACATCAACTGCGAAAAATCAAATCTTATTTATTTCACTATTGTTCCTGTTTTCAGTATACAAAACCAGGAGTCCCACCGACAGTGGGTTAGTGAAAGGTCGCGAGGTTGACCCCGCTCCTTACAGGAATCGAACCAACGACCTCCATGTCTTAAAGCCACCATCTTCACCCAGGAATAGTGTTCTCCAGCATGGCGTCCATGTAAAATGAATGAGGATCGGTGCATCTTTAACCCAAACAATAACGACATTTTACCACTTTGTTGCAGACGAATCTGAAAGACATTTTGGGAAAAGGAGAAATTGCTCGTGACGAGCAATTTCTACTTTTCCCTCAATGTTTTTCGCCCTATCAGAAGATTTTATTTTCAATTTTCACACATTTTGAAATGTCGTCTGCAAACTCTTTGAATTTGGGAGAGCCGAAACATTGGCGTCTGGTAAAGGGTTAAGAAGAGACGATGTCTCACTCGTACGACGAGGCTAATATTAGTAGAGATGTCACATTCCTGTCTGCTGGCCAGGCGACCGGTGATTCGCGTTACTGTCGCTTGGTCGAGGAATGCCCCGGGATCAGACGAGCTCCCATTTAAATGCCATATAACCGAATTAGACCGAAGAACACACATCAAGGGTTCATTTCAAGAATTATGTAAGTCTCTCACATTTTGTGAAGGACGTAGAACAGTCTTATATTGATTCTTCGACATTTATGCTATTCACTCAATTTAGATCAGGCTCTAATGTGGGTTTATATAGTCTGATCCGAGTACGTAAGAATTGACGATTTAACATTATACCATTTTTCAAATTGTAATATTTGAACGTAATTCTGTTCAACATACGGATACAGATCATATCATTGGTATGTAGGTGTGGATCTGAGTCCGCTTTATTCAGCCTGAAACGTCAATCAAGCCGGTGACATTTTATGTAGATTTCATATTGGCTTAGTGTCACGTGTATGATTCACCGGTAAGCCAGTAAATAATAACATACAGGACCTTTACAGGAATTAAAGTGTTCTTCTCCTTTAAAGAGAAAAATTTAGATATGAAAGGTTACCCATGAAGACATTTCGGGAAAAGGCATAAAATGGTCAACAATACCAAACATCTGCACGCAATTGGCAACGGCATTTCCAAAACAAATATAACCTTTAATAACATCATAAGATACTCGTAGAAGGCATTTTAACGTTGTTTTGCTGAATTAAACACCACCAGCACTATTGGAGAGAACCATTTAGAGCTTATATAAACCCCGCATCCGAGCTGTGGTAAGCTGTTGTATTTACCCAGTAACTTATATGTATTTTGATCCATAGCGTGATTAATAGCGTCCATTTAATCGACCATGCAACGGGAATGGACCGAATCTGAGTTGTAGAACTTGTTGTTAAACCGTTATTCGTCAGTTAGTTGAATAACAATTAGTTTTAACTAACAAGGTAACAAGTATTGATCAGCTGTGCGTTACTTAATTCAAAAGCTTAAAGGTTCTTGATCACAGACGACAAACAGATCTATTTTAGAAAATCACCCAGCATTGTAAAGGTTAAACGGGATGGACCGATCAGGATGCTAGTTCTTGTGTATTTTATAATCTTTCACCTTGTGTTTTCTTACCTTTACGTTACACTCTAATACTATACTTTGACGCACCTGTTGCAGAAGGCCTTTCACAAAACCATTGCAACAAATGAATTCACTTAATAGTGTCGGTGAGATGCTAAATTCCATCAACACGAGAAAGCATTGGGTGCGTGAACAAACAAGCAACGTCTGTGGTTTATTGCCTGTGTTTCATTGGCCTTTGAAATGTCAAATTATTACTTGTGGACAGGACTAATTAACTCGTCATATTTCACAATGTTACCATCGTCTCTACTAATTAATTGAGTGCATTTCCGTCTCCCGGTGTCTGCATTTCAAACGACGGGCTGGCCACAGTGTGTGTACATCGAGTCATTAATTACATTACATTCACGTTTGTAAAGCGTGTCAAGCATACATTTCTAATGTTTTCACGGACCCCCGTTTCCTCGAAAAACGAACTTTGGTTTGAAAAGAGGGCACACAATATCACTAGACGCACTGGATAAACAGTAACTTATCCTGTCCCTAGTGTCATTTTGGGACCGATAACTAGGTGCCGTATAACATTTGAGATATCCGGCACTAACCATATAACACATCCACGCGACAAATCATGACGTCATAAGGACGACATGACGCCATCTTTACATCATTCTCTACTTATTTTTTCCTTTTTTCTCGTGTTTTATTTACATCTTGTTTGTTTGAAAGAATACATAAAGGTAGCAGGATAAATATAATAGATGGTTGGTGTCTTTGAATGGGAAAAGTTATCGGGCTCGGCTTCGGATTATTATCCGTTTCGCCTTCGGCTCACCGGATAATAACCCAAAGCCTTGCCCGATAACATTTCCGATTCACGACACCAACCATCTATTCTCTATATTTCTATACTAGTACCTCGAAGATCAAGAAACCTGTACTAATTATACGACATAGAGAGAGAGAGAGAGTTTTGGCGTACAGATGTCTGGGATATAAAGATTTTGCAATAAAAGAAAAAATGATTCGGGAAACTGTATCTACATCGGCATATAGAACAATTCGACAATCAGAAGTTCGAGGTACAGATATTCAACTGTAGTTCTTATTGTTTACTTTGTTAACTTTACAGCGATTGTAAAACAGCGATTGTAAAACAATATCGTTCAACCTAGATTAATCAATCCTGCTTACTGGAAAGATAAATAGTCCTCGTGCTATATTTGGATTTATAAAGGTTGCAAAGTTGACACCGCTCTACACGGGATTCGAACCAATAAACAACTCTCGTGCCCCGTAGCCGATGCAATACCTCTGGAGGCGTTTTAGAAAATAACTCCGAAAACTGTTTGCGTAAGTTAAACAGACATGTTTGGATATCATTTCCAACAACTGTACAATATTGTAAAGCGACGCGTCATTGGAGGCGTTCCGAAGAGGCGACTCTAATGACGTGTTATTTTGCAATACTGCTGTTCCCATTATTGAAATGAATGGAATATTGTTATGGACCCAAGCACGGTCTGAGCATTAGATGTTAAGTTAGACTATTCAATGGAGCTTTCCCTCCACTGATTCTTGATGGGAGTCAATAGGACAATATATTTCTTTTTTGAATCCAATAAATTCTAGCGATTTCCGTTTGAAACCGCTCTGTATTAACTAAGCAAATTATCAGTGAGTCTTTGAATCGTTTAAATCAGTAATGACTATACTAAGATAATAGCTATATAATACAAAAGCATTTTATGTTTAATTTTAGGACTCAATACATTATCACGCTTTTCACCCGGAACCACTCTGTACTAATTAAGCCGTAACTGAATCTGATGTCATTATTAAATCGATAAAATGAGTAGATGACCATATTGAGATAATAACTATATAAAACAAAAGGACATCATATCACTTTTGGGGACTCAATGAATTCTATTGGCTTCGATAACCACTCTGTGTTAACCAATCCATAAGCAAGTCTGATGTCATAATTATAAGGGAGGAATTATCCGTTTCCGTGTGTAATTCAGTAGTTGTAAGTAATAAACGGAGCTGTTCTCGGCGAGAGAATTAATACGCCGTTTGAAAGAGAAATGTTTTACAGCTTATTTGTAAGCAATTAAACCAACAGTTAACATCTAGTTAATATGTTATGTTGATCTTCCCTAACCCGGCCATGTTAAGTCTAGTCACTTTCTTTAGATCTGCTTAAAATAGAAACACATAGCGACATTCTGAATCATACTATATTCACACTTGGTAATTTCCTTTTATTCCATAATGCAATTTCCGACAGAATTGGTTTGTTTCTTTTGTATCGCTTCAAGAAAACACCAACGAGATAGACGTAATCAATAAGCAGGTACAGTGAACCCTCGTTTAACCGGACCCCGATTATCCGGATGTCTCGCAATCCGAACGAAATTGTAGGGGAACGGAATTATTGGACCAGTTTGTTGGAGACGATTTATATCAGAAGATTATCTTTGAATTTCATCACGTTTTGATATGTCTTCTGCAAACTCTTTCAATTTGGGACGGTCGACAATTTGGCGTTTGTTAAAGGGTTGTAAGTATATACCGCTCATACAGACCGTTTATGTCTTAATGTGAATAAGAACATGCTCTGCTTTATTAGTCCGGATTATTCGGTAAACCGGACATTTTGTTGGGAACGGACTTGTTCGGATAAACGAGGTTTCACTGTATACGGGTCCCAAACTTTAACTCTTTACTACCTGCAGACGACACTTTTTTTGCTTGAAGCAGACGTTTTTAAGAAAGCTTTGTAAACATGTGAACCTTTTCTTAAATCCTCCGAAATAGTTTCCGAATTTCGTTCTCAAAATAAGGTAAAAATGTGAGAGGGAAGAGAAGAAGATGTACAGCAATGAGAAGAAGTAGGTCATGATGGTGATGAAATAGAAAAACAAGAACAAGAACGGAAGAAAGTGCTGATGGGAAAGATGAATGCAAGGTATGTTTAAAACCATCATCACCTTCAGTTGACAAATGTCACGTATACCCCTATAAGAGTACACGAGGTACATATACCAAATGTTCGACTGCCCCAAATTGAAAGAGTTTGCAGGCGACATTTCAAAATGTGATAAAATTGAAAAAAAAATCAAATCTTCTAATAGGGCAGAAAACATTGTTGGAAAAGGAGAAATTGCTCGTTAAGAGCGATTTCTCCTTTTCCAACAGTGTTTTTCAGAGTCATCTACAACAAACTGGTCAAATGTCGTTATTGTTTGGTAATGGATTAAGAGTGCAAGAGGTACATACATGTTAGGCATACCCGTTTAGCAGTCTCGTTAGAGATCTGTCAGAAACGAGACTCCGCGTTATTTAAACGAGAGGTGATAAATGTTAACGTAATTAGTTGATTAAATCAAAATGGGACCGTCGCAAAACCCAAACAGGCGCTGAGGTAATATCGCTTGGGGATTTTTGATTCATATTTCATCAAAATAATTTAAACTGAGACATGACAAAAACCTACCATCTAGTTTACGTTTTGATTTAACGTTAATCGTTTTACCAAGAAAAGCCAACGACATGTATGTGCAGGCTGTTTCAAGACAACGTTTATCGACCTCTATATATGAAAAGCTACTTTGTATTATATAGAATATCTAATCCTTATGTGTTGTTACTTTAGGATGGACACATGTGTACAAATCAGTAAGAAGATGTACATACAAACAATGTTAAACCTGCAGGTATTGGGTCGAATTATTGGTGGGGCGTACGCTATATTACCCTCAAACTCAAAACATTTCACAATTTACATTAATATTTCGAATTCACAAAAAAACTTAATATAATTGAGTTGCAAGGTAATATATTAAACCTTACAGTGCCGAAACCAACTTCATGTTTATGCAAATAGGTTAGATCCAAGCCAGTTGCCAAGTAAATTGGGGGCTAGCCTGTGATCTAATCTGTTTGCCACTTTGGGTATCTTTCTTCAACCAAATTAAGCAGATATTTAAGGTTTTGGAAAGCAGACGACACAAAATCTATCTTTAGAAAATTACCCCGCAATCAAAGGATTTATTTCACCAACTCTTGTTTGCATCAGTGTGGGAGGGGCGACCTTGGACAAAATAATATTAATTAATATGGGTTTAACATCACGACAACATTATTTCAGTAATGTTGCAATGCCTGACTCTAAATGATGGAGGAAGACCCCATACTCAACTGCCAATAAAGGCTAGTCTAACGCGTTGGAACCATCAGTAGTGTGATTGCCTCTCGGGATTCAAACCCAAGTAGAGAGGGGCCATTTGATTTCAAGTTCTATATCAGGCCGCTAGGCCACGGAGGTCCTTAGGAGTTGGAAGATGTTGAATAAGTATGTTGTCTTTGTAGTGTGACAAAATGATACCGCTACAACATTTCCTGGTGTATAATAGCTCCAAGAGTGAAGACATGTGGCTTTAAACAAAGCAATACATTGCGCCAATAAGGAAATGATACAGAATAAGGAGTAGGCAGTATACGTTCAGATCATCTAAAATATTGTGTGAAGAAAATCATAAAAAATCATGGAAACTTTACGCCTAGGAAATCAACATACATCTATCATATTTGAATTTGAAATCCGCATGAACTAAATCAACAAAACAGGACAGGTGTTACCCAAAAGTGCCTAAATTCAAGAATTCAGACATGTTGAATTGAAATTTTGCATCACAGCATAAGTGTTTAAGCTTTATTGCGATGTCCTGCTTAAATGGGATGGGTTGGGGCACGTACTAATTCAGGGACATCAGAAATGACAAGAATAAAAACAGAAATGATTACATAGTTGTGGCAATCGAGAGCAAATTTAAATATATCTCACAGGTATAAAGTTACACAACATCATTTTCTGTCTGATTCTAGTACATTGCACCTGTTTTTTTTATCAATCTACTATACATACGTTCACATTTTTACTTTATTTACGTTGTTTTCCAATATAACTCCTTTTATACCATGATGTTCCGTGCTGTATTGTGTCGAAGTGTGAGCCTGCCTTTCCAAATGAACAAAATAATAAAGTGAGAAAATAAATCATAATTTCGACTTGTAGTTTCTGGACTGAACAATGGAATACTATTAGTAGTTGTCAATTTGAAGTCCTGTCGGGAAATAATAACGTAAATAAAGTAAAAATGTGAATTAACCCTTATATTGCTGGAATCGACTTCATGCTTATGAAAACAGGTTAGATCAATGCCAGCCGCCAAATAAATTAGAGGCTAGCCTGTTACCTAACTTGTTTGCTACTCTGGGTATATTTCCTCAACAAAATTAAGCGGATTTTAAGGTTTTTGAAGCAGACGACACAAACATCTATTTATAGAAAATTACCCAGCAGTCTAAGGGTTAAGATGCAGACTGATCGTTCAGAATTGTTGTATTATGGTTCATGAAAATCTGAAGCAGTTTTGGCGTGTAGTATGACCTGATATGGACGTAATTCGAGGCTTTTGATCGGAACTACGAATTGTTTCAGGGGTACCATTTGTTATTCAAATACAATTTCCGACAGGATTTTAAACGGAGTCACCAAATACGCGTTTTCTTATGAGACAGTCAGCTTAGTAGAGAAGTATATGTCTCTATTCACCCTTTACCAAACACCAAATTTCCGACCGTCCCAAATTGAAAGAGTTTGCAGACGACATCGCAAAATTTGATGAAATTGGAAAGTTATCTTCTGATAGGGCAGAAAACATTGTGGGAAAAGGAGAAATTGCTCGTCACGAGCAATTTCTCCTTTTCCCACAATGTTTCCCAGAGTCGTCTGCAACAAAGTGGTCAAATGTTGTTATTGTTTGGTAATTGGTTAATTTAATATGAGTTTTCATATAAAACAGACTGCTAAGTAGAGAAGTATATGTCTCTATCAAGCGAGATTATATGTGTCCCGGATACTCATTTTATTCGAATCGTCATAATTTCTGGTTTGATGGAGAAATATCCCATTAATAACTTGATTTGGGGACGGTATACACGAGAAAGGGACATAACCGTGATCGAATGATTATTGACTTTAAGCCATTACCAAACACCAAATTTTCGATTGTCCCAAATTGAAAGATTTTGCAGACGACATCTCAAAATGTGATGAAATTGGAAAGTTATTTTCTGATAGTGCAGAAAACATTGCGGGAAAAGGAGAAATTGCTCCTTTTCCCACAATGTTTTCGAAAGTCGTCTGCAACAAAGTGGTCAAATGTCGTTACTGTTTGGTAATGGGTTAAGCCCTGACCTCGTAAGTGTATACACTCTCTCAACTGCGACCACTTCATTTTATTTACAAATGTTTGTTTAGAAGATTGTATTACTTGATCTGATACCCTTTAAATTGTGACGATGATTGAAAACGGTAATTAATAATTCCACATAGAAATCTGGCAAAAAAAAACCCAGTATGACAAAAGGGTAATGAGCTTAACTTCGATGCTTATAGTATTTATTCATGTACTCATAATTGTGTACTAATTTTGAGAATAAGCAAGATGTCATACTTAAGTTTGGAAAAAGCACGCTCACAGAACATTAACCACATGGGAACAGTATGTCTAGAATCAGTAATTTAAACACCATCATCTTCGTACTGCAAAGACGTTAGACGGGTCGATTTTTTACGTGGATTAGTTTCATTAAATGTCGTTTTTCGCTCTACCTGCTTGATATGGGAGTTTATTTGACAGGTAAGGACTTTTGTCAGCCACCTTTTTCACACGCTTTCTTACTAACACTTTCCTGGGTAAAATCGGTGGAGCAGTTTAATAATAAACCAAGTATAATAATATAAAGTTATGTGTCAAAAACGAATAATTGCTTCAATAACATCAAAAAAACATTTCGCAAAAAATCGAATAATTTGATAAATGAAATTTAAAGTTACTTAGGCGTCGCCTGTCTGTATGTATAAGTTAGATTAAGTACAAAACTACCTCTTATAGCTAAAGTTTACGTAGCGAATATGGTTTGGCTGACACATCTATTTGGGGGTGCATATTGTCGCCATGAATCCAAACCTTCCAATGGCATCTCAATAAATGTTGAAATACGACAGATATTTTCTTGGTCTTTACTTTAAATATTTCCGAAGTAACATGCGCATTTCTGTCAAGCTAATAATGGGCAGCACTTTGTTTAACTGCTGGTGAATTTCAAAAGCTTTGGATTCATTTTATCTTACTTAAACTGCCCTGTGTTCGGACCCCAGATGGAAGGCCCCGATGACGACGAACAATGATAACATTTTGACATACTGTTGAGACAGAGATGTCAGAAATGCAGCATACATGGGGAAGTCTCCTCAAGATGGCTAAGGACATACATAATTGGCGTGCGTATCTTTGTTGCTTTCCCACGTGACATCTATTGTATTAGACAGTACGTAAGTAAAGATCCATATCGAAACCCACATAATGAATGCGTTCGGTGTTATTTAAATCAATACGCGCATCTGCATACTACAAAGACGGATCTGTGGCACATATTTTGGCCTACGCATATCGAGGGTTCAGTGCAAGACTATAGAAAATGCTTCATGTTTATGAAGCACTTACTATAGTAGTGCGCTATACCTTCGTTATGTTCAGTGATACATGTTTATACAATATTGGTCAAGTCATCGGCTCTCCCTGATGACACAAAGGTGTGGATTGAGACAGTCGAGTGCATGTAGGTGTCAACAAACTGTGAGTTAGGCATTCATCACTATCTTGACAACCATCGTAATAAATGAGGCGCGACATCATGGGCAAAATGGGGATGATTGGATTTGTGAACACCATCGCGTACTATTTGAGGCGTCTGTATGAACACTTATACGAAGGAAAGTGGTTCCTCAAGAAGAAAGTATTTTATCTCAGAGAAATAGTTTCAAATGGAGTAAGTATCCACTTAAAAGAAATTTAGGCGAAAATGACACTTACAGTATATGAATGCAGTATTGCTACCCTTCAATATGAAAGCATGGGATACGCACGAAGAAACACAGGTCACAAATGCAAGATTAACCGTCTGACAGAAAGACAATATTGGTTCAGAAGTTCTCTACAAAACAGAATGTAGCGAATATAATTTGGACGAAAGAACTGCCGATTCGATTGTATCATATACGATTTTTTATATTTTCATCGCTATTAAAAACCAAAAAGTCGAATCTTCTACAAGAAAAATAACCAGATGCGACGTCATGTACGAAACTTCTACGTATAATCAAAACAGACGCGACCTTGTGTTCTATTTACAGTGACGACGTAATGTTTTCAGATACCACGATCCGATCCTGAACCAATAAATCGACACCTCGTAAAGTCTGACCGGTTGACATATTACGACTATACAGCCACACACTGAGCGTGATTAATGGCGTATTAATCAAGTCGCGCCGCAACCCAATGTGTGCACAGAATGCGTGCCATGCCAATCTTACAATGTAATCACATTGACGGTTTTGAACTTAATGTAAGCTTAGAGCATTAAACAATGTTAACTGTAAGATTCATATTGATTATAAACACATATTAATTCACTGTTTAGTCTGGAATATTATCACTATCGCAAATTGAATTATCGTCACGAATCAATTTTGATTTTCGTAGAAAAGGAACAATGATTTTTAATGCTGAATCAAAGATTTGACCAACATGAACTTGGTCCTTTGGTTGACTGAAAATCGTTTTGTGTGTAGGAAGTCATCTATTGCAGTAAATACATTATGGCAAATACAGAAAACCATATGTCGTAAACAAAGAGACTGATAAAGGATGGTCAGTTTTCTGCTAACCCATTCCTTACTAATGTGACAGGTAGACTGCGGGCAAACGACCTCTTGGATTGAATGACCAATGTATGACCATGGTCACAAATAACTTACTTAATACTTACCAATACTTGGTCACCTGACCATCTTCATAAGAGGTCCAAATATCAGACTCTGTCACATGCGATATTTCATAAATTGTAAGGTAAATCCTTACGTATTGAGGAAAAATATAGTTTATAAAACTAATCGACCTATAATTGACTTTGCTCTAATCAAGGAGATTTTCGTGTTTTGTTTACTTTCTCTTAACCCTTTGAATGTGAGGTAATTTTCAAAAAACATATTTTTGTGTCGTCTGTTTTTCAAAGCCTTATAAAATATCTGCTTAATTTTGACGAGGAAAGATACTCAGAGTAGCAAACAGGTTAGATCACAGGCCTGTCGCCAATTTACTTGGCGGCTGGCCTGTGATTCAACCTGTTTGCGATTAGCACGAAGTCGGTTGCTGCACTATAAGGGTTAAGATCGCAAATACTTTTAACACAAACAAGTTTGGTCGTTTGTATGCTTTGAAATAAAATTATTTCTATTATTACTTATTATTCCATTGATTTAGCCATTAGGGAATTTTATCTTGCAATGTTAAATGAAAACGAAACTTTATCTAAATTATTTCAGTTGCGCCTGGTAAACCTTCCAAATTGAACTTGGTAAAGAAGTCACTAATAGGTAATTTAGCTACAGTGATATCTAGCTAAAGTATTAAAATAGAAATAAGGGAGTGCCGGTTAAATAAGCAAATCGGTTTAATATTCAACACCAGAAGTAATTCATCTCAATGTAAATTTTATTGCACGTCGATCAGAAATTTCAAGTAACAATTTTTTGTGATCGTCGCGGATTGATACAGAGTTCGTTAACCGAACTTTAGCGATTGTGTAATCAAGATGAAGCCGAGTATCATTTTCTACTTATATGTCCAGCTTATAAAGATGTAAGAATCAAATACTTAAATTGCACATTTCCTCTTTTACCGATGTTTTAGCATAATGTCCAAAATTTTAGTTTAAATCGATCGATTTATACCGAGAACGACCTAAGTAATCCAACGAAAAAATAAGTTTCAAAATGGTGGTTTATGGGTATTCTACCTTAACCGTTCATGCCACTTTAGCTCACTTAGACGAATCTGCTGCAGAAGCATTTAAAAAACACTGCTACATAAGGATACTTTTCTCAAAATAAAAAAAAATGACTTTTTCAAATGTGATTTGTACATCCTTTTGGTCGTAATCGTTTGTTTTTTCATTTAAAAATTTGCTTACTCTCAGTATATATCCCTTCATTTGGTAAATTATCTTCGAATATTTGGTATTTTGCTCAAGTAAAGATCGGAATGGAACAATACTATAACAATATGCCTTGTTAGCTCAGTAAGCAATCCTTAAAAGCTACCTATGTTAGATTATAACGTTTTGTCCCCGATCAATGAAGCTCTGTCTTATATTTTATCTTCAATTAACGAAATATCAGTTTTGAATCACAAAAACCCAAGTTCCTTCAAACATAACCCTTATAGTGCTGGAACCGACTTCATGCTTATGTTAACAGGTTAAATTGAATGTCTCCTATAGTTCAAAACTTATTCAAACTTATTGGAAAACTTCTGTCCTCTGTTTCGTATAATTTCCTTTTTATTTCAAACTGGTGTACTCGCGTTGTTGTATCTAGCGCGATGCGCAGATTTTTGGCGTCGCGTTTTTGCCGCTCACCGCCGTTTTTCGAGATCTGTTGTGTATCTATGACAGAGCGAATTAATTACCGAGCTACGGTTGACGGGATTTTCTCAATAAGATGATACACATGTGGCGATTCAATTAATTGATTTAAGCTGATTTCTATCGTCTCGAGGGGATGATTACTATCTTGATTCAACGTTTGTCACAATGCGTCAATGTTGACTTTGACCGGTGCATAGGTTAAACGTCTTTTGAAGAAGGAAAAAAAATGGCCACGCATTACCAAGATGATTTGCTTTAGAAAGGGAGAACACGAAGAGTATGACAAACAAAGCGGATTCCAAATGACACATAAACCGAATTGCAATGTCACACTGTTTAAAACACGATCTCTCTTGTGCTTAATGCGTTAAAAAACAACAAAATGTCGCATTCCAATTGGAATTTTTAAGACTTACGAAAACCCTGTTTTAACGTGCACCGGATACCAAATTGAGTGGAGTACTCGATTGGAGTTGGGGGGATTTGTGAAGATGTTCAAAGTGTTCAATGTGCTAAGCCCTCCACAATGTTTGTTTTTTATGGTCCCTTGTCTATTAACCAATCGTTTGATTCTATTGATGATTTACGACAGTGTTTGTTTTTCTCCGTTCAAAGACATTCTGTGAAGGCCAGAGACCACCAGCGTATCCTAACCAACAAAATCGCCGAAGTTTTTCTACTTTGAACCATAAACCCATTCATTCATACATTCGTTGAACTGCTAAAAATGTAGGGCAACACATACTAGTTATAAAGCAAGTTTGTGAGAGAAAAAAGTCGCTGAACTTCTAAAATGTAGAGTAACAACATATGCTAGTTATAAAGCAAGTTTGTGAGAAAAAGGTCTTTTGAATACTTTGTAAGGGTCATTGTGACAAAAAAGAACTAAAAACACAAAAACAAATTACGAACATGTTTACTAGTCAAATCGGGCGACTCTTATAGCAAGGACTGAACGAACATTTGTCGTAACTTAATTCGTTTAAATAATAAGTTACGACAAGTTAATTGTTGAGCCATGGTTAGATGTGTTCCTTGTGCATTTCAAATAGCATTGTTTGACTTCACGTTTTACACAAGTCGCATCTTTTTCGACGTGTAAGTATCGACAGCACTTACGAATGAAAATATATTTCAGTTAAAACAAAACAGAAATCGTTTATAAATGGACAAATGCTACGAAATGATAATTCATCTAAGATGAAAATACTCTTCTTTGATTTTTAAACCAACATTTGAGTGAAATACATGCATACGTCTTATCTTGATTATAAATAAATCGATCTTAAAAAAGAAAAAGAAACTGTCGTCCAAGGCTGAATAAAGATGCGAGTGTGGGAGCCAAATAATTGTGCAACATCACGACACAGAATTTAAACTTGAACATAATAAGTTTAACTTGAATCAAACAAATAAGAGTTACATGTTTACTTATGATGAGTCACGAGTATTATTGAATAAAGTGAATATATCTAGGACGTTATCAAAGACTTCCACAACCCTGCAATTAAGTCGATCGTTGGGGTCAACGAGGCTTCTCTATTAAAGGGTATATCGAAGTACCAATCGTCTCAACTCGGCAATCCCCGTCACAAGTCGGTAGATATACCTCGTAGGTAGTACATGAATACACCAGAAATCTTGGGGTAATTCGCCTCATTTCCGACAGGAATTAAATATGTATTTAAAAACACACAAATTGGTTATATATCACAATTGAATGGTTTTTTACCATTTTCATTAAAGATGATCATATCAACATATCTTTGTTTCATATTTTGTCAATCGGCTCTTTTCGGCAATCCCCGGCTTGCGCCGGGGATTTCCGAGTAGATACGATTGCAAACGGGCATGTCCTTCGTTGCTGTCCTACTTTCAAAAATGGCTCCCCATTACCTCCGAGGTTATTTTAAGAAATGGCCGATGTGTTCCGAATGATCGAAGTACCACTATGTCATTGTTTTGAAGCCTTGGGTCCTGGCCCGTGCGTATACCCTGCGCTAGTACGGGGTATACGCACTGGCCAGGATTACAGGCTAATAGATTTGAGGATTTTCTGGTAACTTGTGTATTCCGTAGCTATTGTTTTCAACTAAGGATCAAATCTATGTTCGTTTTCTTTACCCATTCCCCAAAGTGGAATTGTGAAACTCGGATAGAAAGTAAAAATTGAAAAAAAAAAAAAAAAAAGAAAAGAAAGTAAAGATACGTATCTTTGTAATCGTAGCTTTTTAAAACTTAATCTACAGCTGCTTAAAACGATTCATACGATGGCAATGTGTTGGCATCGAAAGTAAACGCTAAACTGGATATGTATCTACAGAACTTTATTATGTCGATCCAGGGGCCTGAACAATTGGTTCTTACCAGAAATGAAACCATAATTTTAAAGCAAAGGAGTTCATAATTTGCTGTGCAAAAGAGTAAAAAGGTCATTAAATGGCAATAAAAAAAGTCAAAGCTAACACATAATCAAACTCACCTTTCTTCCAACTTTATTGTTATGGCGATTCATGAGGGATCTCGCCGACTCCTCGATTTCCCGAGCGTCCAGGAATTTCCTGGCCAATTTGAGTCCGTATTTGATGTCTGCGCTACACCCACCCCACATAAAATCGTTCTTAGAATCACGAATAAAGTTCGTTTTGGACTTGTCACAGCCACACTCGTTTAGTGTCCCCAGACTGCAGGCCTGTGTGATAGCATACACCACTCCAGATGAACTGATGGCCGACCACACTGCGGCTTCTTTACTCGCTGGAACAGAACGGAAATCACATTATAAACATTGTTGTGCTATAGTCAAATATAGCCTGGTGCTATGTTCAAATGTTGTCCATACTTCGGCTTTTTTTACTCGCTGCAACAGTAAGTGTAATACATTCTAAGCATTGTGGTGCTATAGTGAAATGCAGCCATTGTCCAAGCTGCGGCTTTCTTAATCGCTGAAACAGAAAGGACGACAAGTTTAAAGCATTGTGGTATTATAATCAAACCCAACCATCTTAATTTAGGAAATCTAAACGATTTCTCTCCTCTTTGTTATCATATATCGATTCTCGTATATTTCAACCCTTTCTAAGAAACCACGTGTTATAATCAGACGGGGAATAACGTGACCAATGTTTACGATAATATGTCCGAACAAGATGGCCGCGCCCATGATGGAACAGGCATTTTTGCAATTTTCACCTCCTCTTGCCAATTATAGCAACATTGTATACCCTACATGAGTTGACCATTAACTTCTTGGTTTCGGTGGTATATGATAACACATGATTAATAACGGCGTAACGTCTAACGGTAGAGAAATTGCAGTCGAAGACCGACTGTTTTGGACATGCCGCCCGTTGACTGAGATTTCTTAGGCGAGTGTATTAGTATTACACCGTTACTCTCTCACATACGAAGTAGGAACTATTCTTGCATATCAATAGAACAAATAATCATTGAACTTGCTATCTTTCGTAGATTATTTAAAAAGAATAAGTAAATATTCTTTGGAATGTTTTTGAGTGTTATTTTGACAGGAATGACGAAGAAGATATGGAGTGTGGTTACCACCATTCATTGCTAAATTGCACATTGACAAATGCCTTATTTGTAAATTAGGATGCAACATGGGAACGAAATTTAATTACTAAGCATTTGTCTTCATAAATAAACTTTAAAGAGGCACGTTCAATATAGATATAATGACATATTTTACCATTTCATACGAGTTCGTTAACTTATACCCTTATTTGAAAAGTCATTGCTTTGCAATAATATTTTCTAGGAAAATGGCTAATTGAATAAGGTGTTGCCTTCATCTGTTTTTCAACAATGTTATAGTTTAATCACATTCTCTATGGACCGAAACCTGTAAGAACTTTTGCTGATCCAGTTAAACATTGTTTAGCATTCCTTCCATCAACATCCTCATAAGTAGTCAGAGTCAATCGCATTTATGATGACGAGAATAGCGTTTTAGAATTAATGTATTATTTGATTTACGTCCCCCAATATGGCCACAACGTATACATACCATGCGTTAACACTAAAGTAATTTATTTGTAACCCATCCGCCGATCAGAACCGCAAAATGTCTTGTCTTGAATTCAAATATGCTCGAGATGATTTCCCCCATGTTATATTCAACATTCTATTTGTTAAATTATTTTTTCTTCTTATTGGATTGCTGTGACAAAAAGGGTGAAATTGCTAAGTATGAGTAGTTTTACCTTTTGTCACAATGTTCAATCTGCTTTCAGGCGGGCAGTCATATATTATAATATGCTGCGATTTTTCATTTTGATGTCTCTCAGGAAACCTAATGTTGTAGGGATTTTGGGAGGTTTGTGAAGCGTCAAGGTTGTAAGCAAGTCGAAATTTGATCCGTTAATTGTACACCCAAAGTGACAACATTATCATGCATTAATTGTTCTAATTAGTTCGGCCTGTTCAATCACCTGTTCCAACAAAGGCCGACACCGACAGAAAAAGACATAATGATCTGGGTGTTTTGTCAAATTTTCCATTTATGCCATATGTTCATGTAAAGTAACGTAAGTAATTGTCATATTGAGTTTATAGTGCTTGTTCAACTCAATGCATTTTTGTTTAATCCTTATAGTGGCTGAACCGACTTCATCAGGCCAGCCGCCAAGTCCACTTTTACGATTGGGTTTCGTACCGAAGTCTTGAGGTTAGGTTATTAAGACATGTATTCAAGGTCTTGGGATTTTCTTTACACTTAAAAAGTTCTCAGACATTTTTTCGCATAGGGATTTGGAACTATTATCCGAAGTAACCCATGCTTACCTAAGAAACATAGAAACGTTATTACTATAAAGTTTTTACGCACATACACAAAAGAATCCTTTATTAAGAGAAAGATGTAAGTGTGTCATCGCAGTCTACGTTTATAGGCATTATACCGTTACACTTAAACAACGTTATTAAAAAAAGACAGCCGTGTGGCATCTCAACAACCAAGAACCAAATAAGTAAGACATTTGGTTTGAATTCATGACTGTTTTGGAACACCCTTTGGTGCTTAAACCACAGAAAATATATGCATTTTCTCCATTCCTCATAGTGCTTTATCATCAGACTAAGTGTATCAAGATTTCAATATAGGTAAATATACAGAGTTTCTCTTCATAGAACGTATATACGTCAGAGATATATTAGTCGACTGACCCCTGAACTCAATCAGTAATACCAACACACAAGCTTGCCAAATAAGCGTCATTCACCATTTACTCTATATGCAGTCATATCTCTGATATGTTAAAGTGAGGTTTGATAAAACATTTCAACTGAAGAAATGTTAATTGTAAAGAGCTGTTCCTCCTTTTGGCAAAATGATTCATTTCCACTTTTACCTTGTCTATCTTTTTTTTCTGACATTTTGTAAGTGTAGCCTTCCATTGCTTTCCAATTTTCTTTTGTCGCAGTTTTTTTTTCTTCAAATTTTTGGCGATGGATTAAATCTTGACAATAATTAGATCTGTTATTGTCTTTATCGTAATGATAATTGGGGGAAGAATGTGTTCGTATTATTTTAAATCAATCACCGTTAACGCTTTATGTGAACCCTTGGCAATTCGACTTCGAACTAACAAGACCTGTGTAATGGTTCAGTTTCGTTAGAGTAGAATTGATGAGAGTCTTTGAAAACTACGTGAATTGTCTAAAGCGACATAGGAAGTGATAGGTGACCTAGACAACATAACCTTACAAAAACATTATAGAGCTCATTTGTGTCAATGCTTTATAAAACAGAGAAATGACAAACAAATGCAACCTGCTTCATCGTGTGCTTCTCATTCTAAATGATCTTCAAATTATTTTAAGCGTGTAATTTTTTCTTAAAGAAATCCCCCTTATTTATAAAAGAACTCTCTCGTTTCTCAAAGGAAATCCCCCTTTTTAAAACGATATGAAGGTAATAATAACTTAGCATGTCAAAGGTCGATCATTTATGGTATGTAGAAGTCATATCAGGCATATCAGCCTTTCCACATAAAGAGGGGTCATTTCACAGGACAGAACAGTACAGTTTATTTGATGAGTATAATGGTACATAGTCATGTTTACATAGAAGTAGAATTATGATTTGTATGGTCGTATTCACTCTCTCACCTCGTTCATCACCATCTCCCTCTCTTTAACTGCCTCAATGTCTTTTGGTTACACTCCCTCATACATACCATTCGCATACACTCATATTGTATAAATAAATAGCATATATGTATCTAATTATTCCAAATGAGGCTGATATACATTTACAACAATTCATATGGAAACATTATTTAGAAGAAAACGGATAGCGGCCTGTAGCACCTACGTGACGAACTAATAGCTGAGCCAATGCATACTGAAAGCTATCGTTTCAAACTGAAGACAATGATGCGAACAGTCAGACAATCGAAATAAAGTCACCCAGCCCCGGCACAAACAAATGACAAATGCTTTACTCATGAAACTAACTTTTGTTCTGTCTTATAATACCTTAGTTGAATGATTGAACCGAGATCAGACTGGCCTAATGTGTTACCTAATGCACACCTTTACTTTACATTGCGCGAAGTAACAATGAGAATCAGTAATAGCTATGACGGTGGTTTCGTTTAGATCGACACTAGATAGCCTATATATCAACACTCACAGGTGTTTGGCTAACGATTGTTTAAATCGTAAATCATTTAACTAATTGGCATTCATTAACTTCGTAATGACAATTAAAAATAGTATTGTCTTTTTTTCAATTAAGTCGTCTGTGTTCATCAATAAAATAGGATCACAAAATTCGGGCCACAATTCTTGTCAGAAATGAACCTGTACCACAAGCAAGTGTTAAAGAATTCAACAATGGAGTTTAATAGAAAAGTCGTTTTTATTAAGCCATTGCAGTAATGGTCTTGCACCGCTCTAAACTCACCACCGAAAAGTGGGCTTGATATGTTAAAGCAGATATAAGCTTAAATCCTTTGATGGATCAAGAAGATGTGCTAATGAAAGAGCAGGAAAAGATATAGGTGGGCATGTATTGACATCTGTATATATCTGAATCGCTGTTGACAAGTGCAAAATGTTTTGATTCCAATACACTGTAGACAGACGCTATAAATTGATAGATTCGTGAAATGAACATTCAGTAAGCCCAAAAGCGGTATGGCTTTACATATGCATTGTAGCTATGTTAGAATGTATAACATTGAAATACAAATGACCAACTAAACACAAAGTGATAAAAAAGAAATTGTTCGTGACGAGCAATTCCTACTTTTGTTCCATTGGTTAATGATCAATCTAAAAATGTCTATTATTTCTCAATAACATATGCAGCCGTATGGGTATGATTTCGATTTGAATCATCGCGTATGTGGGAGAGACTGGTAATATTTAACCGCTCTGTCACCTTAACAGATCGACCCATACGACTTTATGAAAATATCCCGCAGGCAAACGGTTACCGCAGAATAAACATGCCCATGATATTTCCACCCAAATCCTCACTCAATTCAACTATCAACTTATATATGTAAACAAAATATATCAAATTGTGTAAAGCAATGATTTTTCCACTAAAGCTAATGTTATACACAAGTTGGCATATAACTTATAGAGATAAAGTCAATCGCAATAGACAATAGCAATAGATAGGTGAGTTTGTGTTTAAAAGTGTATAAGGTTTTCTTTGAAAATACATAAAGAATGATTTAAAATCAGACACATTTAATAACATGTGGATGACATTTCTTGTGTCATATTCTTTCAAAACAGTAGTACATGAGGAGGCAGCCTAACTTATTACAATGGGCGATATGGATGACCTGGCGACACTGCGATCTGTCAATGTATTCTTTAACAATCCAATCCCTCATACGCCATTTCGAGGCAAGTCTAATTTAAAATCGACTGAAAAGGCATGATGAAATTACAGTTTGCCAAGTAGTATAGGATTGAAACCATATGGTCAATCTAAGAGAAATTTCGTAAATCGAATATAGTCTTCGTTTGGGAATTTCTTTTCCTTTTCATTACAACAACTTACTCTTGAGTTCTCAGCAACAGATGGTTTAAGTTGGGTATGTGTATATATATATGTAAGGGAAAGGGTTAAGTTGTAAAAGTTACCTCGTTTATATGAACCAATTTGGGACACTCCTTAATTCTAATTATGTAACTAGTTCAATTTTACATCATCAACTAAATGATCTATGTGCCAACAAATGTCGCCTATTCATGTTTTAAGTTTACCACAGCTGCAACGGAATTAAATTGGGAACTATTCTGGCAAAAAAGAAAAGCACTTATAGTGTCATCAGCTTGCGTGTCGTGCTTAAAATTTCATTTACAAAATTGTCAATTGAGCCATGATTTCTTTAGACAATTAAAACAGAAATACTGTTTGTTTTATACATTTCGGATTTCATATCGCGTCAACGATGTTTAGGTTATGTTTCAGTTATGTTTTGGTGCCAAGCTTATTGTTCATGGAACAAGACTTCAATCTGAAGTGGACGTAAGCGCCGGTTTATACGGATAGAATCATAGCAATGCTGTCATACGTGAATCATATGATAAGGGTGCAATCGGGTGGCGTCATTATGAAAACGTTTATTTTTGAAATGATGACATTTCCTCGGGCAAGATATAGTTGTATACAATGTGTACCATCCTGAATCGAAAATAGCCATTGACCAACAAAAGACAACAAACCACCTACATCTGACCTTGCCTTATATCCTATAAATACGTCAACACTTTTATTTCGTAACGCTTTCCAGATTCCGATAACTTGCAACAGTCAAAAATTTTTAAGATCTATTTTCTACTACGAGACTTATGTTTGATATGGTTTGAAACTTCACTGTAAGGCTTTAAAACATTCGACTTTCTTGAAATGTACAAGTCCGATTGACAGCAATGCCTTTTCTTTTCTAAAATTCTTTCTCCAATACCGCTTATGAAAGGCTCATGAAAGGAGATAAATGCTATATCAAACTATATTGTTTGGTGAACTTTAGTTCAGATTCAAATAGTTAAATAAAAAAACCTTCAGCACAACTTAAACGTGAAAGCCAACAAAATTAACCCAGATGAGTCGGTTTGATAATTCAGGTTGCCTAATTCTTCCCCTCTGACCTTGTCACATGATACACAAATATTTTACCCGACCAACCAGTATTCTTTATTTCAATAATGTAAACAAACATATTATTGATAAACATAATTGAATTGGAGAAAACATATTTCAAGCACAAAATAACTTATGTTAAATGAGTTTATTTACTAGGGTCTCACAGCATTTATAAATTAGTTGTCATGACTTTATGAATATAATAAAAGAACCCCATACGTTTTTTCAGTAATTCATTTGTACTCATATCCTTTCATGTGCCTTTAATAACCTAATTAGGACCATCAGGTAACAATAAGTTAATTCTTGCTTTTAGTTTGTTTTCTTTGAACGTTGCACTATTTGATATATGACCTCATTAATAACACAGATTCGAAACAAAGCACTGTCGCATATATTTACGAGTTGTCTCAATGGATTATTTCGAACTAATTCCTTGAGGTCACGTACTAATGTGTAAACGGTGGTCCTGGGGCCCGTTTTACTAAACAGTTTACGCTTAAGATTTGCGTAAGTCTAAAACAACAAGTCTTTTATTTCAATAGTTGGCAAAGCAATATTGCAAAGTAACACATCATTGGAATCGTCTCTCCGAGACGCTTCCAATGACGTGTCACATTGCAATATTGTGCTTTCATTGAAGATATTATCCATGTTACTTTTGAGCGACAGTGGTAGGGCGTCAGCCTTTTGTACCATGGGTCCCGGGTTCGAATCCCTGTTAGCCGAGGTGAACATTGCCGGGCATAGCCAACGAATCGGTGCGAGTACTGGTGTAGTATCCAGGAAGCAGTCAGAATAATAGGATTTGATATAACCCATTAACACAAAACAACAACACCAACAGCAACAAAAACAGCAAAAACAACAACAACAACAACAACAACAAAGAAACACATAAAACTCACCAAGTGTTCAGTGCAAGATTAAGCGAAACTTTTAACAGAAATGAATAACTTTCTAAGTTCTTATGCTAAATCAAGTACATAAAGAGATGGGGTTATTGGGCGGGGGAATCACGTGACCAATGTTTACGATTTTATGTCCGAACAAGATGGCAGCATCTATGACGGAACAGGTATTTTTGCTTCTCTCACCTACTTTTGTTCGGACATATTTATCGTTAACATTGGTCAAGCCATTACATTGCCTTTTATGTGCGTCAAACGTATAGGAAAGAGATTTCTAAAAAAGTAAGACGCCGAAAGTATGAAATCTTCAAAAGAAACAACGTACGGGTTAAAGGAATAACTCACCTATGTCATGCTGATACCCAAACATGGAATCGTATCTCGAGGCCATCGTGCAGTTCCAGCGCATGTTCCTGAACTGATACTGACACTCGTTGAGCCCGAGGTTAGCCCCGCCCCCAATCACTGCTATGGCAACGGGGCGACTTCGGCATATGGCGCGTTGTCTAGGAGCGAGCCCAGGAATTTTGTTACAGATGATGTTGGCACCAAGAGCAACCACGGAGGACAACGCCCTGAAATGGATGGAATACATTGTTAGGTTTGATAGCGTTGATTGGAAATTGTGAATTAAAACTGCTTGTTCTCACACGAAAATCATTGCAACACAAGTTACCAAGGAATACAGCATCTCAGTAAGGACGGCTTGATAACGTTAACGAAAGCTGTTCACATAAGACAGTTAACTTCATAAAGAGCAACCACAGAGAATGAGGTCGTGAAAGGATGGAAAAAAGTAGCAAGGGTGGTGTGAAAACGCGAGTTAAAGCTGCTTGTTCACACATAAAAGTTAAGTCAAAACAAAAAAGTCGTTGTAACTATATCATTTTTGGATAACATGCGATAAAAGCGATCAAAATATCCCCTTTATGCAGAGGGTGTCAATATTTCGAAGTATGCACTTCTGGTAGTATGACTGGAAGTATGACTATTCTTCAGTATGCCTCATTCAACAATTCAGTTGCTATACAGTTTTAAATGTCTATTTTTTTCATCACATCTTTCACATTTTCAACAAGCAATATTGAATTTGGATTTAAGCTCTGCTGGAAAGACAGACAAGAATCGTAATATCTAACATGTTTGTAATTGAATTTAAATTGTACATTCCATATTCAGAGAATGACATAACTATCTATTTTCGATTTCATTCGGAGTTTACGTTGTCTTCAGCAAAATCTAAGTAATAGTTCGTGCACCAAACAATATTCTTTACAAAATGTCTATTGCAACGCAAAATTCCATTGTTTACCATGAGTAATGAATATCTGGTGTTGCATCAACATAAATATGTCATAGAATTGACAGAGACGTAGTATAGAGTTAAAGGTATAACGTGTTACAACGTTCATTTAATAGATATATGGAGGCAAAAAGCACTCATTAACAAATTACAAAGGCACATACACCTTTCATACACCTTTCATACACATACGAGGTGAAGAGCTTTTTTTCTAAAAACGAGGGAAAATATATTTTTCTACCGACAAGAAACCGTTTGTACCGAAAAGAAGAGATAGTGGGTGAACTATCAGTGCAAGTACATATAATTTAACAATTTACGCATTAGCTATCGAGATAATCTTAATAAGCGAACAAACTAGAGCCGCCATGGCAGAAAATATCCACACCAATTACATGCGTCAGGGGGTGCTTCACAGGTCGGCATGTACGGTCAATACGTTCTGATCCGTATCTATATGTGATTGAGTACGAGTTTTCACTGTCGGTTCGAAAGGGGAGACAACAATGGATTTCACTTTTCTATACACATGAGGTACGGTCGCAGATCGTCTGATTTGTATTTACATGTGATAAAACATGACCATTAATGTTGCTTCCAAAGAGGATGCACAGGATATTCACTATTCTATACACATGAAGATTGGTCGCAGGTCGGTATGTTAGATCAATAACGGCTGATCTGTATCTACATGGGATTGAGTTTGAGCTTTTGTTGTTGTTTCGAACGAAAGTACATCATTGAATTTCACTTCTATAGACATTTTGTATGGTCGCAGAACGGCATGTGATATCTATATTGGCCAGATCTTAATCAACATTTTACTGCATTCAAATTTCTGTTTTTTTTTAGTAAAGGGAATGGATTTTCTTTCATAACATTGACGTTCTATCTTTTCTTTTAATAACATTGCCATTCATCTTCATACGTGAAGTGGCCCCAAGAGCGAATCCCTGCATAATGCACAGACTGCTCTTGGGGCCACTATATTGTACGACGTAACGGTGTGTGTTTATGTGCCGGGGCTCACTTTTCACGGGTTTGTTCCTCGTTACCCCGTCTGATAAGCATTTAACGGCGTGTCTTTCCTACCATAAACAGACGTTTTAATTGTTATCTTGTAAAACGTTGTAACTTTCACGTGCACCGCGTCAAGCGGAAATGGTCGACGTAAAACACTTCACCAAACGCCAAATTTTCGATTGCCCAAAATTGAAAGACAACATGAATCTTATTTTGTACATGAAATTTAACATGACAATGTGTATCGTCGGCCACAATATATCAACAATTACATTTTGTCTTGGTAGTGTTGAAACATAAAGAGTACTGTTGTACCGGGCTGCGCATACTTCATACATTAATCTTGCAATACCATGGTACCGTTCTTATCTTGGTAGTTGTGAAACAATAAAAAGTACTGTTGTACCGGGCTGGACTTACTGCACATACCAATCTAGAAAGACCCAGGTGCCGTATTATATCTTGGTATTTGTGAAACATAGAGTACTGGGCTGTGCTTACTGCATGTACTTATCTGGTAAGGGCCAGGCACCGTCTGTAGTAACTCAAAATGGTACGGTACCCACCCTAGCAAGGTATAGACGGTACGTTCACTATTGTCGTTGCACCTTTTGTGCAGAATATGCTGATCAGGTTAACTCGTTTTGGTTTAGAAGGATCAGATGTGCGTGTTTTGGACCGAATATAGTTAGCCACTAGCTTCGCTCCTCGGCCCAAAGAAAGCTTCAAACCGATATGCTGATCGAATGCTTAAATTTCTATAACCAGGGCTCCTAGGGCCCGTTTTACTAAACAACTTACGGAAAATGTTTGCGTAAGTCAAAACTAATAAACATTGATAGTATCTTCAATGAAAGTACAATATTGCAAAGTTACACGGCATTGGAAGCGTCACGGAGAGACGATTCCAATGATGTGTTACTTTGCAATATTTCTTCATCCAATATTGAAATAAGATGAATTGTTGTTTTAGACTTACGCAAATCTTAAACGTAAACTGTTTAGTAAAACGGTACCATGGTCCGTGCGTATACACAGCATTAGTGCAACTACTTTCAGTGTAAGATGTATGCAATACTGAATGTACCGAAAAACCGTTCTCCGCTTGATTCAGATTGGCAATGAGCTGCCTTTCCAGTCTTGCTGTTTTCTTATTCATCCAATGACATAATTTAAAATGTTTCCTTCATATGTAACGTTTTTCTTCCATACAAAGAAAAAATGTTAACAGTTTTTCTAGATTCTTCTTTTCACTAATGTAATAAACGTTATGTACCTTCTTTAATCGGACAATTAACTCGATGTAAACACACGGTAGGCATTTATTATATATCCCTTCAAAAATGCTTTGATGTCGCGCACTTTGTGCTATGGTCCTGTCATTAGCTCATAAATTAGGCGTTTATAATGAAAGGATCTACCAAAATATCGGCATTGCAGAGTAAATCAACCGTAAACGGCTTCAAAGAAAATGGGACCATAACCCTAAAAGTTAAGCCCATTCATCCGTTATTGAAAATATGGCGGAATTGTGTGATTTCGTGAAGTTTTAAAGTAAAATGGCAGAAAATTGAAGAAAATCTTGCAGTGAATTTATACAGAAAAAAAGAATTTTAAGACTGGTGTTTTTTTCTTTCTTAAAATGAACTTGTGTGTGGTCTGCTTTCCAATACCTTAAATATCTGCTTAATTTTGACGAGAAAAGATACTCAGAGTAGCAAACAGTTTAGATCACAGACAAGCCGAAAATTTACTTGGCGGCTGGCCTGTATCCAACCTGTTTGCATAAGCAAGAAATCGGTTCCAGCATTATAAGGGTTAAAGCGCGAGTGATGTCTCGACTCTTTAACAAATCTAAGAACGCTTGTTCAATGTAAGACCACACTAAGCCGTTCACAAACGTGAAACATATAGCAGTCTTGCACTGAACCTTTGTTAATTTATGAAATAAACCATTCAATCATCCATGAAATGGAACCTTTTATAAAGACACATAGGCCAGTATAGTATTAGATGCATCAAATCCCGAGTGTCCGGACACAAAAATACCACTTACAACGCAACAGAAATCAACAAATTAGGCGATCTCTTTTTCTTACAGTGTCTATTGAACAAGTTTTGTAACTCTCTTCGTTTACTTATGTAAACCACGACTCGGACCATCAGAGTTTGATCAGTGACGACACTTTCCATTCAATTACATTGCATTTACATAACGCTAAGAACAATTACAAGTCAAGTACCGACTTACCGTGAACAATTTGACAGAGTTTGTTTCTGTGATAAGCATGGGTGAGATTTAGTAACGATAAAAAAGGAAATAAAAAAGTAACACAAATGAAACTTTTGAATCATTATTTTTCTGTATTTGAATTAGAGAATATTCTTCGTTTGAGAAAAATGCAAAGAACTTTTCTCATCTCAAAGTAAAGCATGTTCCATGTTTATTGACACATCAAATGGCAACCTGAGTAAACTTGACTAGAAATACTGTCAATATATTTTGGTATTAGAGAACATTCTTGTACCAGAAATGCATTCAAGTTCTATTCCAAAGTACAAACACACCTTTTGCATGGGCTGGTCGATTCTATTAGGGTAAGTGGTGTAATTTTGTGGAATGATCCGCAGATCAGATAATACCGCAATTGACAATGGGCAAACACATTCCACGCCCTGCCCAGTTTTGTAATTAAACCAGTTACCATTATCAGATCGGCGTTCCAATAGGGGCGACATTCGATCTTCGGTCCCTGTCTTTTTAAATAGTTAACCGATTACCAAACAATAACGACATTTGCCCAGTGTGTTGCAGACGACTCCGGAAAGCATTGCGGGAAAAGAAGAAATTGCTCTTAACGAGCAATTTCTTCTTTTCCCACAATATTTTCTGCCCTATGAGAAGATTATTTTTTCAATTTCATCACATTTTGAAATGTCGTCTGCAAACTCTTTGAATTTGAGACAGTCGAAAGTTTGGCGTTTGGTTAAGGGTTAACCAATTTCCGCCTAGGAGGGAATTTGTGAGTGGTCCAATATGAAAGCAGCAGCAGACGACTAAAACAATCAAATGGAAACTGGGTATTTTCTCACTAACAACAGCAGACGATTGAATAAATCGACTGAAGAATCAGCATTTTCTTTCACAGTATAAAATTCGTTTAGCGTCGACATTTGATCTTCTGTCCGTGTCTTTTTAAATAGTTAACCACCTAAATACGAGTGTGCGAATGATTACAACAGCAGACGAGTGAGACACTCACTTAGAAAATAAGAACGTTCGTTGGTATAGTTCTAAACTCTTTGTATTGTTTAGGTAGTTAACACCATTGATGAGGGTCCAATATTATAGCAACAGCAGACGAGTGAAATAGTCAACTGATAAATCAGCATTTTCTTTCAATAGCGTTGATATTCGGTCTTTGGTTCCTGTCTTTTTAAACAGTTAACCTATTTCCGCCAAAACAGTAGTTTTGAGTGGTCCAATATGATAACAGCAGCAGACGAGTGAATCAATCAACTGAAAAAAAAATCAGCATTTCCTTTGTCAGTTTAGCGATGAAATAAGAATGGTCCAAAGGTAGAACGTTGGCCTCTAGACACGATGGTCGTAGAATCTGGTGAGGAGCGGGATCCACCATGCTACCTTTTATAAATCGACTTCGGCGAAAGTACTTGTTTTGATTTCAAGAAGCAGAGTCAAGCGTGATTGATATACGTTGTAAGAACTTGCTTCACGGTCGATGTGAAAGGAATAGGTTGTGAGTTGTGGGGACCATTTTGCGACCTTTTATTACTCCATCACATTATGCAAAAGTAATTGTTTTCATTCCAAGAAGCAGACTCGATATTGATTACTCTAATGTTGTAAGAACTGGCTTAACAATCGGTGTAATACAAATAAGTTTTTAGCAAGTAAGCAAAGTGACATAAGGTCAAAGAACTAGCTTCACAATCGATGTAAAAAATAAGTTTAAACAAGCAAACAAACAAAACCAGAATTATGTCATAGAATGTATTTTCGTTACTGGAATTGTGTACATGTAGCATACAGTTTTTTCTGTTTATCTCGGCGGTTCCTCAATACTTCCGCTGTAGAATTTTCAAAGCGGTACGTTATAAAGAATGTGGTTATTAAAGGCCAATTTGTGATTTCACCTGGTTTATAATAACGGTGTGGCCTTTTCCTTGGTATCTATTTCGGTAGCGTTTTTGAACTTGTTATGGGATAATTATAACTAGTCAATCGAATTTCTCTTCCCTTTACTAATATCCTTCATACAGCGGATTGAACGTGTATTTTAGAAGAATACGAGTTTCATTCCTTTTAAAGTGAAATAAGAATTTATACCGTACCCGTACTTCCCTTTTTGGACAGAAGCTGGTTTACCTTTTGTAACGCTGTCCAATTAACCCTTAGAATGCTGGGTAATTATCTAAAGATTTTTGTGTACATGTGAAGTATATACCTTCGATAGTTGATATAGATATTATTTTACAGTCTCAAAACAATGAGGGCTTAGAAGAATTTAACGTAGATTGAAAGAAGAAAATGCAACATAATGACTGTAAAAAACGTTAATTGAATCAACAACTTGATTAAGATATCCTTTATGGTTCTCCTATTAATCAATAATGAATTTTAGTGGATCAAACTTATGAGTTCGTACTAAACCTTTAACGTGTTAATCGCTAATGCTTTTTCTATGTTGTTTCTTTTACTATTCTTAATTAAATATACTATTACGTGTATATGAGATTTATGATTAACTTTGTTCTTCATGGGTTCTTATTTGAACGACATTTATAAATGCTAGGATCCCCAATGATGTATCCTATACATCTAATTATCAACAAAGGATGAAAGACCGTCATGTTGAAATACGGACGAGTAATGTTATTATAATTAATTAAAAACCTACTTCGATATTCCGTACATCCGTTATACCACATCAAAAGAGATCGCAAAAGAGCGCATACAAACACTGTAATTTACGGATAAACTATACAATTAACCAGCGTAATGAAAAGAACTGAAGTCATTTATGTATAAACACCGAAAAAAGAAAGAAGTTAACGTATCCGGGTGCACACAAAATGATAACTGTGAGGCAAGTGGGCAGGCTGTGCTTCTATTTGAGTTTGGATTCGGTTTTAAAATCTCTCGTTTATCATTCTTACAAAAAGAGATCCCTTCGAGGGACGTATGGTAGTGTAGGTAATATTAAAGTAGAATACCTGTACCCATAATCTGAAACACTTCCTTAAGTTAGATAACTTCGGTTGTACTCGGTATAAATCGGTCTGGGCCGGAACTGTTCGCTTTTCACCGAATAGTTCCGGCCCGAGCACGACCGAAAGTTGTCATTCGGACTCCTGTTGCATACTTCCTGAACATTTGGAGCTACACACACAGGAGAAGAAGCAAGCCTGGAATAGACTAAATCTAAGCGACATATTGTACATTTGGTCCAAATTTGCCCGCCTGATTTTTGGCCCGTAGTTCGACTACAAAAAGAGCCCAAGTATATTTGATAGACACGTTAATTAAAACTGAGACAATTTATTAGTGTCGTCACACGGTTAATTGGAGGTTTGTGATAACTAGATTGTAAACCCTGCCTTAACCCTTTCCCAAACAATAACGACATTTGACGACTTTGTTGCAGATGACTTTAGATAACCTTGTGGGAAAAGGAGAAATTGCTCATAACGAGCAATTTTTCATTTTCTAACTAGGTTTTCTGCTCTTTCTTAAGATTATTTTACAATTTCATCACATTTTGAAATGTCGTCTCCAAACTCTTTCAATTTGGGACAGTCAAAAATGTGTTGCTTGGGAAAGGGTTAATCCAGTTACCCCTTGAAACAAGTTACTTTGACGCACATGTTCTGAAGGACCATTAAAAAATCGAAAAATTTATTCTTTTGTCATCATGTTTTCTCCTTCAGTAAATAATGAACAATAGTTCTCTTTCTGGCTCTAATAAAGGGAGCAATTATGGATTTATTCACTTTAAAAATATTTTTTTTACCATCGATTATAACGGAAGCTTGAGGCTTATTGAATTCACTTTCGATGACTTCTTCCTGGATACTAAACCAGTACTTGCGCCGATTTTAGGGCTAGTCCCGACAATTTTTACCTCGCCTAACGGGGATCGAACCCGTGACACTAATATAAAACGTTTATTGACATATCAAAATAATCTATTGTGAAAATTACAATGAAATGCTTAGTAACAAAAAAGTGGAAACTGAATAAAAGAAAGCATTAAGAAAACATAAAATGACAAAAGAAAGAAGGAAAAAAAGAGCCCCACCTAATACGATATTTCGAGCGTATTTCTTTCGCCATTTCCCCCAGGTAAACCAGATGCAAGCAGTAGAGATGCCCTCACGATACGCGAAAAGGATAAGGGTTACGTATCTTGTAATATGATTCTTGTATCAAGGCAAAACATCTAGGGGGACATATAGACCAAGTGACTGAGCTGTCAGTATACCATTGATTACCTGGACACGTTTAGAAGGTTTACAGTGGTTGTAAGTTTGACTGGCCTATTAAGGCTTGAGATCAGACGTTTGAGGGACCATCCCCGAACATTCCTGGGTATTTAATAGAAGGAACCTGCTTTCTTGTTCAAAGTATTGGTGAATAACACAAGTTGGTAAAAACCCAAGACGAAAAGTAACCTTCATCCAATGTGAAGTTGATGAGAAGTACACCCCTCATGTACATTTAGAAAGCATCAACATTTTAATTGTTTGAATTCTACGTCTAGATATCTCTCTTTTGTTTCCTCTTATTTACAGATGCGTTCTCACAGATGTGAGGGAATTGTGAAGTTTAAATGTTTTTCAACTTCGCTTTGGTCAATGGAAGCAAAACTAGTTTGCGGTTTTGATCTTGTAACGTAATGTGTATGCTTGTAAACTGCAATGCAAAAAGAATCGCAAGTTTACGTCTGATTAAATGATTAGTATTCGAAACTAATGAATACTACAGCAACCATACAAGGACTGGTCAATAACGTGTTTACCAAAAAAAAAAACGGAAATAAACAATTCGACATACCGTCATGTTTCTTTGTGTGACATTCATCAAATTTTGATCATAATATCTCGTACTGTTGGCTATCTATTTTTCAGAAACTTGAAAACAAATAATTCATTTATCTTTATTTCTGTTTTATCATAAATGATACAGTTTGTCAAGTAGGTATGCATGGACGGACAATATTCGCACTGAAACATGAAGACCGGGCTGTTTCCATTATTCTGTTGCGTGTTTTTCATCATTCGCATGATTTATGTAACAAATTTGTCTTTCAACATCATTTAAAAGTTAATGCACTACGCTGACAAATGAGTTTATTTACATTTGCACACTAATTGATGGATACGGGCGGCCCACTTTGAAGCAACACCATCTATCAGACATAGCATACACATGCGAGTTCGACGGCTGAACGACACAAGGATTCCAAAACAATTGTTCTACGGAAAACTAGAAAATGGCTCACGCCCCAAAGACCCGCTGAAAGTATCTACCAAGCTGTCCGGCATTGAGCTTGACTCGTGGGAATAGTAAACTAACAACCATAGTGCCTAACAATCACGAGTGAAGGTGGGAGCCAAAATGCATGAGAAACATCGCGCCAGCCCAACAGAGCAAAAGAGGGCAAAGCAGGAGAAGAAAGTGTAAGATGCACCCCATCTTGACCATTCTGCCCGATATGTAAAAGAACGTGCCATGCCAGGACTGGACTCATCAGTCATCTACGCACCCACAACACCAACACATGGTCATTTTCGAAATATATTATTAGATATTTTAGATGGACCAGTGAGAACTGACATTCAAACAGCCAGTGGATGGGCAACACTATCTTTGGGTCGGCCTGTGAAGTATGCACAGCCCACAAATAGCTGTATATCCTTCTTTTATATCCACCCTAGTTGTTTCAATTTTGATCAGTCACACAATCTCATAGGTGGGGGAAAAGCCAAAGGCTTGTTTTCTTCCTTCTAGCCATTGTTTGTCGACTGGTGTTGCTTTCAATTTCTACCAGATACAAATATCATAGAGCGGGGAAAAGCCAATGGCTTGTTTTTTCTTCTGGCCCTTATATGTCGACTGTTTGTTGTTTTCATATCTTATCTGTCGTAAACCCGATATTGTTTGAATGGGCCAACAATTTGTTTGAAAAAGAGTAGGAGCAAAACTTCATCATTGAAAAGACAGTGCATTCCTTTTAGTAAGTAGCAAAGTGTTCATAGATTCCTTAAGAGATAATTCATGAGATTTTCGCATTAATTTGTCATTTTAAAGCACTCGTACGTGTCAAAATTTCACATACGCACCATTTAACCGTGTATATGTACATAAAAAACAATCTAAATAACATCATTATTTTCAGATCCGTAACGTTTCGTTAAAAATCCAAAATTATTTATCATCACTGTGCGAATTAGATGATATATTATGTCTGGATATTTGTTGTTTTAAATGAATTCATTGTCGTTAGATAAGTTTACGCGAAATTCTTACACGTTCACCACCGATACATCATAGAATGATTTGCAAATCCTATACATATATACCGAAAACTCTAGTATCATCTGACTCATCGAAGCCAACAACACTGTGTCATAACGAGCAAATGCTCTTTATTAGCATGTTCCCATTGTGTTACATTGATATTACGATACTCAGACTTATGTGTCGTGTGCGTGAAGAAAAATAAACCATTAGAAAAAAACTATCAAACTTGTGATAAGCAGCTTCTCAAGGGACAAGGTGAAATTGGCTACTTAACAGAGGTGACAGCTTTTTGCAAAAGTAATCCTTTCACAATGTTGTATGCAGATGTATTTGTGGTCCACAGTTTACATTACTATTACTTCAATTCAAAACGCATCCTTGCGTTTTTTCCTGATCTTTCTAACACACAACAAGGAAAGGGCCATTAGCAGAATCCCATGGTCCTAGATAGTTGTCTGATCCAAGAGGCTCCAGACAACCAAGGTTGTATTAAGCGATGGTAAAGTTGGAAAAAAGTAAACAATCGTCTTTTCTTTCAAAGGTCGGAGTCAATTCGAAAGAAAACACTTCTTTTTTCTTCCTTTCGAAGATCGGAGTCAATTCAGCTAATCAATATTTCCTGCTTTTGTTTCTTTTTTGCATTATCAAAAGACACCACTTATACAAATCTAAGTCATAGACATTTTCCCATATTCAAATGATAAAGGTTCAAACAAGGTGTTGCATTTTCGCATACAGAAGACGGCAAATCATGTAATTATCCAAGTTCTTCTTTACAAACAAAAGTTTCACCATCTCTGAATTCTGGCCTATTATCAACGTTTTAGTCATAACATTGTGTTGTAGATTATTCAAACAGAAGACAACCCGTCATGCAGTTTTTCAAGTTATACTCTACGAACCAAAACGCCGTCACCTCTGAATTTTCGCCTATAACCCACGTTTTAGCCGTGTTTTTGGAAGGGTTACCATAAATTGAGATAGATAGGTGTCATCGGCGATGAAGTATTAAAAATTCCGCTTTATTTACGATAATGAGCTGTCAGTTGTGTGATAAATGCTTGTATAAATAAATAAAAAAGGAATGCAGAGATCATTCGGATACGTTCGGCATCCGTCGCCCTACGAATATGGCGTGAGTGACGTTTCCGCTCCACCTGGTCGAGTGTGTCAAGGGTCAAGGTCAAGGTCGTTGAGCCAAAATCCTTTTTTTATTTTTTATTTTTTATATATCGTCACTGTAAGACCCAAACCATCGTATATCTTTCATTTTTATGCGGAGTATACGAACCATTTGATTTACAAGCGACAAATCATTTCGTTGACAAAATCAAAACACTGCTCCACAAACGCTCACCATGCATTGTAATTTTTCAGGGTTTTTGGCGTTTGAACACGCATGGTGCGTGTTGATAGGTATGCCTTATTTCCAACACATATTTTCTTAGACAATGATGATAAGAAATATAGGTATCAGCGCAGGATAGTTCAAATAATGCTAAAGATAGTGATCACTGTGACAAAAGAGAGCAAACTTCTTGTAACGATAAATCTTTGACGCGGGACTTGATCAATTCTAGGCTTCTGTCACAATCCATCTTTTCAATTCAATAAACAATGTTTAAACAAATCAATGCAGTTGGTCTTAAATGGCTTGTCTTTATTCAAACGACTGTGGTTCACATTAGCTTTTACATACCGAAATGGATCCCGTTAAATCGAGTTGGATATAAATAAACTGTAAATTGCAATTATCATATATATATATATTAAAAAAGGCATTCGATCACAAAGGAAACAATGAGTGCGTGAACTGTTAAACAGTTCGTTCAGCTGCAGTAAACATATATATCCGGACTTTTCAATTCGGTCTGATTCAATTAAAAAAAAGAAAGAAAAAAGAAAAGCGGAGAGTATGGCTTCAAATACGAAAGAAATAGCGAATATTTTATTACAGTGACACGCGTTCAGTATAAACAGTAAAGTAAATATATGATAACACAATACCCAGCCACGTGGGGCCTATTGGTCACTTTATAAACAATAAAGCATTACTATGTACACGTCTTTATAAATGGCAGTTTATACAATGAAACAAGTAGTATCTGAAAACTAGTACTATATTTAACATGGTATATTCACCAGTTACTCCATAAAATAAATCGCTATAAAAGAATTGAAGCAAATTAGCTTAAGGAAAGATCGTGCACGCAAAAAACTTCGTCATTCATCGCAGATCATTCTAACTGATTCCTGATTCCATGGTGAGATCGTTCTTGTTGGAAAGTACCGAGATTCTAGAGCACTCGAAACTCGGATGATCAAAGCTACCCTATGTTAGAAATATATACGTCTGGATCATTCGGACTACAGCACACGTCGATCTGAGACAAAGAGCGAATGTTTAGCCTGATAATGCAGACGCATGAAGCTAGGCTTTCCCGTCGAGCGGTCCATATGTTGTTCAATCAGACTTATTCACACCTTAGGCGTATCATAAATAGTTATCATAGGTTATAGATAACCGCTTACCCTTTCTGGTACGGGCAACAGCACATAATATTAAAAGTGTTTGATCACAGATGTGAGGAAGGTTAGAAGTTAAGAACTCATTTCTTTAAAATCGCACAACAGCTGTACTGTCAGCTGTTAGACACCGGAGAGTAGTCAATCAAACCAAATTAGAACGATTTAAGTTCTCTGAAGTTTGTAGGCAGTGAATAAACATGTATTTTAATAAAAAAAAAAAATGACATCTCCAATCCGATTGATTATTACAAGATATGACAAGCTTGTAGGATACTACATTGACGTACCTTTTATGCACCAATTTACGGTTTCAATCAAATAGGGATACGAACTCGAAAAGACAAATATTTTTTACCATCGTAATGGAAGGTCCAAACATCATTGTGCATGAATGACCAATTCTGTCTTTGTCTTAATAAGTTGTAAAGTATTCTGTTAGATATCTGACTGTAATACATCCATCTACTTCTGTGACGGAATGTTCCATGTTTGATAAGCATTTGTGGACGTTACAGTCTATTCGAGATCCGCACCTTGTTAATCGAATCAAGGCGTGTTGTCTTCATTAGTTGCTGGTCATAAATTGCTGACACACGGTTCAATCAAGCCATCGCCGTGATAGCAAACATTTCCTATCGCCACCAACTTTAACCCATTACCACACAATAACACCATTTAAACCTTTTGATGTAGACGACCCTGGTAAAACATTGTGGGAAAAGGAGGAATTGCTCGAAATGAGCAGTTTCTCCTTTTCCCACACAATTTTCTGCCCAAGCAGAAGATTGTTTTCTAACTTCATCACATTTTAAAATGTCGTCTGCAAACTCAATTTGGGACAGTTGAAAATATGGTGTTTGGTAAAGGGTTTACTAAGGTAATATCACATTATGTTTCTATATCGACGAATTGATCAATGATAACGATTATTGCATATTAATGCACATATTATTTGTAACATTGTTATCGCAAACAAGTCACACCAGTGATAACCTACCGACCACACCCCCTCCTCGAGTGAGAGATCAAACAATGGTTGTCAGTGTGAGAAAGTCGTACGCTGATAGTGTATGGGCGAATTCGGGCAACGATTCGAATGACAAAGCGGACCATGACAATTCATTATTATATACTATCACATTTGATTACTCTTCGAGACTGAAGGATGCCAATTATTTGATTACATTGTCGTCTGTTGCTTACCTAACATTTTATCCTCCAAACTGTGTTTCGTATGATATTTCTATTGTTATCTTCATCTGCATATCGATTAAGTGTGAAACGTTTAAAACTTTGGCAAAAACATGCAGTTAGAATTAGGAAACTAAAACTTATTTGTCTTGCTTGGTGCGCTTGAGCCATTGAAATAAAAATGTCTTTTTAATGAAGGGACACGACAGAAGGCGAAATGCAAAACCCGATCAAGAATCGAAAACATTGCTATCGTTCGATGTATCTCTTTTTGAATACCGGAATACATTGCTATCGTTCGATGAATCTCTTTTGAAATATCGGAATACATCGCTATCGTTCGATGTATCTCTTTTTGAATACCGGAATACATTGCTATCGTTCGATGTATCTCTTTTTGAATACCGGAATACATTGCTATCGTTCGATGTATCTCTCTTTGAATACCGGAATATATTGCTATCGTTCGATGTATCTTTTTTTGAATACCGGAATACATTGCTATCGTTCGATGTATCTCTTTTTGAATACCGAAATACATTGCTATCGTTCGATGTATCTCTTTTTGAATATCGAAATACATTGCTATCGTTCGATGTATCTCTTTTTGAATACCGGAATACATTGCTATCGTTCGATGTATCTCTTTTTGAATATCGGAATACATCGCTATTTCTTATGTATCTTTTTAAAAATGGGCATACATCGCTTATTATCGATGTTTTTGTTTTTGAATACCAAAATGTATCCCTACTTTACGACGTATCTTATTTTTAATACCGGAATGTATCGCTAGTTTTCATTGTTTTTCTGTTTAATAACGGAATATATCGCTAGTTTTCATTGTTTTTCTGTTTAATAACGGAATATATCGCTAGTTTTCATTGTTTTTCTGTTTAATAACGGAATATATCGCTAGTTTTCATTGTTTTTCTTTTTAATAACGGAATATATCGCTATTTTCATTGTTTTTCTTTTTAATAACGGAATATATCGCTAGTTTTCATTGTTTTTCTTTTTAATAACTGAATATATCACTTGCCTTCCTTGTTTTTCTTTTTAATAACGGAATATATCGCTAGTTTTCGATGTATTTCTTTTACGCTATCGGAATAAATCCCTTTTTGACGCAATATATATTCGAGAAAAAACAAAAACAAAAAAATACATAAAAAACTTTCGCAATAAAGAGAAGAAAACAAAAATGGTTCTTTCACAGTCTAAAACAAACTTTAACATAATCGTGCCGTGACCGATCAGTTGTAGATACTTCGCTGGCTGATCCACGCAAAATCTCAATTTAGATGGCCAAATGTTTGTGGATGGATGTGTGTGGTTATGTCTTATACTTTTTTATTCCAGCTTGTGCTTGATGTCATCATTTTGTCATGTCGCTTCATTCAACTAAAATGATGAAGACAATAACAGTAAATAAAGAACAAATGAGTTAACGCAAAACACTGCTGTAGGGCTGGTGTTTCAAACGAAGTTGGGATCGATAGTATCACCGTAAAGTATTGAGTGCGATCAGCTATTTTACTATGTCAATTTAACCCATTACCAAACAGTAACGGCATTTGACCAGTTCATTGCAGACGACTGTGAGACAAGCAATTTTTCCCTTTCCCACAAAGTTTTCTGCCCTATCAGAAGATAATTCCATCACATTTTGATATATTGTCTGCAAACCCTTTCAATTTGGAACACTGTAAAATTTAACGTTTGGTAAAGGGTTAAGGCGACGCCACCTAAGATTAATGTGCTTTTATACAGCAAACAAAAATCTGCTAACAAGCAGGCCTATTGAGTCAATAGAAGAACCACTAACGTTTTGCCCAATGCTTAGGGTCATACTTCAATCTGAGACATCAGTCTGAGGAAAGCATCTAATTCCCTCATTTGTTTGGAACAAATCTATAAATCAATGAGCTAATTAGGGAACTACCACGTAGATCTAGTTGATACTCTTTTCGTTTATGTGTCTCGATTTGGTTCTTAAATATACAATGATTCATTCACTTAACTATATAACTTCAAATGTCAATTGATCTACGGCTTATATAGGCATCTTAAAACAGGGCATTCATAAACACCTTTTTCAATCTAGTTTTTATTTACAATTACAGAGTTCGATGCAATAAATCACTTCTAATTAAGAAACATCATCAATGTTGTTGATCACCTGCTTTTCTGCACTCGACGACTCAAACCGATATTGATATTGAGAGCACAAATGTAATAAAGATTTATACATATACCAGCCAGAGTAATGATCAATTGAAAACGTAATTCATTTAGGAAACGTCAATTCATTTAAGTATGTACAGTTCGCATGCGGTAGATCTTAAAAGCGATATCACGCGTTTGGATTAAAATACATGTAAATTCACTTTAAAAATTAATAAACGGTTTAATTTTGCAACCGACTGATTATTTTTCAGAACGTTTCATATAACAGTGCAGCTGTTGTGTAGTTTTAAAGAAATCAACTTTTAACTTCCAAATTTCATCACATCTGTGAACAAGCACCTTTAATAAAAACAGGATGCATATCAACAAGAAAACTGCTGAATGACTAGGATCCTGTTTTAAAGGTCCTTGTTCACAGCTACCAAGGATTCCACAGCACGCTATTCCGATCCACACACATATAGGCAAAACGTCCGATTGCAAACATATTCGATCAAGGCCAGCCGCCAAGTAAATTGGCGGCTGGCTTGTGATCTAACCTGTTTGCTATTCTGAGTATCTTTCCTCATCAAAATCAAGCAGATATTTTAGCTTTTGGAAAGCAGACGACACAACGATCTATTTTTAGAAAATACTCAGCATTCTAAGGGTTAAATACCCGACATGACTTTTTCCAATTTTGTTGTACTTTTCGGAGGGAGATACGCGTTATAAAATGGGCAGTTATGCAATTTCAAATTCTTTAATTCTCGTTAAGACCCTTTTTCCGATGTAAATCATTTTGAAGCCTCAAGCGAAAGCGTCTTAAAAACCACTGTGACAACAGGATGAATTGTTCCACATGAGCAATTTATCAGTTTCCACAAGTACGTCTTCATAGTTTTTTTACAGAGCGAAAGCCTAAAAAAATCGATGCAAATGTAGTGAAGAGTAAAGCAATAATATAAGATTATTGCTAAACGGTATTACGTGTTTTACACTCAATATCTCACATAAAATCCGGTATTTCGCCGATCCCGATTTTGACATAACATTCTTGTGCCACTGCGTTTAAAACGGCACCGACGTCTTCTAAGTCAAGACCCTTGCGCAACTATTCCTGCAGCTTTTTGGTCGAATGTTTTGATGTAAGGTGTTTAACGGCGTATCAACCATTTTCAAGTTATGTAACGGCTTTCTTGAATCCAGAAGTACTAAGCTAGGGCTCTGAAGTGACTTGCCGATGGCCGGTCCCGCGAAACCAGAGGAGTCTGTGGGGTTTGAACCCAGGACCATCTCTCTTCTGATAGGGCAGAAAACAGTGTGGGAATACGAATAATTACTCGTTACGAGCAATTTCTCCTTTCCCCACAATGTTTTCCAGAGTCGTCTGGAACAAATTGGTTAAATGTCGTTATTGTTTGGAAATGGGTTAAGCTCCATTTTCAAAAGAACCAGTGCACGTGTTTAAGAAATTAAGGGAAAGCGAACGCATTTTACAGATCCTTCGATAATTCGTTGCAACAGATCGAATTATCAAAGACTTCCCAACAAATTATACTTTAAGCGCATGAAAAGAATGCGCACTACTTTAACAAACGCGTATAATTGCTTGTAATTGCCGGCTTCTCCACAAATACCTTCAAAATCGTATTTGCAGTTAAATCCGAAAATATCTTTAGAAACTCTGATTGCTGGTTTATGCTATTATTTGTTTTTTTTGTATATTCCAAATAAGAGTTACAATCTAACCGTGCCTAAACCCCCTTTTCTCTAACCCTTATAGTGCTGGATTCGACTTCATGTTTATTCAAACAGGCCAGCCACCAAGTGAACTGGCGACTGTCTTGTTATCTAACATGTTTGCTACTCTGATCGTCATTCCTTATCAAAATTAAGCAGATATCAGAGGTTTTGGAAAACAGACGACAAAAAATGTATTTTTTAAAGAATAACCAAGCATTCTAAAGGCCTAGACCTCTCTGTAAATTACTTCGATTCAACTGCTGCTGATGACGTCAGAAACAACCATGACAGAAGTATAAATTGCCCATAAGAAGCAATTAATACTTTTATCACGTTGCTTTTCTTTCCAATGGCATATATAAATGTGATTATTCATGCAATGTTCTGTCGTCTGCTGAATCTTATAGCAGTGTCCGGTCACATATTTACATATTTTGTTCGCTTAACCCTTTACCAGACGCTAACCTTTTGACTGTCACAAACTGAAAAAGTTTGCAGACGACATTTCAAAATGTGATGGAATTGTAAAAAGTCTTCTGATAGGGTAGAAAACATTGTGGGGAAAGAAAAAATTGCTCGTTAAGAGCAATTTCTCCTTTTCCTACAATATTTTCCAGGGTCGTCTGCAACAAATTGGTCAAACGTCGGTTTTGTTTGGTTATGGATTAAAAAAGACTGGATATATAAATTATCACTATACCGACATTTGCATAATTACACTTACTATAACATACACACAAAAACCGAGAGGTTTTATTTTATATCAAAAGTGCATGCTGAATACGTTGAAGCATGCATCGATCATCATTAATTACCATAAACGATGATAGTTTAAGTAGGTCTAATCAATTTATTTCATTTTTCGCATCCAGAGAAAATGTCATAAAAACACGTTTGTTTCACGTATCGGCGTCAATTTGGCCTATCAAACCTTCGTTTGGGTTATCCGGGGCTTTGTTCTCTCTTTCTTGTTTAGATAAGTTTGATTCATACTTATTTATCTGATATCGCTTGTAAATAAAGTTCTTAAAACTTAGATATATAACTCTCGATTCTGCTTCCCGAATACATAACCAATACTCGCGCCTTATGTGGATTAATGAAAGGTCTCAAGACAGACCCTGATTCTCACAGGATTCGAACCCTCGACCATCGTGTCTCCAGGCCGACCCTCTAGCCATGGACCACTGTCTTCCAAATGTATGAAATATATTTCTTGGACTGTCCATATCTTTCTAATATGAACTTGTTTTTTTTTTCAAATATCCCGAAGTTGCAAAAAATGTCGCATTGGAAAAGAATTTATTGATATTAATCCTTATGAAAAACGATATTCATCGGCCGAACATTCATGTGCAGAAATGTTTAGCAGCCGTATTTTGAAATTTCGTTTCCCTTGCTATTTGATTAACAAGGGATATGGTGTACTTAAAACCTTTCATAATTGTGTCATTTCGCCGGGCATTCTCTTCGAGGTAGTCTTTTATAAGTGTGAAGTGATTCACTGTGGAAAAAAGAAAACCTTCTGAGTATGAAAAACGATTTATTTTTACTCGATGTTTATTTTTATGTTTCGGTTAGTTTTTGTTTTTCAAGAGCATACGCAGGTTGGCACCTTATTAGGATAAGGAAAACAAGTTTAGATTATTAATGTGCGTGCGTTTGCAGTGTCCCTTGCAACCACAACATATTCGTTCGGTTTTAGCCCTTATAGTGCAGGAACCGACTGCATGCTTATACAAACAGGATAGATACAAGCCAGCCGCCAAGTTGATTGGCGGCTGGTCTGTGATCTAACCTGTTTAATATTTTGAGTCTCTTTCCTGAACAAAATTGAGCAGCGATCTAAAGTTTTGGAAAGCAGACGATACAAAAATCTCTTTTTAGAAAATTACCCAGCATTCTAAGGGTTAGGCGCCTTTACAACCATGCTGATTAGATTTATTGGATTATTGTATGAATGCACTCCGGAAACCCAAACGGTTTGACGGATCGGATATTTTTGAGGCAATCTTCGGTCATACGTCGATCTTACCGACCGACTTAAAGTCTGCATCCGCTGCGTGCATATTAGCACTCTTAAAGTTCAAACATATGATTAGCACACGTCATATCATAGGGCATCGCAAGGCAGCTTTGAAAATGTGTTTGGTGTAAAGCGAAAAGTTCCGACCCCGACCGATGTATACCGAGAACGGCCGAAAGTAGTCCGACGAAGGAATACATTACAAAATGGCAAATTATGGGTATTCTACTATGTGTAAATGCTTTGTTGCTACCCTACATGCCAACGGACATAACGGGTAGTAAGTAAGTAAGTAAGTAAGTAAGTAAGTACCCTAATGTTAAAAGATGTATTCATTAAAATTTGGTAAGACACCGATTTATTCATTCATTGTTTATTAATTCATTGTTTATTCATTCATTGTTTATTCATTCACTGTTGCTAGTAAGACAGTAAATACAAATCAACAATATATATTCCCTGGTCATCTATTAGCACTAGAATTGTTGAATCATTTGGACAAGAAGCGTGCAGAGACGAGGGGGTCTTCTAGTGTAAGAGTTTATCGGTGCAGTTCCGTAACGAATTATCCCTTATACCATAACACACCATATTCGTGTTCTGTAATTATATTCATAACGCTGAGTTACTCGTTTTCAAACAGCAGACAGCTTACTTTGTTGCCTTAGAGCAGACGCTTCTTCAAAAAGCGTTTTTACGAAATGACATTGTTACTGATGATGAGAAAAAGTTCCATTTGTCATGTGACTTTCTTGTCACAAGCAATTTCTCCATTTGACACAATGTTTTTCAATCTACTCCATATCATAACAGAAGAACTGAAAGATCTTTCACATGTTTACAAACCTTTTCTAAAGTCGTCTGCTTCAAGTAAAGAAATGTCGTCTGCAAGCGATTAAGGGTTACTTAAGAATCTGGAGGACTCTTGCGTCATTTTAATTCGTGTATGCTGAAAGCTGTTTAAGATAGCTTGCAAAATATTAGGAATCAAGTGCGAAGCAGACAATTTTAGAGTTGATTTGGTAGTAGAAGCAGACAGTTCAAAAAGCAGTAATGACAATACAGGCACAATGATTTCTTGTACGTATATATGATTCAGCAGACATTATCATCATTCTTATGTAAGACATTTGCACATTTTTGTTGGCTTCAGGTTTGGTCAGTCTGTAAACCCCCATGTGAGGAAATGGATTACTAGTATTGTGTTCTCTTAGTAATAACCATTCCCTCGAACCTAACTAAAGACAGTCGATTGTGAGAATCGTAATTGATAGTCAATGGATCGAAGAGTTTTGTTTAACTGGCTATTATTGCGATCAAGGAACGCCATTCTTCACAGAGGGGGTCGTCGAAGGAGATATGATATCGTCTTACTAAGGCATCGGTCTCCGGAGCTTATTATATGTGGTGAACGGTCGGAAAGAGAAACCTTGTAATTTTGCGATCTGATACCGGGATGTAAATAGTAATTATATGGGATAAAAGGAAAAGAAGGACAACATAAGTAAAGCAGAGACCTACAGACGATGGTTAGAGTCATGTTGCTACTCCACCAGCCAGTCGACTGGTCAATCAGTCAATCAGTCAGTCAAAAGGCAATCAGCCAGCGAGTCAATAAGCTGATTTAACTGTCAATCAACCAGTCAGTCAAGCGTAGTGGTCAAGCAGTCTGCAAGTCAGTAAGCTGGTGAAACCACCAGTCAATGAGTCAATAGGCCAGCAAGCGAACAAACTGGCCAGACAGCCAGTTAACTAGTCAGTCAATTGTTCAGTCAGTCAGTAAGCTGGTTAAACCACCAGTCAACAGGCCAGTCGGCCATCAAGCTGGCCAGACAGTCATTCAATCAGCCAGTCAAATGGCCAAACAGTCAGCCAGTCAGTAAGTTAGTCCAACCACCAATAAACGAGTCAATAGGGGAATGAGTCATCCAGTTAATAAGTTGACAAGACAGCTAGTCAACAATTCTATTAATTTCAATTTCTTTACATTAATTCAATTAGAAATAATATACAAATGAACAAAATGAATACATTAATGACTAAAATATGCATACATGCAAACATTATGATTGGCTGCCAGCCAGTCAGTAAAATGGTCAAACTGCCAGTCAACCAGTCAGACAGCTCGTCAATCAGTTAGTTTGTCAGCCAGTTAGCCAGATAGAATATCGACCAGACAGTCAGATATCAAAAGTTCAGCTAATCAGCAAGCCACATAGTCAAAAACCGATAAGGTACACAATTTATGTGAAGAACTTGCGTAAGTTCAAAACAAAATTCCCTCCTATTTCAATATTTGGATAAGCAATATGATAAAGTAACACATCATTGGAATCGTCTCTTCGAGACACTTCCAATGACGTGTCACTTTGCAATATTGTATTTCCATTTAGGATACTATCCATATTTATCCGTTTGACCGTCGCAATTAACACTGATACATGAGGTTTTCCTTTAATAATTGTAATGTCTCTAGTTGCAAAACTACTCCGTTCAAACAAAAAATGGTTGATTAACCAAGCGGGAATTATTGAGTACCAGTTCATATTATTTCAACCTATAACCTAGGGGCTCGATGTTTTATCTTGTCATAAACAACCCACCCTCTTTACTGGATGTGACATTTTATATAATTTTAATTCCGAGTTTGACACATTTCCTATACATGCAAATATGAATTAAGGTATATATGTGGAACATAGTTATAGAGGCTTAGAAAAGGTCAATGTTTCCTCGATGTTTTTACTAATCTATTACCATTTCCTGTCATCTATCACATATATATATATATATATATAGGTTAATTTTACGTTCATATTATCAGTGTTGCGAAAAACAACCTTGCTAGCGACAATTAAATACATATAGAAAATTGATAACACCGTGAAAAACAAATGAAATGTATAAAATATAATTTTGGTTGAACACATTTTATCAAGACGAAAACATATTCTCTGTGTCAAAATGTTGTTGTCTAGAAGACGGCTTCTGTCGTTGTTGGTTTAACCAATTACCAAACAATAACCACATCTGACCAGTTTGTTGCAGACGATTCTGGAAAACAGTGTTGAAAAAGGAGAATTTTCTCATTTTCCCCCAATGTTTTCAGCCCTTTCAGAAGATTATTTTTCAATTTCATCACATTTTGAAATGTCGTCTGAATATGTATTATAAATTAGCAATGATGAAAAAGAAGTTCTTTAAAAAAGGCAAATTCCCCTTTTGTCATTTTCTTTTCAACACTGTGAAAACATATCTTTAAAAAGGCAAATTCCCTTTTTGCCATCTTCTTTTCTGCATATCTTTTGACATAAAGGTGACACATTTCGTTTACATCACGGTAAAAGGCTTACTGGTCATAATTCTTTTGTGACCTTGACCTAGCTTTTAAGAAAGCTTGACCTTGACCCTTGACCCATAAAAATCGTACATGTATATACTTACAAATAGTGCCCGTATACGAAGTAGAGAAGGTAAATCAGTCCTATCATCCGTTTGGTGGCCTTATTTAATCCCATGGCTTTGCTGATAAGCCATTGGTCAGCACACCGCTGTTACTATGGTTACAGCGTCGCTGCGACGCGTCCTGCGTGTGACGAACGAACGAAGGCAAATCCTGATAGAATAATTCAAACGAGACGGGTTTTGTTACGTATCGTCCGAAATTGACAGCTACCTAACAATTGCACAGATACAGTGCATATCCCGTTTTGTTATATATAAAAACCGATTTCAATTTTTATTATCACTGAGCTTTGGGGTATGGGCTCGAATGTGTTTTATGTGATAACGAAAACCCATATCTTCATTGTAAACACAGATCGATCAATAAATTCGATGATTTAACCCGATCGCACAAAACGGGGGTGATTCACTGCGCTTTAATTGAATAAATTCAGCTGTCTTTTCGGTATTTCCATGTTACGGAATGCGTATGATAAGAGAACGTCTTGAGACCACGTGCACACAAAATACACACACAGGGCACGCGTAAAATATCCACACAACACGTGCAATCCTGCCTCGTCGAAGCAGACGAAAAAAGGCTTCCAAATTGTCTTACTTTATGTGTCTAATTGAAATATTCAGCTATAATGAAAACGCAGAAAAATAATAAAGATATTAAAAATGTGGCGCCCACAAAAACGGCGTAACTCAAACACTTTAATTTTTCCACAAACGGGATTTTGAGATAGGTCCAAATTCTAAGCTACGACAGACGAAAAAATGTACAGCATGTGTACTAACTTTCTGTTATTGGTATTCGGTAGAAAACATTACAATAAAAGGTGAACTATATCTTTACGCATATGTTATACCGTTATCATAGTGATCCCAAACTCGGCTGCTATGCATGAAAGGAAGTCAATACCAAAAAAATGGTTTCAGAGGCGGAAAGAGGTCTAGGGGTAGAGCGTCGGCCTCGGGACTCGAGGGTTCGAATCCCGTTAGAAGCGGAATTTGGCTTGCGATCTTTCATTAAACCAAATTCGGCGCGAGTACTGGGTATGCACCCAGGAAGCAGAACCGACAGCGATTACATGTTGTAAGAACGTGTTCCTTGTTTCACAATCGATGTAAAATAAATAAGTTTGAACTTAAGATATAGAAAGTATCCTGCTTCAGATTTGGCCAAACTTAAGTGATTCCTCGATCAGCTCAATGGAACCGAGAACCATCTATCAGCACAATCGATGCATAGTCAATATTTTAATCATATGGTTTGCATTGTTTTTATGTATACATGTGAAAGAAATGCTCTTGGATTGCAGCGTTTAAAAAAGCGTTTAATAATCTAACCGGATTTTTGGTCGGGCAGAATATACTGTGGTTGATCTGCGTCTTATATTGGCGTTAGATTAAACTTTTCTCTACCCCCTACTCCCCTTATACCTCACTCTGACTCTTGGTGCTTTTGAAGTCTGCATAGACTACTGTGACAGAAGAGTAAATTGCTCTTAATTAGCAAATTATTCTTTTTATCACAATGTTTTCTATTTGATATCCTAGAGACATTCGATTCTTTTTTTCTTCAAACTATTTTGTTGAAACGATGGTTTCTACCGAATACCGTAGAGAACATGCATTTCCTATGCGATTCTTTCGTCTGCTGTTGCTATCGATTGTGAGCAGTCACGGATTGTCTTTTGGCGAAATCGGTGAATCGTTTGATTGAAAAGCCGAAGTTGTAAAAACGAATGTATTGTATAATCATGTATTGTCTTTTTCGACTATAAACTAATTATTTCTAATTTCCATTGACGTCACGTCTTAGTTAAGCATACTCAAAATAAAGTCTTAGCAAGAATGCATTTATTCAAAGAAGGAGTCGTATGTTTTCCCATTGCACTATAAGAAAATGGGTAATAGTAAACGGTTAATCTCAAAAGCATCGCAACACAAAAACTCTATCACAAAAAATAACATCGCAAGAAAACAATGTGACAAAGGAAGAAATTGCTTGGCACAAGCAATTTCTTCCTTTGTCGCAGTGGATTCTTAACCCTTTCCCAACATCAAATTTTCGACTGTCCCAAACTGAAAGTTTGCAGACGACATTTCAAAATCTGATGAAATTCGACAATAATCTTCTGATAGGGCAGACAAAATTGTGGAAAAAGGGAAAAAATGCTCGTTACGAGCAATTTCTCCTTTTCCCACAGTCCTTTCTAAAGTCGTCTGCAACAAAGTGGTCAAATGTCCCTATTGTTTGGGAAAGGTTTAAGTCTAAATGTCTAAGATCCACTGTGACTGTTTCTATGGAGTAATTTGTTATCTCACACTCCCACTAACACAACGTATTTATCACGACTGTGCGCATTTTACGCAATAATCCACAAGTATGTTGTCACTCACTAATTTAATCCGTTGTCGTTTTTTTTCCACGTTACGTCGACACTCATATATCTTATGTAACAATAATAACTAACATGTGACAATGCATACACGAGGAATTTACGAAAACAAAAACGACATGACACAAAAGACGCACCTTTTTCTTTCCCTTACGAGCCTAAAACACAATTTACAACCACTGGTACCTTACACCTGTAACACAACATTCGAACATTTACTGATTTGCATACACGAGAAGATCACTAATTCATCCAATTCGTGTCGGGTTTTCTGTTTATTTCTTTAAAGCAATTATCTAATTGACAGGTGGGTCTTCTTCGCGAATAATCTCAACAGGTTGGTGAAATATTACGATTGGGCAAGCGCCTCATTTGCCTTCGAGCTCCGCCCGCTTTTACCGCCTACTTATGATTATTCGATAGAAAGGTGTGTATTTCTCCAGCTTTATAACTGAAATCACGCCCCCAAATGAGTAGTGGTTAATTCACCTATATATAAGTTATTGATATGTTATATGTGTCACTGTTAACGTTTTCCCTTTCACTTTCTCTACTATCAAATATTCGAACAGCCTCTGATCAGACGCGCTGTCCTTTCGAACAAGCGTCTCTGTCCGAGTAAAGCGGCAAAGATCGAACCCGCTTAGAGGGACATAGCGATCTAACATTAGACGTTGAACAGTCAGCAATATCACTTTCTCTAATTATTTTAAAGAGTCGAATCGACTCTGATCGGACGCGCTGTCACTGTCAATGTTTTACCATTCACTTTCTCTATCTATTTCAAATATTCGAATCGTCTCTGATCGGACACGCTGTCCTTTCCGTCTCTGTCGGAATAAAGCAATGAAGATTCAAACCCGCTTCGAGGGACATACCGTTCTAACGTTATATGTGTCTCTGTCAACGTTTTCCTTTCACTTTCTCTATCTATTTCAAATATTCGCACCGCCTCTTATCAGACGCGCTGTCCTTTCCGACAAGCGTCTCTGTCCGAATGAAGCAGCGAGGATCGACCTCTACAAATGTACATAGCGAGCTAACCAAGCTGATCTAGCACGGGCAGTGCTATTAATATCATTAATATTGACACAAAATGTCGTCTCTCAGAAGGCGAACCGTTTTAACTCGTCCCTTAGAAAGCTTGGTGATTTACGTATAATTTATTTTTGTGTAGTCTGCTTTCCAAGACATTAAATATCTGCGTTAGTTTGATGAGGAAATATACTCAGAGTAGCAAACATGTCAGATATCAGGTCATTCGCCAATTTACGTGCAAGTGACTTGGCGGCTGGCCTTAGATCTTACCTGTTGGCTGCTCTGAGTATCTTTCCTCTACAAAACTAAGCAGATGTCTAACGATTTGGAAAGCAGACGACACACAAATCTAGTTTAAGAAAATTACCCAGCATTCTAAGGGTTAACGTTACACCTACAAACAAACTGGATGTCTATACAGCTTTCTTCAACGCATCTTCTAATATTGTAATATGACTATTTGACAAATCAGCTGGGGGCGTTTTTCAACTTGGATGAAAAGCTTCATTTATCTATTTATGTATTGCAGACTACTGTATCAAAGGGATAAATCTCTGTATGCCACTAATATTTATACGAAACATAAAAATCAGACCCAGAAAAAGAATCTTAACGAAGTTGTCGAAACGTATGCTTTTATTTGCTTCTGTCCAAATTTCTACATTCCCTGATAAAGGATACACTATATTTGTAACTAGTACGCCTTTGGTTAAGGTTGAATAGCCATAAGTCGCAATTTTGAAGCTCATTCTGTCATCGGATTACTTTGGTTATTCTCGGTTCAGCTCAGTCGGGGTCTGGAACTAGACCGAGGTATACCGAGAACGACCGATATAATCCGACGAAATAATGAGTTTCTAAATGGCGGTTTATCGGCATACTACCTTAATCTCGAGGTAACGATTTGTCTTGGGTCCTGGTCCGTGCGTATACCCCGCACTAGGGGTATACGCACGGGCCGGAGCCAAGCTTGGTAAAGCTGTCCAGGTATCTATGTTACGGGAAGTTCGGGTGACTTAAGACGACAAACATTATCTTTTAGTAGGCGACACAGACTCGTCGATCTATCTATCCAGAACAGAGACAGATAGTGTTGTCAATGTTACCTATGTTTCTGGCCAAAATAAGTAGATTATTTCAGTCCTGTATTGCAAAATACAATATTGTTAAGTAGAAACCAAACCTGACAAAATGACATAATTCATGGGATGAAACATGTCTCTTTTTTGCTGAGCGAAAGGTCGTATTTGGAACAAGTTTCGTTAATGAGAACGGGAAATTCCTCAAACAAAAGCGGGAAATTCCTCAAACAAAAGGGCTTAATTGATACTCATTCTTCATAGGCAGCCTTTAAGGACGATAATTCAATATAATTAAAGTTAAAAGTAGAGGAATTTGAGAAACTACGGGCGCTTGACTGATCATTTGTAACAACTCTAACGAACATCTGATGTAGATATGCAAAGTCTTGGGGAGCATTTTACGCAATTACTAAAGGAAAACCTTTGCGTATGTCAAAACTGATAAACATGAATATTATCTTACACAAACTTACAATACCGTCATGTGACACACCATAAACAAGCGTCTGGGAGAGACGATTCCAATGGCGTGATACATATAAATTGAAATATTAATTTTTTCCTAATGCTGAAATAAGAATGAATGTTGTTTTGAATTAAAGGTCTAAGCATACTGTTTTGAGTAAAACGTTACACTGAAATTCTCAGGCAAATAGTTGAATATGAAAATAAACAAGAGGGCCATAATGGCCCTTTATCGCTCACCTGAGTTCTGTTTGAAAAAGAGGTATATTTAAGACAGAGTGGTTGGTATGTTTCAAACTCTTCTAAGTGCTAATTGCATGTGCAGATGAATTGTTTTGTCTGCAACTGAATAATCAGCCTCCAAATTGTGTGTTACAACACAATTCATCTCGGTTGAGATTGTACTTGCTTGTACTGAATCAAGAAACTTTAAAGTGGCAGCAAATTAAACAACCTGAAAAACGTAATAAGTCGATAATACAATACCATATCTTTATTCTGTATCATACAGTATTTAGAAATATAATACACATATTTTATAAGTGACACAAATTAACACAATCATAATCAATTGAAACAGATCTGGTTTGCATTATCCCCACACAATTAAGTTGTTCAAACTTTCTGATCAAAATTGAGATCAATTTCGGGACCTAGTTTTTGACGCCAGATGGGCCATTTTAAACTTGACCAAGATTTCATTGAGACGATCATTTTGACCAACTTTCATGATAATTAGACCATAAATATAGCTGCTAGAGTGTTCACAAGGTTTTTCAAGTATTTGACCTAGTGACTTAGTTTTGGCCCCACATGACCCAGTTTCAAACCCAACCAAGATTTCATTGGGACAATTATTCTGACCAACTTTCATGACAATTTGACCATAAATATAGCTGCTAGAGTGTTCACAAGGTTTTTCAAATATTTGACCTAGTGACCTAGTCTTAGACCTCACATGATCCAGTTTCGGACTTTGCTAAGATTTCATTGAGCCAATCATTCTGGCCAACTTTCATCAAAATTGGACCATAAATGTGGCCTCTAGAGTGTTCACAAGCTTTTTAAATTATTTGACCTAGTGACCTAGTTTTTGACCCCACATGACCCACTTTCAAACATGGCCAAGATTTCATTTTGGCAATCCTTCTGACCAACTTTCATCAAAATTGGACCATAAATATAGCTGCTAGAGTGTTCACAAGGTTTTTCAAATATTTGACCTAGTGACCTAGTTTTTGACCTCACATGACCCGGTTTCAAACTTGGCCAAGATTTCAATTGAGACAATCATTCTGACCAACTTTCATCAAATTTGGACCATAAATGTGGCCTCTAGAGTGTTCACAAGCTTTTTAAATTATTTGACCTAGTGACCTAGTTTTTTACCCCACATGACCGAGTCTTGAACTTGGCCAAGATTTCATTGAGACAATCATTCTGACCAACTTTGATAAAAATTGGACCATAATTGTGGTCTCTAGAGTGTTCACAAGCTTTTTAAATTATATGACCTAGTGACCTAGTTATTGACCCCACATGACCCAGTTTCAAACTTGGCCAACATTTTTATTGAGACAATCATTCTGACCAACTTTCATCAAAATTGGACCATAAATGTGGCCTCTAGAGTGTTCACAAGCTTTTTAAATTATTTGACCTAGTGACCTAGTTTTTGACCCCACGTAAACCAGTTTCAAACTTGGCCAAGATTTTATTAAGACCATCATTCTGATGAACTTTCATCAAAATTGGAACATAAATGTGGCCTCTAGAGTGTTCACAAACTTTTTAAATTATTTGACCTAGTGACCTAGTTTTTGACCCCACATGACCCAGTTTCGAACTTGGCCAAGATTTTATTGAGACAATCATTCTGACCAATTTTGATAAAAATTGGACCATAATTGTGGTCTCTAGAGTGTTCACAAGCTTTTTAAATTATTTGACCTAGTGACCTAGTTATTGACCCCACATGACCCAGTTTCGAACTTGGCCAAGATTTTATTGAGACAATCATTCTGACCAACTTTCATTAAAATTGGACCATAAATGTGGCCTCTAGAGTGTTCACAAACTTCTTAAATTATTTGACCTAGTGACCTAGTTTTTGACCCCAAATGACCCAGTTTCGAACTTGGCCAAGATTTCATTGAGACAATCATTCTGACCAACTTTCATCAAAATTGGACCAAAAATGTGGCCTCTAGAGTGTTCACAAACTTTTTAAATTATTTGACCTAGTGACCTAGTTTTTGACCCCACATGACCCAGTTTCGAACTTGGCCAAGATTTTATTGAGACAATCATTCTGACCAATTTTGATAAAAATTGGATCATAAATGTAGCCTCTAGAGTGTTCACAAGCAATTGTTGACACACGCACGGACGCACGGACGACGGACATCTCGGTATCACAAAAGCTCACCTTGAGCACTACGTGCTCAGGTGAGCTAAAAAACTTTTCAGCTGAAAGAGTTTCGATTCTTTGATCTGTGAAGGGAAATAACTTGTAAAACAAGTTTGTCACCAGGTAAACAGGGTTATCTTCTCCAAAGAAATATTACAAAATCTTACACGAGAATGTTTACAGCAAACCACGAACACACTTGAAACGAAATTATCGCATACAAGAATCAGTTTAACCCTTAGAGTGCTGGAGCCGACTTCATGCTTATGCAAACAGGCTGGATCCAGGCCATCCGCCAAGTACTGTATTGAAAGCATAACTAATTATGCCCAGTTTATATGCGGTAAATCCCCAAAGCGATTTCATGCTTTTGGATTAAAATACATGTTGACTCCATGTAATAAACATTTTGAACAATAACGCAATCTTATTTTGCGTCTATTGACTAATCTTCAGTGGGTATCATATAACAATACAGCCTTTGATCAGTTTACAGAAATTAATTTTTGATCCTCAAATTTCCCCCATCTGCGAACAAGCACCGTTATCAATGGAGAATGACACATCAGCAAACGAAATGTAAAGATTTGGATCCACCTCGTTTGGATCATGTGAAGATGTGAAAATACATCGAATACAAAGCCGAACACAATTTTAATCCGTAGCGTGTTGAAACACATTTTAAAATATAGAAGAAAAAAAAAAAGATTCGCGACGCCTGCTTGATTATGACATAACTAATTATTCCCATCTCAGCCATAATCTTCTCATCAGTGAGAATTTAGAAAAAAGAGGACGGCATAATTGGTGTCATTTGAAAACAGCTTCGACCCAAATATAAACTGGGCCAAGTGGTGCAGTTTTCCGGGTCCAAACTGTCTAGCATGAGAAGGAATGCGACAGATAGAAAAAATAACACGAAGAAATATTTTCAAATGCGATTCATCAAGAAAGCGCTGGATAGATACGTGCAAAGAATCTGAACTTAAGCGTTTGAAACTCGTGAACTATATTCTGCCAATATCGAAGGAGGAAATCGATGCAATTACGTACAGAGTCGGTCAACGTTACCTTTGCTATTCGCATAACGAAACCAAACGGTAGAAATGAAAAAGGAATTCTGTCTAGTAAAATAAGTACACGTTTTTGGTTAAAAAGATTTCTCGTCGGTTTGAAGTCATGAAAAGTTTCCTTGCTATATAGACCGAATTATTGCCGTCTAGACTAAAAATACTGGATCCCTTGCAACAGAGAACAGTTGAAATCTTTATTTCAAATAGAGAATATATTCATTGTGTGCAAATGATACCTTTATGAAACTGAACATAGACATGTCTTAGTCAAAAGCGCACTTTTTCTTGGTCACTATATTTTGATGTTAGAGGTCGTCTGCTTTATGTTTAAAAAAAACAGCAGCACCACAGATGAAAAAATGGCACAACTTTTTTAATTGAATTATCGAATGTAACTGTATTGCAAAAACAAGAACCGGAAACGCCATCGCCGCCATTGATTTTATTGGTTTGCTCCGGAATGTCATGGCGGCACCTATGCACCTCGGATTATTATACATCACTATGACACAGGGGAAAATACGCCACAATTATCACTCATAAAAACCTCTGATATACTTTTTGACAGCCCATTAATCAAATTGCCCCCACATTAATCCATTACCACACAGATGGGTGTTTTTATTTGTGTCTGATGTGGCTGCACCGAATTGACTACTAAGCCGGCAATCCTACCGAAACTAACCGGAATAGTGCAAAGTTGGAATTTAACCCTTTCCCAAACAACAAATTTTCAATTTCCCAGTTTGTAGACGACATTTCAAAATGTGATGAAATTGGAAAATAATCTTCTGATAGGGCAGATAACATTGTGGGAAAAGGAGAAATTGCTCGTTACGAGCAATTTCTTCTTTTCCCACAGTGTTTTCTAAAGAAGTCAGCAACAAAGTGGTCAAATGTCGTTATTGTTTGGGAAAGGGTTAATACGCATAATTCGAAAACTGATAGTGAGACATGAATTAAAAAGGTGACGAATATTATGATTATGGAATATATTTTTGCAATCGTTAGTCTATATACATGTCAAGAGTATTTCACTCCATTGTGTATTTCTTTAGTTAAGCGAAACGAAATTCGGGACACCATTTTGTTTGTTTGATTTATTGATCGGATTGAATGCAGTGTCAGCGATTTTTCCGTTATATAACGACATTCCTGGATTCACCAGTACTAGGCTTGGGATATAAACTCCCTTGCCCAAGAACACTCCGACAAACCACCATAGGTTCCGATTGGGCTCGAACCCATGAGCGACACTATTAAAGAGTGCAAGTAAACTAATCACTTGCACAACAATTTGACGTAGATCTACAAAATCTGACAAATTTTACAGGTGTCCCCAATATATTTGGACACCTCTGCAATCTTCGTCAGCTATTGCAAATCCGAAACACTGCGGGATCATTGACCAGTATCTACATCGTACCTCAACATATTTTCTAACTCATCTTGTATTTCTATTTTTGACGGTGACCTGTTTCGGGCTAACGTAAGGTCTCCTGTATTTGAGACAGAAATAGAATCTTTACACGGTTACGTTTAACCCATTGCCAAATAATTACTACATTTGACCAGTTTGTTGCAGACGGCTCTGGAAACAATTGTGGGAAAAGGAGAAATTACTCGTGACGAGCAATTTCTCCTTTTCCCACAATGTATTCTGCCCTATCAGAAGATTGTTTTTCAATGTCATTACATTTTGAAATATGGTCTGCAAGCTCTTTCAATTTGGGACAGTCGAAAAGTTGGCGATAGGTAAAGGGTTAACGATGATGTAAGACGACCGTCATGAAAGTTCCAACATGCACGCACATCTTGTTACATTACAGACGCGATCCGTACATCAATCGAGTGGACACGTTGTAAAGAGTTCCTTAACAATTACCCCTCCCCTGTTACATGCTGTAATATCTAACGTCAACGCTTTATTAACGGCAGACGAACGTTTATGACGTCGAAATCAGACGACGTAACCCGTTTCTGTCTATAAGCTTTGTTGTAGGTCCAAATCGAAAGCGAAGGAGTGCAGACAATAGTTTGTAGATTATGAAAATTCTTTGAGATATTTTTTCAGCCATTGGCAGGAACCATGTTTAAATAAAGTGCAATTGTTTTTCATGAGAAAGTTTACCTTTTCCAACAGAGTTTTTTAATACCGTTTTGCGGGAGCATTTAAAACAGCGTTTATAAAGGAAACGGTTAAACATGTATCTCAATGGTAAGTCTTTTATTACCAAAACTTGAAATGGCTTGCAGACAGCGAAAACCTAAATATATTGTACTTATATATATTTGGACGAAAACAAAAACGTTAATGTTGAAAACAAAGCGCTTTCCTGTTTCTAGACATCAGTTTTCAAATTCGTCTTTGACAGCACCGAAACCACCTTGGATTGATTTGTTAGATTATGAAACGAATGTTTGTGTCTGTTTAGGTTATGATATAAAACCGCGCAAAATATTCTTACGTGGTTCAAATGAACAATAGTTCAAAACCAGCAGATGTTTCTTAGGTCAAAATACTTCATTACACTTCTTTTAACTCTAAATAGATTGCCATTTGTAACCAAATCATCTTTTATCTTTTAATTTCAAAATCTGCTTGAATATCCTATATCCCTGTCTGGGATTTAGTGATGGGTCCAATTAAATCAAAAGCAGACGACAACTACAAAGAACAAAAGAGACCGGGTTTTTATGATGAAAAGCCATTGTGGCTAACTAAATACATTCCTCTAAGTAACCCTTTCCCAAACAATAACGGCATTTGCCCACTTTGTTGCAGACGACTTTAGAAAACACTTTGGGAAAAGTAGAAATTGCTCGTACCGAGCAATTTTTCCTTTTCCAACACTGTTGTCTGCCCTATCAGAAGATTATGTTCCAATTTCATCACATTTTGAAAAGACGTCTGCAAACTCTTTCAATTTGGGACAGTCGAAAATGTGTTGTTTTGGAAAGGGTGAAAGGCAGAATTGTTATTTAGCCAGTGTAATAACGACAGCGGGAGCCGTGCTGATGACGTATATTAGCCATTTTCTAGTTATACGACATCTTTTGTTCTGAACGTTTGAAGTAATATACCCTACACGATGCATCCTTATATAGAGATTTCTGTAATGGTGTCGGCAACATCTTTTTTCTTTTAACTTATATGGGCTTTTACATTTTTTCAGTTATTTTGCAATGCCCGACTCTAAATAGAAGAGGAAGAACCCATACTCAACTACCCATAAGGGCTGGTCAAGCCAGGTAGGACCACCGGTATTCCATTAGTCAATCGGGAGACTCCCTCTCATGAAAACCATAAGAACGTCACCGTGATTGAACGGCATTGGTAAAATGTTCAAATACTGTCTCCTTTATAAATTGATTCAGCACAGGTGTCTTGAGACGAGACACGGTTTGGCCAATATTGTTTTACGAGGTTTCATAAAGTGAATGCGACATGATTCCACGTCTTTCACTTTTAAGCAAAAATTGTTATCCCAGGGATAAATTTAGATCAAGTGGGAAAGCAGGAAGCAGCTTTGAGAGTATATTGTACCGTTATAAAGAGGAACTAAAAGAGCCATAGGTGGATAGTTTAGTTTAAATTTATTCATTTTACATCGATTGTGAAACAGGTTCTTACAACTTAGATTGATCACACTCGATTCTGGTTCCTGGATACATACATGTAACCAATACTCGGTACTCTCGCCGAATTTGGATAAATGAAAGCTCGCATGATCGAAAGACAGCAGATCCTGGTAGAAGCGCTCACCACTGAAATATGAATCTGTTAAAAACGACATCAAACCCTGACCAAAATCAGCCAACATTGGTTCCACGCTATTCTTCGCCGAACGCCGCTCGTCTTAGATGAGCCCGAAAATCAGGCGCCCCATATAAAGTGGATAAGTGAAAGATTGCAAGGCAGATTCCGGTAGATGCGCTTACCGCTGCAATATGACCAAAAATATGTTACAAAACGACATTAAACTCTGACCAAAATCAGCCATAACTGGTTCCATGCTTTTCTACGCTTTTTACATCGAACCACATTCGTCGGGAACGAGCCCGAAAACCAGCCGAAAGCCAGGCGCCCCCGTATAATGGTCGGTTAATGAGACGCTGCTTCATCTCTCAGTGTTTTCTTTTCATCACTGTTTACACCAGGCGAGAGTAGATGTTTGTTTTAAAACTAAACAAGCGTGTCGCGCAGTAGCGTTTACACCGTCTATAATCGCGCCCAAACCTTTACTGGTAGGGCGAAATCGTTCCGTTCGAAACCATTTAAATCGCGTTCCGGAAAAATCGGGCTCTAGTGTAGAATCCGCGCCGAAAAGCACCAATCCGGATTAGCCTGTGAGGGTCGCACAGTCTAATCCGGATCTGTGCCTTTCGCTTATGGGAGGTTTACATTTTGCTTTTAGCGAAACACTGATATGTCCTCATATACATTGGACGTGGAAACTATAGACACGGATAAGACCCAAATAAGCTTATCGTAAAGGAAGAAACAATGTTGTTTTCAAATACCCGGCTGGCACAGGCTACTCCGAATCGGTGCTTCCCGCCTCTTGGCGATTTTCATTTTGTTTAAAGCAAAAAAGTCGATATATCCTGATGAACATCGGAGGTTGAAACACTATACACGGATAAAAGTATAAGACCAAAACACGCTGATCGTAATGGAAAAAGAAAATGTTGGTTTTTGAATTATCATGGCCTTTTTTCCCGCATCGCGCCTCATTTGTTTTAGCTATTACCGGGGAATCAAAGGATCGGAGGTATCAATTGAAGCGCGCTTTTCGCTGATTAATGGGCCCTCCAAAGTACCTGGGAAAACGTGCGATGAAAATACATCCGATGCGAATTACCCCGGTACACTCCTGTGAAGCAGGAAAACTTCCGCTGTACCGCAATACCGCAAAGCAACCGGAATTCGCTTGCATCACAATCGCAAACAACGCGTTAAAGTATTGTAAACACGGCAGAACGTTTTTTGTTGAACACATTGAACGGGATAAATGAATGAGTCCTAACATCTAACTTCTACGACATTGCTGCGTCCATGAAAAAGAGTGAACTAGAGTGCCAGTCTTAAGATAGGAACTGTATGTCTTAAAACCATAACCTTGAAATTCACTCTTTTCATTTTCACCAGGCTTTGGGAAAGCACACCCACTGCAATCACTCCGTCAAATGAACGCACAAACGGATGTAAATTGAACAACGATTAGAATTGAAAATAAAATAGCCAAACAGACCGTGGGAAAGAATATACAGGAATTTTTAAACATCACTCGTATGGACAACATTGTCTTGTCTGTTTTCTTGTCTGTTTTCAACTTAACGATAATGGAATCGTCAAAGATATCTATGCCGTATCTCAAATGCAGAGCAAAAGGATTCAAGGAACGAAGAAAAACATCGTACATCGTATATAACAAAAGTGTTCCCCATCTCTTTGGTGTCAGAATTTTATATTTCAATGGATTACTTGTTGACTATGAATTAAATCAATTTTGCAATGAAGTTTGCCTTTTCAGCCACGGAGTATATCTATTGTCCTATGAATCATATCTATTGTGCTATTAATTACGTCAAGTATGCTATGAATTTTACCAAGTTTAAATTTTCCTTCCACGATACCATATAGATCTATAGTTTTGTAAATGCACACTTTAGACGATAACTCATGACACTTAGAAGGGATCTTCAAATGTATTGAGAATGTTCTTAGTGTGGTGATGTTGGGACGAGGATGGTTTTATGTTCTATTTGTTCCTTTTTTCACATGATACAAACTTACGGATGCTTTATATGAAGGAACAAATTAAAAGTATAATCCATTTGCTCAAATCCAAAGTGTTTGCGAGAGGATAATCGAAATCTTTCTTCATATGAAAGACTTACCATTTGATGAGATCGAGCATCGTAAAAGCAATCTCTGCTTTTCTAACAATAATCTCAAAAGTCGCTGCAACGTATCCATTCAATCTTGTGGACACTCTTAATACATCTATGCGTAGTTATCACAGCTTCTCCATATTTAGTAAGTACATTGTGAAATGTATACCTGATTTATATGCAAAAAACATATCAATCGGAATACAAATGTGCAGTCCGTGACTATTAAAACATAAAGCAGTGCCTTTACCACACCTCGAAGGACGTCAATAACGGCAACGTCACTCACCGATTTTCAACGTCGCTGGGATGGTCTCTTCATTATTTGATATCTTCTTATATTTTAATGCGTGGCGTTATCTTGGTAAAACTATCACATAATGTGTATTTTCAGCCATATTTTACTTTGACGGAAACGTTAAAGACTAATTGACACGAGAAACAATGATGAACAATTTGTCCATGAATTTTATGAACACACCTCGTACATGTAAAGGGTGACCCCGATTTATACGGGTGACAAAGTGACAAATAGACCACCGCGAATTGTCCTCAGATATACGGGGTAAGTATGTATCAACAGGAGATGAAAGAACTGGGTATGGCTGATGTATTTATTAAGTTTACCCACTCATTGAGTCGATTGCCACTCGTAAAACACCAAAAGACTCCGTGAGTAGGACATGTCCGTATTCTTGAGGGCTTTATCGCTCAAAACACTTAAACACTACCATCATATACCACCAAGGAAGTTTGGATAATCAACACGTAGATACTTCATTGATCCTCTATAATGATTATTAATGGATAGCTAGGAATATCCTATTTAAACAAAGCCAGTTACAAGAAGGACATGCTGGTTAAGACCGACTTTAACGACAACAACAACAACAATTAAGCAAATCAAACTGATTTGAACTTGATCTTTGACCTCAGCATGATATTCATTGTGGATTTCATATGTTTCGAATCACTGAATATCATAATACATGGATATTATCTTAACCAATGGTACATTTTTGTCATGAGACACATCTTTGGAGGCGTCTCGGACAGACCTTCCAATTACTTGTTACTTTGCAATATTTATTTTTCTCAATGTTTAAATAAAAGGGAGTGTTGTATTGAAACAAGTCAAGCTCTTAGAATAAGCTATTTAGTATTTAAAACATACACGAAAGTAATACAATCGTCTAAGCCAAATATTTCACTGATGGCTTACATGCGTCGGCATTTACTACCCACTAGGTAGACATCTTTTGCTTCAATTCTGTTTATTACGTGCTCTTTACAAACCAAATGTGCCGTACCGGACCAGTATTTACTGTTCACAAAACACCGATCCAAGACGACACTACTCGTAGATCTCTGAATAAACTCACTCCCCTTCCCCCCCAAATACCTGGTCATATAAAACCGCCCATAAAAGGAGATCAAACGGGGTATATAGACTATGAACGGGTTATTGTTTACTATTAATACAAGGTTCGTCGAGAATAAATCTCGGCATACAAAAAACACCGCACACAGCCAATGAAGATTATACATAAACACTGGATACATAATCGTTTATAAACGATTATGTATCCAGCGTCTATCTATAATCTTTATTGGATGTTTGGTGCATGAATCGCTTTCAAATGTCTCGGCGCTCGTAAACGTTCAATTGCTGGTTCCCAAGCCAACAGTTTTGGGGAAGAGTAATTCTGGATACCAGCAAAAGAGCGCTTATGTGCGTTAAGCTTCGTCAACATAACCTTGTATGTATCGATGAAAAACGCAAATCATTGCAAAACCGCTAAAGGTTTGACTGATTGTTAGATAAGATAGTATAATATACTTAAACTTTGAAGCTGATATATGAATGGATTGCGTTTAAAAGGCGAATAGTTAGCAACGAACTTAGCCTTTAAACAAAAAGAATATAATTTTACGATATCGGTAGTGTTATCTGCGCACTTCACCTGCGCACCCAAGGGAGATGATAATCTGTTACCGAAGAGGTACTTACATAGTCGTCGGATAAACGTTTTTATTCGGACGAAATTTACTTATGATATTTTTTTCAAAGAATTATCCATACAACTTTAAAAAGGTTATGAACATGTTAATATGTTATTCATTCATATAAAGCCCCAGCTTCTATTTTTCAAGTTTAAAGTTATTTCAATCGTTTTTATAAATGTTTTCAAATACGGTTACCATGGAAACTGTCAACAAGATTTTTTTTTGCATTTTGTATTTCAAGATAAAATTTTACTTCACATACTGAAAAATAAGAAAATTCTATGAAAGAAATTTTTAGATAACTTAATTTTTTTGTAATATACATATACATTTTCATTGTTTTCTGTCAAATACAAAATTTTGAAAAACTGATTTGGATTACAAAAATTGTTTAGATTGTAGTAATTTGAAAAATAATTGAATTATAACGTATTGAATCTATGAATTCATGCTTTTTGTGTTAATAAACCTTCCAAATATTATTTTATTACCATTGAAGATGGGATGGTCATTTTGACATTTTTGCCCCAAACGGTTACCATGGAAATTGTCATTTTAAGAAAAACTAACTCGTCAACCTGCGTTTTTCTTCTCATTTTTGAATTCACAATATAACGAAAGGATTATTTTCTTATAAAACTGTAGAACATGTCCTTAAGTGTCTTATACATGTAAGAAAATGCTGTCGAATAAACTTCAAAACGGATCAATATATTTTATAATGTTATATTGAGTACTGTACAAACTCGGGTTGGTTTGCTCACTCGATTTGTGGGCGTATAAAAGAAACTACCCACGCGTTCTTATATCTCTCTACCTAACCCTGTCTGTCTAGCTCTCTCTGTCTCTCGCTATCTCTGTCTCACTCTCTCTTTGACCCTGTATCTTTCACTCACTCTGTCGCTCTCTCTCTCTTTCTGACAGTGTGTCGACCTGCATCTGCCTCTCTCATTCTGTCTCTCTTTCTCTATGTGTGTGTTTCTCTCTCTCCCTTTCTCTGATTGGCTGTCTGTCTCTCCCTCTCATGTACGTCTAGGGTGAAAAAGGCAAAGCCATGTCGTCGATACAATTCCATAAATAACTCGAATTTGACATCGTACTAAACAAAACCGAAAGTAACTGTAGACGGTATCAATATAGCTCTGAAAGTAACATGTGTGTTGTGGCTTAAGCAAGAAAATGATCATGACAGTCGTCTGCTTCATATTCATTAAAAAAAATAACCAAAGTATAAACGGTTAATACTGAAAGCCCGTAACTTTATCGGTATCTTATCAATGAGGTACCAGTGCTATTACGAGAATCTACGTCAATATAAACCGATACAGTTTCAATCAATGTAATCCAAAGAAGACCATTGAGAAAAGGAGCGAAAGACAAGGTGAAACAATTCATCTAAACAGTTTGCAACTCTGGTGAACCTCATGAGTTCAGTCAGTCCGACATAGCTTACAGGGGTCAATGGTTCGAGACCCGTCTTGGCAATATTTCTTTCCGATGTTTAATTGAGTCTGTAAGTCAGCTTGGCATGAAACTTTCCGTGAACATTAACTTTGGACATGTAGAGTTTGAGTCTTTGATTTTGGAAAGCATATTGTGCAGTGCCAGCGAGGATATACCAGGATCTTTGATAGATGCATCGACGGGCTAATATGCTTAACTGTTGATGAAGTCGGCGCAAAAAAAAAAACCAACCAATCAACCAACCAACCAACCAGAGTCCAGACCTATTTCATAAGAAGACGAGACAAATATTTCTTAACAATTGTTCGGATTTATTTTTTTCTTAACAATTGTTCGGATTTATTTTTGACGACGACAAACCAATCGGACATTTAACCTGGGGTCCTGGCCTGTGCGTATACCCCGCACTAAGGCAGGGTATACTCACGGGGCAGGACCCCCAGACATTTTAATAATACTTTGGAATAGCAACTCTCATATTATGAAGAGATACTGTTTCTGACGACCTTATACATTTTCAAATGCACACCTATTTGTATTATGGATATTGAAATTTTGAAAATAATCATGATAATAAATAAAACCTATTTAACGACAAGCAATGCATCTTTAGGGGTAAATCTTTTCCTAATTATAACATAAATCAACCACTGCTTTGTATGTAAATGTTCGTTTAAGTGATTTCAATTAACGATATTATCAATTTTGCCATTTTAGAAGTGCATATTTCGTAATCCATCATACCTTATTAAAAGTAATTATTTAAAAAAAAAAAGAATGCATCGACTTACGAAACCATCGTGATACAAGGGACACAAGCAATTTCACGGCCAACTAATCAACCAAACAAATAATCACAGTTCCTAAAATTGTATAGAACAATTACTTATATGAACCCATCACCTCAAAGAGTCAAGCCAAATCGATAATGACAGTTCCTTATATCGTATAAACCTATTCATCAAATAAAACCATCACCTAATATGTGTATATGTACTCATTTAAAGTAGTATACCAATAATCCGCCATTTTGAAACTCATTATTTCATCGGATTACTTCGGGCGTTCTTGTAGCACATCTGTCGGGCCCGGCACTATTCGCATTAAACCGAGATTAAACGAGATCGACCGGAGTAATCTGACGAGAGAATAAGTTTTAAAATGGTGGATTATGGGTATTCTACCGTAAGTCCAACCTGAAAGCAAAAGCAGACGTTAAGATATGGTGAACAAGAGCAAAGATAAAATTTAACAAATTATCAAAGGTTGGGATTTAGAGTGTCATCACTTTTTCCCCAACAAATACTGTTCATAAAACAGCACAATTGTAGAGACTTTAAATATTGGTTAGTTTCTCCGCACTTCCGCAGAATACACTAAAGCAATATACACTTATTCTTGCATATATCCTTAAATGATTTGAGGCACTATCCAAACCATCGTTCATTTTACAAAGTAAAAGCTTTTCGATACACAAAAGGGAAAGAAACATGCAAACACTATGCAAAAACATTACATGTATGGGAAGATGAAAGAATAATTTTCATGCCGAATATTTTGCTCAAACTGCACAACCACATGTCAACTCATAGATTTAACTACCAAATTGAAGCGGTGAAAACAGTCTGTTAACGGTTTCAAAGGCAACTACTTGTCACATGACACGATAGAGATGTACACGTCTCATGGAAAAAGCTATCGGACGAGACACAACTGACTACATCAAGAACATAGAAGGTACATACCCGTCCGTCTTGGCGATCAGTCGTGTTCCGTTCCCTATCATAATTGTCCGGCTGACTATGTCAACCTGATCTCGGGCACTTCCGGTGATGAAACACAAAATAAGGAGACACAGTCCACAGCGTAATATCCGGGTCCTTTCCTCCGAAAACATGGCTGCCACTTCGTCAGGAATATGCCAGCCATCGGGTTGTCATTTCCTTGCTTGTTGAACGCGGTAAGTATTTCAAACGCATTAAATCCATTTTAGATAAATTATTCCCTCGGATCAATTTTTGTTTTGTCGGGTTCTCTCGCCTGCTGATCACAATCAATCACTGTCATTCGCTAATGAGGCGGTGAACAAGAACTGCACATAGCTGGAATAAAATATAATTGAACTGTGACTTGTGAAAAACGGTGCTTGCTTCGAAAGTGTCGCCCAAGATCAGCCTATGCGAAATCTCTGATCCCGTACCACACTTTCCAATTTCATACCATACCGATTCACAAAAAGGTCCACCCGTTTGCTATAACTAAATCTTTAGGAAACGAGGAATAATGTTCTAGAAAGGCCTTTGAACATATGTATATAAATATATATGGCTGGCTCGTGCCCATGCCCACTTTTCGAATGGAATTTGCTCGATTATATTTGCCCACTTTCCTTGCGCTAATATGTAAATATATCATTACAAATTGAATACAGATAGGAGTTAAGCCGTCTCAATTCCCATTCAAATGAACACAAGCATATACTCTTCAACGCGTGCATGATTGCAGACGGACGCTTGTCGGTCTAAACGCATTCAAACACGCAGAAAACATGCATGACAGTACAGAAACTAAAATCCGTTGGAGGTATTTATCTCGTTTCATTAAGGTGGCTTCGAACTAAGTTCAAGGTACGTATATGGCCAGGTGGTGAAATCTGATTGAAATGGTATTGTCTGTAAATGCCAAATCTATTTTAGAACGTGTCCACGTAATGGTTTTATAGCAAATTCCAGAAAAAATACACTTGTCTATTAAGGCTTTTCGACAAGCTTGTCAAAACGGACAATCAGTTTTACCATCACTGTATTAGGTGAGACATCAATAAAACCATATTTAAAGATGACCATCAATGATAATTTTTGGCCCAAAAAATCTTATAAAATTTCCCCAAAACTTATTATGATCATTCATTTTAATCATTGATCTATAGAAAAACCCATTGATTTTTAAGTTTTGGAAAAAAAAAAGAGTCCATTGATTTAATTTAGAAAAAAATCACTGGACCATATTGATGGTTCGATACAAGACCATGATAAATGCTTCACGAACATAAAACACTTACTATAGTATTGCACTCAATACTCGATACATAGGCTTTTGATTTTGCATCCAATAGATTTGCGTAAAAGTTATATTTGGAAATCACACAGAAGAAATGCGCAATTTTAACGAGTTGGAATCCATATTTTGCACGACAATGATATCATATTTGACGACGAGAGTATAAAATGCTGTCACATGTTAAATGACGAGAAATGTTTCTTGATGAATATTATGAAATGTGCGATTGATATGTTTACTATAATGAACATATATAGCGCAATTTTCATTTACCATGGAATATCGTTTTCAAGCGGAGTTTCGGGGAATGTCTTAAACATGCAATCATGCAACATTGACCCATCAGCCCATGCTATTTAGAATATGTATAAAGTGTCAAACACACATGTATTTGAATCATATATTTTTCTAAACAATAATCATAATAGTCATAATTATAATAATAATCATCATGACTATCATAATAATCATAATCATCATAATAATCATCATGACTATCATAATAATCATAACCATCATAATAATCATAACCATCATAATAATCTTCACCATTATAATAATCATAACCATCATAATAAGTCATAATAATCATAATCATCATAACCATCATAATAATCATAACCATTATAATAATCATAACCATCATAATAAGTCATAATAATCATAACCATCATAATAATCATAACCATCATAATCATCATAATAAGTCATAATTATGATAATAATGATGAGACTAAACCATCATTTAAAATCAATAAGGAAGCGGCCCTGTCTCTAAGTTTATATAAGATGCACTGTTATTTGCAGCATGAATACGTCACACGATATATCATAAGACGTGCGCTGTACTCATATTACCATCATAATGAACCCGTTTTGCATTCATGTTGTTGAAATATATTTCGCTAAAGTATTCAAACAGTTGTTTCAATGTGCAGATAAGCACAGCGGGTAAAGTCATTGAATGGTAGATATGATATTTTGCTAAACCATTCAAACAGTTGTTTCAATGTGCTGATTTCAATAAGCACAGCAAGTTATATCATTGATTGCTAAGTATTTTCTATTGAACCACTTCGCATAAAAAGATGCCAATTTGCCAACGTGTGTGTGTCATAAACAAATTTTCAAATTTGCATCACGCCATTTAACCCATTACAAAACATAACGACATTTTACCGCTTTGTTGCAAACACCTCTGGAAAACATGGTGGGAAAAGGTGAAATTGCTCGTGACGAGCAATTATTCCTTTACCAACAATGTTTTCTACCCTATCAGAGGATTATTTTCCAATTTCATCACATTTTGAGAATTGTCGTCTGCAAACTTTTTCAATTTGGGACGCTTGGAAAGTTAGCTTTTGGTAAAGGGTTAAGATAGACAACGTACAATGGATCCGCATTATTTCAGAAGTATCATCGCTGGCGAAGAGATCAAAGTTGTCCAAATGGTTTTCGGAATACTTTGCCTTTCTTGTCGGCGATTTTGAGTCATAAGTATTACCGAATTATAACGTTTGTTCTATCCCTAAAGTCATTGCACATTCCCACTTTTTCGTATGGCGATGACAAAATATGATTGATTTGATGCACTGCATTCAGACGCATTTTTGATACGGTGGCAATGAAGGGACATGTGCATGAGTTTCGTTTTCAAACTTTGATTTCCTTGTATAAACCTTTTTACTTTCCGAGGATGCGAATTTTGTTAATTTTTCAGAGATATTTTTTCATTTATGTGGGAATTCAAAAAAAAAAGTGAAGTTCATTTTCCGGAGATAATAAGAAAAGCATATTCGGGCAATGTCGGTTCGTTTTCCCAATACCTTTTTAGAGCGATGGGCTAAATTTTATAAGCCAATCGGAACCACCGACACTACTAGAGGACTCTGATTGGCTAATTCAGTCGTACAAAAGACCTTAAAAACTATCTCGGAAAATTGAACTTTGAACTCGAGAAACAACATCAAATCGTAAAGACAAAGTTTTTCGTGTACCAAAGAAAATAGAAAAAAGTGTTACCTCGGAATAACAAACTTCATTATGTATTCAATAGCCGAAAAGATAAACAATATAAGCTAAACAAAATAAAATCTTGCAAATGGCACTCCTGTGTCACCGTACATTCACTCATTTAAGGCGCAGATTATTTCATCAAATGATACCCCACAACAGCCCACTTGACATTTCTGCAGCTTTGAATGCAAATCACAGTTTATTCATTTTTTTTCTCTCTCCGTGATATAATTGCATTTTCACTCTTTATAAACTCCAAGCGAAGTTCAACATCTTCAGGTTTGTAATCCATTTATAACACTTTGTCGAAATTACATTGTGCTCGTCAAAGGAAACAGCTCAAAAGATGATTATACAGAAAATGAGAAAGGCATAGTCTTGCAGACATTTCCTGATTTCCAGAGTGTCACAAACCTTTATGAATACCACACATCTTTGTTCTATCAATTGTCTTATATTTTTACTCAAGTTTTGAAAAGAATCATATTTATAAAGTATGATTCAACCATTGCCATCATATATTCGTTTTAATGAGCTTGCATCGGATAAGTCTAGACATCACAACCTGAACAGTGTTGCAATTACAATATGTAAATACCTGCCGGTTGGGAAGGCTCAATCGAAGTTGGTAAAACTTGTTGACAAACCCTATTGCAAAATCCTAAAATAAGTCATTTTCCACGCTAAATGTACATGTCACCCTTGTCAAGTTTTATGGCAATAGAATATGTTCCAAGTAATAGATTCAAATTCAGTACGACAGAAATTAAACGCCTTTCCTATATTGTAAAATTGCCATCTGCATTTTTATCAGTTTACATAAAAAATAAAATCAAATATAAGGAAATGAAGTTATTCTTTACCCAAACATATAAATATAATTTACATTGATGCCTAGCAATATGTATGCAATCGCATAGGGAAATAATCTACTGGCATTACACGTGCACTACAGAATTTCGCCACTTGTACTGTTCTATAGAATATCACAATTCTAAGACACCCACTTCTAACTATAGTTGGTTATTCACAAGACGCTTAAACCAAATAACATAGATGAGACATAAATGAAGAACCGAAATACTATGCTTGCGTGGTCAGGTAACAAGATACTAGATTTGACGCATCGGGCTCTTTATTGTTTACTGACGAATAATCAATCAACGTATTTTGCGTTTGCAGATAAACACACAGGTTTTGATCATGCTATTGTTTGTACATGTAACAAAACTCAAACTTTGTACATTTAAGTTGAAGTATGAGAGCTATCGAACACTGACCATAAACAACACAACACTTAAAACATGTCAATGTATAAAACCATGAATAAACAATTGGCGATTAAATCAAAATTTAAATCAAATACAGAAGCACAAAGTTATACGAAAGCCACAATACTATGTGCAAGTCTTTAAGATGTCCTTACGATCCGCACACGTGTTGCCTCTCCGAAAGACACGATTTGAATGTTGAAGTTCTAAAACTATGCGTCCAGGAGACACATTCAACAAGCCGTTATGTTACCCTAATGTAATTCATAATCGGCTCGTTTTTCATTACGCCATGCGTACCTTTGCAGCAAGCTCGGAGGTCTGGAAAAAGGGGAGGTAACTGATATTTTCCATGGTAGATAGCTGTACAGTCGATCAAGTAGTAGCCCTTTACCAAACGCCAAACTGTCGGCAGTCCCAAATTGGAAGAGTTTGCAGACAACATTTCAAAATGTGATGGAATTGAAAAATAATCAGTTGACTCGTTTTAGAGCAATTATTCCTTTTCCCACAATATTTTTCGGAGTCGTCTGCAAAATTTGGTAAAATGTCGTTATTGTTTGGTAATGGGTTAAGGCAGAATTCCCATAACCCGCCATTTTGAAACGCATTTTGGCGTCGGATTACCGACAGTAATATCGGTCGGGCCCGGAACTATCCGGAACTATTGACATTGGGTTTCTGAGACTCTGCACAGATATAATGAGTACTTTGGCGAAGGATATTTAAGGCTTTGCATTAAAAACCTCGACCAAGGAACGCGACTGCAATCGATGTAGAGAGACCAAAGACAAGGCACGTCCCTCAAGCAGAAAACCGGATCCTCAGTTATTGTACAATACGAATAGTTCCGCCGATTTACTTTTGTGCACGGATGACGCGGCATAGACAACAAATTAACATGAACATATACGGACAGGCACGAACAAACATCGAGGAATTGGTGCGAAACTGCGGCTAAATCTTCTCTTTTCTTGAAGTATTTACTTTAGTTTCACACTTAATAGCCGTTATGTTCTTCTTTACAAGGTTGTGAGATAATTTACACCGCAAGGGGTCGCTAATGAATGGCAAGGTCAAATGTATTGTTTACTATTTATAGCCCCAGTGTTGGTTTTTTTTACGCCACCTGTCGCGTACAGTAAGCCTCAAGTCTGTCTTACCAAACACTTACTTCATAACAACTTACTTTAATTTAACCCTTAGAATCCTGGGTGTTTTCTGAAATTAGGTTTTTTAGTCGTCTGCTTTCCGAAAACCATCAATATATGCTCAATTTTGATGAAGAAAGATACTTAGAATAGCAAACATGTTAGATCACAGACCACTCGCCAATTTATTTGGCGGCTGGCCTGGATCCAACCGGTTTGCATAAGCATGAAGTTCCAGCACCAAAAGGGTAAAACTTATTCATTTTACATTGATTGGGACGTAAACTTGAAGCTTATTCAATTCACTCTTAATGACTGCTTCCTGGATACAAAACCGGTACTCACGCCGATATGTGGGTAAGTTGTCAGTTTTTACTTCGCATAACGGAGATCGAACCCGGAACCCTAGGTACAAGAGGCCGGCGCTCAACCTCTGCACTATAACTCACTTAGACGCATGCCGTCGCAGAAATTTGAATACACGCGATGATGGGCCATATAATTTCAATTTCTGTACTCTAACCACTTGGCCATGGAGCTTGCAAACATGATTTCTACTCATGATAAACATTTTATTCTTTTGCTACAAAGGTTTTCATTTCATTGCATAAAGAAAAATGTTGTTCGTGTCATTTTTGCTGTCGTACATGTATATCGTAGCTATCATTTTGGACAAGAAGAAGATTCACTTATGAAGAAATGACCGTGTCTTTTCCGTTTGACCGAATACTTCATTCATACCGGTATAAACGCACATGTTATAAATTGACTGATTAACCAACGTGACAAAAGGCTGGAGGTTTTGCAGTATTATACTTGACATAGTCTTACAGGTTCAAATTGCATTTTGTCAAAGGTCTATTAACTCTTTACCATCTACAAACAACGTACTTTTTACTTCAAGAAGACGACTTTTGAAAGCTTTGTAAACATGTGGAACTCATTTCAGTTCTGCTGTTGGGATATGCAGATTAAAAAACATTGTGGCAAAAGGAGAAATTGCTTTTGACAAGCAATTTCTCCTTTTTCCACAATGCTTTTTGAAAGTCGTCTGCTGCACGACGCAAAAATGGGGCATTACGTGGTAATGTGTTAAAAAGAAGGGGAAAATGCCATAGTGACGAGCAACGTTATTGCGTATGACAAATTGCTGAATTGTTTGTTCCCTTCACCGTTGGCGAAAGTTATAAGTCTTAAAAAATTCTTCATTTCTTGAAAATTGATACCACACGTACTTAACATCGAACAGTTCCGGCCACGACCGACGTAATACCGAGAACGACCGAAGTAATCCGACGAAATAATTAGTTTCAAAATGGCGGATTATGGCCTTAACACTTTTACCATAACATGTCCCACAACGTCTCTGTCGAACTAAAGTGCTGTAAATCCCTCATTTAACCCTAAGAATGATGGGCAATTTTCTAAAAAAAGATGTTTGTGCCGTCTGCTTTCCAATACCTTTAAATATCTGCTCAATTTTATTAAGCAAAATATCTGCTTAATTCTGTAGAGGAAATATACCCAGTGTAGCAAAAAGATTAGATCACAGGTCAGCCGCAAAACTTGGCGGCTGGTCTGGATCTAACCTGATTGCAGAAGCATAGGTCGATTCCAGCACCATAAGGGTTAAATGAGAGCGATCCTTTATCTTTGTTTGGCAGAGATATAATATATCATATACAGTTATACTACAGCGCAACAAAGGGCATGGTACACTTTTTTAGCACGGGGACAACCACCAACATCACTGCCATCACTGTTGCGAAAAAACCCGCCTCATTCCCCCCCTTGTCAGGATGGAGCGAAATTACACGCCTACCATTAACTAAAATGAATTGTTACAATACCATAAAGAAGGGCCTAGAGAGCAACCATGTTAAGAGTGCATTTGAAGACTTTTTTTCAAGGACGCAGACGTCATAGTGGTGACTTTTCTTTCTTCCACAATGATTTGCCGATAACATATTAAAGCTATTTAATGAAATTAAGATAATAATCACAGTGACGATTCATGCTTTCCTGGAGATGCTTCCTGAAACATTTCATTTGCTTGAGAAGAATTGAGTGAATAATAAAAGTATGTACCATCAAAGAGACAACAAACTCTCTGGTTATAAGAGATACAGACTGTTCCCTTTTTTTGAACATGTACAACTGTTGCTACCTAAGTCCATGACCTGTCGATAAAAAAAAACAATAAAGGCACTGTTTCGAACGAAACTACAATCTTTGAGATAATTCTCTGCAAGTTTCAAGGGCTCCCATAGCTTCCTTAGGATGCAGAAACGTTAACAATGAAGAATTTATTAAACAAAATTAATATGCAAATCGGTTTTTATTGTGCAAAGACAAGAACGTCGCTTGAAATTTGAGCAGGTTCGTGGTAAGATGCAATTGTTTTTACGAAGAAAGGTTTGACTTGCGCAGGCCATGCACGTGCAATCTGTGTAACGCTATGATATATTGTGCTTTAATGAGAGAGCATGCTTCAAGGAAAAGGGGCAATTTATCTTGCTTAATTCATCTTATTATCAACAGTCAAACGAACAGACAAAACGAAATAGTTTTAAGGGCAATGAACTGTTGTTTGTAGGTATCATTTGATATCGCTTCACCATATGGGACCTTAATCCCATTACCAAACAATAACTATATTTGACCAGTTTGTTGCAGACGACTCTGGAAAACGTTGTGGGAAAAGGAGACATTGCTCTTAACGAGCAATGTCTCCTTTTCCCACAATGTTTTCTGCCCTGTCAGAAGTTCCTTTTCCAATTTCATTACATTTTGAAATGTCGTCTGCAATCTCTTCCAATTTGGGTAAGTCGAAAATTTGGCTCTTGGTAAAGGGTTAAGAGCAATGCATCAATTCTCAGCTGGTTTTCAAAGGAAATCGCAAGATGACGTATTGAACAAATGACGCTTTCAAAACCATCAACTGTCTAGAAGTGTATTAACTGTAAAATAACAGCATATGAAACTGATAACAAATTGTGATTGTTGAAAATAGAGAAATTATCTTTCGGTAGTGTATTTGCATGTTTTCATGGCGCAATTCATCTTGCTGTATCAACAATTGTTCAGGTATGGATTCACCTGCACTAGGCTAGGCCTCTGAAGTGACATGTCAAGGTCATCCCACGAAACCAAAGGTGTGGGTGGGGGTCGAACCCGGGACCCCTGAGTTCCAAGTCCACCACTGGTCCACGCAGTATAATGTTAAACACATTAATCAGTTTCTCAGATTTACAACGATTCTCTCAGGATTCATCAGTGACTTTAAAAAGCTCTAGCTTAGCACTGGTGAGTAACAGGAAAACCGTAATATAACTTAAAAAATGTCGACAGGACGTACAATACGATAAAAAAGATTAACATACCCAAAACACGATTCACAACAACATTAATTCCAAAATGCATAGATCTAATAAAAAGGTCCTGGTTGTTAAGGATTCGATAATATGAGCATTCAGTGTGTAATTGGATCAATTCTACTTTGCCCCGTTATCATTTTCACATGAACTAACCCGGCATTGTCGTCTGGTGTCAGATGAGACTTATCTAAATCTTTTAATTTGATTTTTTGTGTGTGTTTGATATATGACGAAATGCGAAACGCGCGCGAGTTTTCTTTTCAATATAATAGACACATTATGTCTGCCCTACTCCACATTGTAAGGGTAGTCTGTGTATTCTGAGGGCTTCACGCCATTTAACCCATGGAATGCTGGGTAATTTTCTAAAAATAGATGCATGTGCCGTCTGCTTTCCAAAACCTTATATATCTGCTTAATTTTGATGAGGAAAGGTACTCAGAGTACCCAACAGGTTAGTGCATAGGCCAGCCGCCAATGTACTTGGCGGCTGGTCTTGACCTAACCTGTTTGCATAAACATAGAGTCGCTTCCAGCACTATAAGGTTTAACCGTTTGGTATAGGCTAAAGGCAGAAGCCTGTGACTCCTACGGCTTTTCTGGATCCACCCTTGCAAGGCTAACCGTTTCCGTTTGGTATTAGATAAGTCCACCACCTTAACCACTGAGCATCGCAGGACATATAGGAAACTGTCATTACTAATTTCCAATGTTAAAAAAATGAATAAAAATTCAAACCTTAGCAAAAACAAAGAATTTTAGGATCAAAGTTGTTGGGTAGACATTGATCAATTTACCTTTTTTAAGTTAAACTTATATAATTTACGTCCACCGTGAGGAAAGCTAGGAGCTAATCGAATTTACTCTCGACAACTGCTTACTGGATACATGGCCAGTACTCGCGTCGATTTATGGGTTAGTACAAGCGTTTTCTTCTCGCCGCCAACGTTGAACGAACCCAGGACCCTCCGTGCTAGAGGCCGACGCTTTACATTAACTGCCACACATTTTAGGAGGAAATGGGTCATAGTATATCCTTGCCAGTATACAAAACGTTCTTTCAAAGCCACTGGCTGCTTTTCCCACATAAACACAATTGATCAGTGTTAATGATCAGAGTTGAAAAACGAATGGATCACTTCGCATCGAGAATACATGTATATTCATTACTTAACCCTTTACCAAACGCAAAGAGTTTGCAGACCGCATTTCAAAATGTAGAGAAATCGAAAAATAATCTTCTGGTGGGACAGAAAACGTTGTGGGAAAAGAAGAAAATTCACGTTAAGAGCATTTTTTTCTTTTCCCATAAAGTTTTCCAGAGTCGTCTGCAACAAACTGGTCAAATGTCGCTATTGTTTGGTAATGGGTTAACACATGCCTTTGGTAATCTTTTCGCAAATAATTTCAATTTATAACAATAATGATAAAATGAACCATATAAAATAAAAACAAACTGACGTACCTTAAAGCTGCTTGTTTACAGATTGTGAAGCCAAAAATATATTTCTTTAAAACTGTACAATAGCTGCTCTATTGTAAGATATAATGTATGAACCTGAGAAGAGCCATTGGGAGCAAATTAGTTCATCTCGAAGTGTTTAAACCCTTTATACGGTGAGTTAATATGCGTTTAGATCTAAAAGCGTTACAACGGTTTCGAAATCTCACGCGTATAGACAGGCAATACTTTGATCTAATGTCGACTTCTGTATTAAATATGATTAAACAATTACTTTTGGTTGTATATCATACAACAATACAAAAATTGTATTGTTTCAACGACATTTCATTTTGACTTTTAAGTTCATTTCTCATACATGTAAACAAACATCGTCAAACCTCATTAACAAAACAAACTAGTAAGACATAAGTCGCACCCCAAATAAAAATGCAGAAATGGCAGGATTTATCCATAGGCCGTGTGAAAGGCCGTTAAATACCCGACATGTTTTTTCTCTCGCCTTTTCACGTTAATTGAATAACTTTCTCGTATAACGTGGTGAGGACTCGGATGTCATGGCGACTCCATGTAGAGGGCGTATATTGTAGTAAACCCCATTATACGAAAACAGACGATACTTTGACGAGTTTGCAGCGGACGATACTTTGACGATTTTGCAGCAGACGATCTTCTGCTAAAAGAGGGGGGATTTATTCCCCTTTAAAGCCGATTTTCAATTTCATTAATTTTCTACGGGTGTTATATAAATTTCACGTGCTTTGGGAAATACCACATTTTTAAGCAATAACGATTTAATAAAACGTATCTAAGAAAGAAGTCAGGTTTGAACACATTCCCTCAAACGGGAGTATGTGACTGATCCAAGTCAATTTTCACGACTGGACAGTCTTAGACTTTTACGAGAAAAGTCTAGTAAGTCGTTCTGCTCAAATGCTTAAAGGTACTTCTTCAGCGATGTGAGGAAATTTGGAAATAGAAACTAATTCATTTAAAACTGTATAACAGTTGTAGTTCTGTATGATACACACTGAAGAATAGCCATTGGAAATAAAAAGTAGTTCGTATTTAAGTTATAGAGCCTGTATACAGTGAATTGATATGCATTTATATCTTAAAGCGTTTTAACAGTTTTCAGATACAGTTTATCGCAACAAGACTGTCCTTACTTAGATAAATTGACGCTTCGTGACTTAAATGTACTTTCAATATGCTTACGTCTATGTTCATCTGACAATACAGGGACTGTATTGCTTCAAAGACATTTTGTTTTGACTTTCAAATGTTCACGTCTCTGAACAAGCAGCATTAATCAAACCCTTATGACCAGTCAATGGGGTATCCCTCCTTTACCAATGAATCGAGCATCGGAACTCAACGGAAATCAAAATGTTTAAGCAAAGGAACATCTTTTAACAAGAAATTTCATAATCATACCCATTCCGTTTCACAATTAAAGTGCAAGCAAAATAAAGAGTTGATTTCAAAGAAACATTTTAGATAAGCTCCAGTTTAAAATTCAAACTGTTCGTTTGGCTTACCTAGCTATTATTTGGTCAATTTATGTTTTCATGAATTTTAAGTGAAATATTGACAAGCACTAAACCTATCGTAACTTCTAAGTTTTCTTTTGCAGAAACAATAACATTCCTTTAAAGGCCAGGGCAGCTTTTCCAAACGAACAGTTAGCAGTATATATGTTTATATCATAAACCGAAATTACTGTTCTTGCATGCAGAAATGAAATGTTTATTTCGAAACAGTTACCACTGAAAACAAGAACACTGAATTGAAAGCGACATGTGAGTGTTCATTAGGCCCCATTAATTTTCTTATGGCCCATTCTTTCACTTCCGCTATGGGACATTTATTTTCAAACCGATTAATTAAAGGACGGTTTACTCGCCTTGTCCGGCATTTATAACCCACCAGAAGAGGTCTTACTAGCAGTCCCTTTCCTGATCAAATGTCTTACTTTCTACGACGTTTGCAGTTCCGGGTTGAAAAGAACCATTCTCAAGTGAAACGATTTAGTCAGGACAATCATCTTATTTATAATTAAATATCTATGTAACCTATCACGTTCATAAGTAAATAAAGGACAACATGAACTCAGCAATGTGGACAAATGTCTAAACAAACGATAGTCCAAATAACAATATGTTTCATTCGGAGAAAAGAAACCACAGAATTGCAAGAAGAAATAAAAAACATCAATGACACTATATATACTCGTATTACAAATACCATACATAGAACAACGTTCGACTTGATTCGTGTTTTCCGTGACTTTCCGGTCGTAGCCGAATAGTTACTACAAACACGAACGAAGGTCTGGTAAGGATAGACTAATAACCAAACAATAACGACATTTAACCAGTTTGTTGCAGACGACTTTCGAAAACATTGTGGGAAAAGGAGAAATTGCTCGTAACGATCAATTTCTCATCTTTCAACAGTGTTTTCAGCCCAATCAGAAGATAATTTCTCAATTTCGTCGCATTTTGAAATGTCGTCTGCAAACTCTTTGAATTTGGGGCAGTCGGAAGTTTGGTGTTTGGAAAAGGGTTAAGGGTGTCTCCGACTCGGCATCTCATTTCATGTGTCACTGAATGCAAGATAGATGCATCGCGGTTCATTATGGATCGAGGACGTAACGTGAAGAGTTGTAGGAAAAATGTGAACCTTTACAAGAGCGTAAAGTTTCGTTGAGGAGCAGACGGCGTTGCTTGAATGGGCTGATCATTTGCGAATTTTTTCGCTCGGTGGATGTTTTGCTATTTCAATAAATACATATAAAAGCAGATGAACACCGTAATAGAAAATTAAGTTAAGTTTAAGTATGGAAAATTGAGATTGGTATCTATTTCTTTAAATAAAGTAAGATTTATGGAAATTTAAAATTGAATTTGCAATCAAAAGTAGCTATTCAAGAAATAATTAATTCAGGACGGGTCAACTTATCCAAGGACATGAATGTGCAGTTGATATGCAGTAGATCTCAGAAGCGTACCATGCTTATGGAATAAAATACATATTAATTCACTGTTTATACACTTTAAAGAATAAAAACCGGTCTAATTTTGCTTCCAATGACTTAACTTCGGTGCGAATCATATAATAGTACAGCTGTTGTTCATTTTTAAGAAATTAATATCTTACTACCAAATTCCCTTACATCTGTTAACAAGCATCTTTAAGCAGGGGTGATAAAACCAATTGTCCACATTGCCTAGCCCACAAAGGCATGAACGGACAAGTGGATTTTCACTGAAATCCTCTATATTACTCAATAACGAAAAAGTGCAAAAAAAGATTTGGCATTAACGGACAAGTAAATCAAAATCATAGTTCGTCACCCCTGTTTTACGTAAGTAGTTTAGGTTTGCTCTTCGCATGCCATCTCTCATCCATCGTAAATTTTCTAAGTCCATCTGTTATCAAGGACGTTCCTTCACAAAGACTCAACGGAGAAGGACTTCTACAAATAAGGTAACATTGGTCCGTTATATCATATGAAAAAAATGGATATGATCAAGTTTCTTTATCAATAATTTTTCATTGTTATTTTCTATAAGAGAGTAAAGTATCGACATTCTCTCAGATACAGACGAAATTAAAATATGATATCTGTTCGGAATATAAAGAATAGGAACAAGGCAACAGAGGTTCAAATAAATCAAATAAATGAACTTATCTACAAAAATATGGTACAGTGTAACTTGTGTTAAGCAGCCACCCTTTTAAGCAGCCAACCTGCTTTAAACAACCACTACAGAAAGTCCCATTGTTAGATTTATAGTGTACATCAATTTGTGTTAAGCAGCCAACCTGTCCTTTTTTACTCTGTCCCATAGGCTGGCCTCTTAACACAAGTTTGACTGTATGACTCTATGTGCTTTGCATAAAAAGAAACTGCTACGTACTTCCAATTACATGTATAATCATAGGAATTTCCTTAGGAAACATGAGATTGAATTAACCTTCTACTATTCCAATATATAGCATCTAACTTTAAAAATGGCATTAAGCACGAAACAAAGTATACGAGAGCTTTTATAGGAAATGAATTTAGATAGAAAAATAAATATAGATAGAAGTAGTAGAAGTTGGGAGGAAATTGGTATAATCAGTGGAAAGTGTCTCATAAGCCAAACCTGGCTGGCCCTTTCAATAGGGGTGTCACTATAATAAAATAACCTTTGCCTTTACGTTACGAATGATGAGCACATGTTACAATACGAGTATCTTCTGATAGTCAGTCGTCTGATATAAAGTCGCCTTTGTAAGGAACATATTCAAAATACGTTGCATGCTAAAAACATTTAACAGTTTGAAGAATGAGTTAAAATTCAAAAAAGGAATGAAACATGAATCTATCTGTATTCAATGTGATCACATGATTTATACGCTGTTTGTAATTTCAGCCAGTTGCGCTAAGGAAAGTATTTTGTCTCGAATGGACCTATCCACTTTTTCCAAGACGCCATTTTCTTCTTTTTCTTTGTTACTTTTTTAAGCAATGGTCGGACCCTTGGAGGAAAAAAAATAGAAGCTTCCTGAATGATGGCGTCTGTATCAAGCTATTAGTTGTCTTACACAACGCGATTCTGTCTCCTTTTACTTTGGTCGCTTACAACAAGATTGACAGTTAAAGAAGAAATGTTTATGTAAGTAAAATATACAATAAAAGCAGACTTTAAATGAATCAATGAATGGTGTTTTAAGAAGCATCGACGATGATGTGGATAAACGTATATTGAACTATTTACAGGCTTAAATGTATTTGGTTTAAGAAAAAGAAAGCAGACATCAGATACACGTGATTGGTATTCATCTATTACGACAATATAGGCAGATCACGGAGACAATTAACGCAAACATCAAAGGAAATTGTACCGCATAGAACTCAATTAAATCTTCTTTTTCCTCCAAAGACTATTCTTCATCGCATATTATTTAACAGTCCAACTAATGTGCAGTTTTAAAGTAACTAATTCGAAACTTCCAAATTTCCTCAAATCTGTGAACAAGCTTTTGAAAATCGTCTGATTCAAACGTTTAAAATATCGTCTGTTTTTAGGGATGCGACTTTAACATGACTTCTATAGAAAACAATACTACCTCTTATGTCAAATCCTCAAGTATGATAATAACCCGATTTCTTTAGATACAAGCACAATTACCCTCAAACGCTTTGATACAAGCACAATTATCTTCAAAAGCTTTATACATCTTTATTTTCTACTGTTTCAAAACGTATCACATCGTATTTATCACAATTCACTACCTAACGCCAGCTCCGTTCAAAGAATAATCAACAATTCAATGTTTCTAGTAGCAATTAAGGCACGGGCCCGTTTAACTCGGTCGATTTGTTTCACCATCCATGTATACGTAAATATCCAGAGAACACCGAACACCTTTAACGTTTTGTCCGCATCTCACGTTTACTTCCAACATAAAGTAACATTTTTCTTTCATATTTATGCACATACAAAACTATAAAGACAGATTTCCTCCGCGTTTCGTTTGCTACTGCGTTTAATTTTATTACTGCATAAACTTAAGAAAAGCTAAAATTCTAATTTGTAACCCGAGCATTCGGAACGGTATTCCGTCTGTTGGGTGGCCACTTCATTAAATGGAAACCAAATAGACCGTATTGTTCGGCCGCGCTATGAAAGATGACAGTCGGGGCCCGTTTAGAACTATAAATATAGTTTCGACTTCGGGTGACAAATTTCAATTATATACGAGACGATTATGAGAGAGGGGGAGAGAAAAATATACCTACACCATTTATCCCTTTAAATACTACTATTGAAACGTTCTGCATCACACAATTTCTGGAACATTGAGGAAAATTTCTTAATGCGCACGGAAGAAGTAGTTCCTCTTTTACAAGCAGTAACTGATAACAAAAGTTCGGATTCAATCACTTTGTGTTAGATGAAGAATACCACAGCTCGTATATTTGATGTTTGTATAGTAACCTATTACCAAAAGGGTAGATACTGACAGAACCGTATGAGAAGAGTAAGTCATCAGGTCGGGTCGAATTGCCCTGTCTGGCTTAACAAAATGATATACAAGCGTTTATCGTTTCTTAGAGAATTTTTCGCAAAAATGGAATTAACCCTTAGAATGCTGGGTTATTTTCAAAAAATAAATGTTTGTGTCTTCTGCTTTCCAAAACCTTAAATATCTGCCTAATTTTTATGAGAAAAGATACTCATAATAGCAAACAGGTTAGATCACATGCCAGTCACCAATTTACGTGGCGACTGGCCTGGATCTAACCTGTTTGCAAAAGCATGAAATCGGTTCCAGCATTATAAGGATTAACGTTGGTGTTGTAGTGATTGGTCGTATATCCCACATTATATAAAGAAAATAGTGCCGACTAGTTAAAAGAACCTTTATTTCAAATTGTCAAATTAAAAAAAAAGGATTCTCCGATTTGGTTCGGGTCAAGATTTTTCCTGACCAATCTCTTCGCAGCGCATTCGCTGAAACATGAGCGATTTCTACTCTTTCATCTGTGTTTTCTATGTTCACAGAAAATAAGCTGCTTTCATCACAATGGTATGCAATTCAATATATCATTTATGATTCATTTTACATTTTGTATTGAAAGATCAAATAGTATGCGCTTGCCATTGGTTGTGTAACATAAAGCAACTGTGGCTGGAAATGATCGAAGAACGATTTTAAGTATTTCAAGAAATTTAGGGTTGATTCTGCGATCAGATGCTTTTCTCTCTAATTCATTTTACAATGACTGTGAAACAAATGTTCACATCCCAAATTAGTTACTCTATGTTCTGCTTTCTCTGAGAAGATCAGGCATTATCCGTTGCTCAGGGCGAGATTTGCACTCTGGACTCAAGTCCGGCGCCCTATGTATGACCAAGCAGTTGGTCATACAATCGCAGCATTTGCAAGTAATCGGACAGTCACCCCAACCCTTTACGATAAGTTTCTAAATGCCCTTTCAGAAGGTCTTGCTACTATGACACATTTTAAACTTGTCTCAGAAATCCGTATATGAAACGGGAAAGTATTTTAGATTCATTTTGTTTAACATCGCGTCAACATTATTTCAGTCATGTTGCGATGGCCGACTCTCACTGGTGGAGGAAGACCATATACTCAACCACCCATTTGGCATTTATAAGCCAGGTAGAACTATCGACATTCCGTAAGTCAGACGCGAGTCTACCTCTCATGAAAATCCAAATGCAGCCACCGAGATAAGAGTCCACGAGGAGAGCGGTCAAACGAACAGAAAATATAGTAATAATTATATAAACCAAAACGAAATCACGTCGAAATTCCCAAAGCAAACTTTAAACAGACGAACCCAAATAGAAACGGGGGATAGTTCGCACGGCTTAATTGCCTCTATTAGTCATTTTTCCCATAATGTATTCAAATAACGCCTGCCAACAGACTCGTGATAAATCGCTTGCATTATAACATAGGTGTTGAAAGGTGGGATTGATTACTAGATGTGTAAGCCCATTACCAAATACGAACCTCCATTCCAACGTGGCCACCCCAAACGTAAAACATCATCATAACTTACATATTATACAATTATTCCTAACTTAAATCAAAAACAAAATCAAAACTATTATGGAAAACACTGAGATGAAAGTAGAAATTGCTCGTGACGAGCAATTTCTGCTTTCATCTTAGTGTTTTCTTAAGATATCTCAAAAGCAAGTGTGTCAAAGCGATATGACACAATGGAGACAAGTGTGACATAGGAAGATCTCGAGTTAATACCATAAACCATAATGACGTGATCATATTCCTCTCGTAAAAAAATATTTAATTTTTACCTTTATCCAAAAATTATTAAGTGTAAATAAAAATCTTCAACGTCTTTGAAAAAAGACGTTAATAGAGTGGATAAAAGGCAATTTAGGATTATTATCTTTGGCGATTGCAAAACGGAAAACAAAACACTTGTTTTAAGAAAGAGGGAATTGTTCCTCTGTTTCATTGGTTTTCATAAGATAAACACGTAAACAGGGAAGAAAAAGGGGACAATTAAGGATCATAATCTTCGGTAATTGCAAAACGGATTATAAAACATTTGTTTTAAGTAAGAGCAAAGTGTTCCTCTGTTTCAATCAACGTTTTTTATATGTCAATATATCTTTATATTCGTTTCCGCATGGGAATAATGATTGGGACATTAAAAAGGAAGGAAGAAAACATTCAAAGCACTGCAAGTGCCACCTTTGCTAAACTAGTTTAACAAGATTGCGGATCTTTGGCAATGAAGTAAGCGACCTTGTTGGGCCTCCGTAGGCTAGCGTGTAGAACTTGAAATCACATGGCTCCCCTCCACATCAGTTCAAATCCCGGTGACGACATTTTGATTTTCATAAGAGGCAGTCTCCTGATTGACTTACGGACTTGCTTCGGTTCTACCCAGCTTGACCAGCCCTTATGGACAGTTGAGTGTGGGGTCTACCTCCGTCATAAAGAGTCGGGCATCGCAACATAACTGAACAAATGTTGACGCGATGTAAAACCAATATGAATATAAACTATAACACGCGTCCTTGTGAGTGCAATACGGAAATGCACAGGTAATAATAACTCGAGCACGACGAAGAGGAAACTGTTTATTGTTTATGACTGTCAAAGCAGGTGTGTCGTTCCATCATAATAAATATCGTCCTGCATGTAGAATTTTAACACCTGGTTCTTCGATTTTACCATTCTAGCGATATTGGTAGGGTCAATTTGGCAAATGTTTGCATCTAGTATTGTTGTCACAAAAATTAATAGATCAGAATATCTAAAAGATATAGAGGAAGACTGCATGATTTTGCTCTTACATGGTTACGTCCATATCTACTCGTGTCGATGCATCTGTACGAAAACCCCAAGATATATGACAAGCGGAAGACACATTCATTTTGGATAAAATTGGGGAACAAAAATAAAACGACGTTTATCCCATTCCCTCTCTAAAATACTAAGTCACAGGCAACGGATTTCAACTAGATAGCCGATTCAGAGTCATCGAGGATATCATTTGGCGGAATCCAATGACCCATTGTAGCAATATAAATAAAAAGTGTATACAGCAATGTTATAACACATGTAAAAGCTTTTGCAACAGACCCGATTTTAAGTCATATACGGAATGGCTTATGTTGTTATAACTTGTGACCAATCGCAATTGCTATCACTTTTTGCCTTTTCACATCTTCTTTAAATACATGTTTATCTGTTGTTGTAAATATGTCGTGTACCTCATGTAGATTGGATACAAAACAATATTATTTAACTAATTTTAGTCATAGTGATGAAAGGAGAATTTACTGCTGATAAACGAACTTTCTTTATATTTCGTCTTCAATTCATATCAATAGAAGAACATTTTGTGGATATAGTTTGTCAAATTTGGTTGTTTTCTTTAACGCCCCCTGAAAAGCTTTTATCGAATTCAATCTTGACAGTAGCAATACCTTTTTGCAAGATTTTTTTAATTCGTTCGGTTGCTGAAAACCTGTTAAAAGTCGACTTAAGGTGGTAAACCATTTAATGTCAATTGCGTATACCTGGTAAAGGTGCCAAACCCATCATGAATGTCAGATATCCACATACTTAATCCATACATAGTAAACGATACGATTTGAGTCGCTCTATGGGAAAAGTGCCATGTAATACACCTTTTTACCAAACTCCTCCGCCAAGTGACAAGGGTGCTGTCTCACAATGATTGGGCTCTTTGTGTGTGTTTCTTCCAAGTTTGTTGATAAGGGCTCATCATGCAAAGTTGGGGATGTCATGCAATGAAGTCCGTCACCAGTTTCATGTAGATCCATCCAAAATGATTGCATAACAAAGCAATCAGCTTATCAGACGTCAATTGCCAACTAGAGCTTATACAATCAACAAGAGGATATATAACCAGCCGAAAGTCATATTGCCAACTGAAGGTAATATCGCTGACTAGAGGTCATGTCTCCATCCAGAGTTCATGTTGCCAGCTAGAGGTTATATTGCCAGCCAAAGGTTGTATCACACTCTAAATGTCATACAAAGCTAGAGGTTATATTTCAATATAGATGTTTTATCAACAACTAGAGGCTATATCGCCAGCTAGAGGTCATATTGCCAACTAGTAGTTACTTTGCCAGCCAAAGGTTTTATTGCCAGCCAAAGACCATATCCCATACAAGGGGTTATTTTGCAAGTCAGAGGTCATATCGCCAATCAGAGATTACATAACAATTTCATGGTACCATATTATAGGGCAAAACATGTCTTGCGCTAGATTTTTTTTCTCCTCACCAATATGCCTTTCTAAAAAAATGCTTGAAAACCTTGCAACTTGTCTAGTTAAAGGCTTTTTATAAGGGTCTACTTGTACATGACTGACGGAACGTCAACAATTGATTTATTATATTTTGGCTGGATTCAAAGTACTAGGCTACGGACCTAAAGAGTATTGCCAAAGGATACCCCCATTAAACAAGAGGTGTCAACTGGGCACAATACCTTGACCTCCAGTTTATAAGACCACAACCTGAACCACTGGGCCAGACAGTCTACATATCAAATATAAGTCATGTATACGTAAACAACTCAAAAATAGAGCAAATTTTAAACGCACACTTAAGACCAATCCTGTACAATCAACATGAACAAGGTTCAGCATTAGACTGAAGTAAGTGCTTCACATTTGTAAAGGACTTACTTTATTCTTGCAATCGAACCTTCAAAGCCTGACTATGTTCAAGAACCAATGGATCCTGCATATAATAAACAAGAGTCTGTGAATGACTGGGGTGTCTTGGGTTCAAACTACCAACCCTTGTATTCGAGGTTGTATAATCTATCAAACGAGCTATATACACAGGCTAGATAAAGTTCTTTTGAATCATTTATTGTAAAACTCAATATCATCTTCCATGGAGAAAGTTTCAGTTCAAAAGCAATATTTTCAGCGCTGTACCAGTGACAGATACATACTAACATACATGCACTAGCTAATGTCTTATGCCATTAATTAACAAGTCAACTTGGAACACAAAACGTTGTCAATGAAATGAGAAACTAACAAAAAACAGTAATTCATGAACAAGTACTTTTAAAAGACTTTCTCACAGATTGAGATTTTTTTTTCAAATATACATATGTCTTCTATAAATAAAATTAAATCACAGATCTATTAAGTTACAAAGAATTACATAATTGATGCACTTCTCATCTCCTTTCGTATTTTGTAGTGGAGATAAAGCATATTTAAGTTGCAGGTTTAGTGAACTGTTTAAATGGTTTATTTTGTAAACAATGTTCTTTTATTTCCTTTCTATGAACTAATTGGAATGGGTAAGAGTAACTTGATCCCAATTAATGAAATCGGTTGACACTATTACCATGTGAGGCTAGTAAGGTTTGATGCCAGTAAGGTGCGTCCAAGAGCATCCCATTACTATCTATAAACCAATTTGTTCAATTTAAGCACTGAATAATAATAAAATGCTCATTTCACAATTATTCAATGAAAACATAGGTATTCAGCATCTTTAAAATTAAGATATTGAAAATGGTCATTTATTTACCGATGATGATTGTCTAAATCATATTTTTCACACTTGATACGCACACAACACATTCTGTGAGATAGTCTCTTTAACAACAAACTGTAACAGTTAACAATACCTTTTGGTATGTGATTCACAAAAATTAGAAAGTTTATTCGCAAGTCTTCTTTTTAATCACTACTTTCTCTCCTTTTTTCTCAGCTGTAAGTCCCATTTCATCTAAAACCCCTTGGTTATTAGCAACACCCTCCATCTTCAAGTCTGCAATGTACTGCTGATTTTCTGGGTTGTCTTCTGTCAGGTTGTGAATAGCAAACACTGACCATTGCACAATGACTGGTGATATGTTAAGTTTAATAAAAAAGCTATGGGCAGCATGGTTGCAGTGGTAGAGCATCATCCTCTTGTACCGAGGGCCCTATGTTCGCAAGGAGAAAATTGCTGGTATCAGCCCACAAAGCGGCATAAACACTGGTTCTAGTATCCACAAAGCAGTGTCAAGAGTGAATTTAATAAGCTTTAAGCTTCTGTCACAATTGATGTAAAATAAATGAGTTTAAACTTGATAAAACCTAAAATGGACTAATATAAACCTCCTAACTTCTCATCAAATAGGACTTTTTGAGTGATTCATATTGATAGCAATAATAAATTACAATCAGGATGTAAAATGAAAATATCCACAAGGATAATCATATTAACAAAAGAAAACAAATAAAAAGGCATAGTTATAGAACTGTATTTTAAGCAAATATGACTAATAGAGAATTTGGAATTTGAGCACACTCTCACAGTGATATGAAAATCCAAACTGTTGGCAAGATCAACCAAATTTGGTTTTAAGTCATCTATATAAGAGAAATGTTTCACACCATTAATACAAAAATACTCAATTTCAACAACAGTAAAATATTACAGAACCCTCTGAATAAATCTTTATGCCTTAGTTTAGATACTTTAATCTTTCTTCTGGTTTCAACAGGGAAGATACCGTTAATTCAGTTAAAGATACACCAGAATATTATGTCAACAATTTCACAATTTATTAATGATGTATTCCTTCCACTATTCAAAGGATACAAGGGTTTTTGCCATCAATATTTGTCTTATTCAGAATCAATGCAATCCCATTCTGCTCTCTAATCTGAAACAATATAAAACAACATTAAAATTCACCTTAGAAATTCTCTACAAAGTAATACCAAATCTATCCAAATGAAATAATAAATCAGACAAATTAATATTTTTTCAAAACAAATTTTGTACACAAAGAACTTCTACATACATAAATACAGTACATAAATAACTGAAGAAACAAAACATTAATAACCTTTGCAACAAAAGTGGAAATATATCAACACAATCAATTCTCCGTTAGGTCACAATCACCTATTTGAAATACAGCAATGGAATTGACATTTCTTAAACTTTAAAATTGCTGTTTGCTTTCCCTATCAATTTGGATCACAAAATTATATCAAGGAACATTTTTATCAAAATTGACAGTCAATGGAGAAAGTAATCTAGCAACACCCACAAGGTCCTGGTTGACTTTGTTTTTGTAAGCCAGATTTCCGAGGAGGCGTATCAGGTCTCGCTTCAAGCCGTACACCGGATGTTCCTGATCTACGTTGTGCAAGTCTGACATCTTATTAGCATTGACAAATACTGAATTACCCTCCTTTCCCAGGTCTTCCATGCTCTGTAGAATAGCTGTAAGTAAATAATGAGGTATTAGACCAGCCGTCAATAGAGTATTGGTGACAAGTCAAAATTGAAAGCAACAGCAGACACCTATAATTAGCAAGAACTTTTTTTTTTTCTATATTAGAAACAATTTATTTTTTGTCACTGTACTTTAGCATGTGCAATTTCTTGTTTTGGCAGATTGATTTCAAAAACTTTTAGCATAAGAATATAAGTTCTCTACAAACAGTCATAAGTTCACTTAATTCTTTCTTAGATCGCTTTTAAGAACTTTTAGCTAGAGAATATAAGTTCTTGTGAAGTTCTTTTATGTTTATTTTTTGTTTGACTTATTGATTTTTTAGAGCATTTAGTGAGAGATAATATCAATGTCTTTGGACACAGTCACAAGTTTTTTTTTTATTTCTTAGAACATTTAGCGAATGAGTACAAGTTCTTTGCAAGCTGTCAAACATTTACTTAATTCTTCTTTTGACAAGTTGCTTTTCAGAATTTTAAGCAAAAGATAATAAATTCTCTACAAGCACTTCACTTACATATTGAAACTTTAATCATTTGCTGCATCTCCTGTAAACATGGGTAAATCTTGTGATGAACGCTTGCTAGGCATAGCGCTTCAAGTTCTTTAACAATGACAAGAGCCTGAAACAACAAAAATACACATATGACAAACACTTTAACCCTTTACCAAACAATAACGACATTTGACCACTTTATTGCAGACGACTTTAGAAAACATTGTGGGAAAAGGACAAATTGCTCGTAACGAGCAATTTTTCCTTTTCCCACAATGTTTTCTGCCCTAGAAGAAGATTATTTTTCAGTTTCATTGCATTTTGAAACGTCGTCTGCAAACTCTTTCAATTTGTGGCAGTCGAAAATTTGCTGTTTGGGAAAGGGATAAGAATCAACAGATGTTAGATATTAAAAATAAATGCCAAAACCATTGACCCAAGAGGTGATCTATTTCATTGTGTTCACATTGTCATAAAAAAGAGAAAAGGATTAACTCATTTCTACATTACATTCTCATTCAAACACACCAAGATATTTATCCTTTGACATCTCAGATGCCTGTTCTTTTATCGCTTTCAATCTCAGATGACTTTACTAAGCTTTGATTTTAAAAAGTTTCTGTTAATAATAATCCCATTACATGTACCGGTATGTTAAATCTTGTCAAAACAGTTTCTTTGTGATATGGATTTTTCATATCTAGAATGATGAAATTTTCGATTTTCCAGTTTTGTCAGACAAATAGCCTACCATGTTATGATCTAGAGTGTCCATACAAGGTATGTGATGTGATTGGAAATCTGCAGCTAGAAACTCTAAATTGGTGGAACACGGGATATCACATGTGGTGCCACCAGATTTGTTATCTGTGTTCAAAGAGTCAGAGCTTGAGTCCTGAATCTGCTGAAGTTGATTGATCAGTACCTCCAATATGAGGAGCCTGAAAAAAACAGATTGTTTCTTAATCGTTGCTTAACCCATTACCAAACAATAACGACATTTAACCACTAAGTTGTTGACGACTCTGGAAAATATTGCGGGAAAAGGAGAAATTGCTCATTAAGAGCAATTTCTACTTTTCCCACAATCTTTTCTGCCCTTTCAGAAGGTTGTTTTCCAATTTCATCACATTTTTGAAATGTTGTCTGCAAACTCTTTCAATTTTGGACGGTCGCAAATATGGTGTTTGGTAAAGGGTTAAAGCATTAGTTTAGTTTAAGCTTTTTTATTTTACATTGATTGTGAAACAAGTTCTCACAACTTAGATAAATCACTATTGATTCTGCTTCACCAGAACCAATACTTCTGCCATTCATCACTCACTTACTAATCTCATTGATCACATATAGTATCATCACTTTGTATTGCTTTCATACTTATCATGGTCATGAAGTTGTATCTAATTTCATAAACATTTATTTTATCTCTTTTTTTATTATATCAATTTATAGGTGTTCTACTCTGAAACCGAATAAGCTGGATCTGAAAACTAGTATAATTAGTTAACCCTCAATAAAAGCCATGAAATAATTGTAATAAAGTGAACACTGTGTGAAGAACTTAGTAAACTACATTGAGAATATTCTAAGCTAGCACTGAGTAAGCAGTAACCATTTATAAAAGAATTAAAGCCTTAATACATACCTCAACTGATTATCAAGTGTGTTGTAGACATTTTCACAAAACCCCACAAGTTTTAGAGCATCTTCAATGACAAGCAGGCTGGAAAACAGAACAAAGCATGATTTCAAGGAAATTTCATAACATATTTTATATGGAACAAAATTGAATAGTTGAATAAAAAAAAATCCTCAAATGCATTTGTGATAGAGCCAATAGCACTGTTTGAAAATTATGTTTTCTTCATGATACTGAATAAAGATGACTTGATAAAAGGGGGAAATCGTTCTTGTCAGAGAGTTTTCTTTTTGTCACTGTGATATGCACATGCATTAAAAACATAAAAATTATTAGAAAAAATTATCATTTCTTTTTATTAACTACTTTTTTAAATTTCAAGTTCACAAGCAAGCTACATTACATTAGAGTTTTCTGTTATGCATTATATGACTTGAGGTCTCTATCAAGCTTGTCTAACAGTCACCTACCCATTAACAGAGTCCTCTTTCACAGCCAAATGTACACACTTTTGTAAAATATTCCAACATGTGGAAGTCTGTGTCATTTGTCGTAATGGACTTTCCGCGTTACTCAAACATATGTGTATTCCCATCTGTACATAGTTCTGCAACTTCTCGTCTTCTGAGTTCAGACAATACCTATAGTTAATGAAGAATTGAGAGTAATTTGTCAATGTGAAAGAATTTGCTTTTATAATGATGTAAAATAAATGAACTTGAATAAAGTTAAAATGCAATAAATCAAAATCCGATTCATGTACTACCATCCCAGAATATCATTTCCATGGGTTCAATACAAGACTATAATAAGGCCTTCACTATAAACACCTATAGTATTTCACAGAAACATTTAAAAATTGAGGGCTTAGTAGAGTTTCAACAAACATAAAATCAGAAGATAATGCTACATATTTAAAAAGAACATTTTGGAATTAAAGAAATGCATCAAAAACCATTCTGACTGATTGAAATGTATGCTCTATTATCTGAAAGTTTAGGTGTTAAAGCAGGTATGTCAGTAATGTATTGATTAAGGGGAACAATTTCAGCATTGAGAAAAATGAATGATATTAAAAGAAAACATTTTATCTCTACTCAAGGATATATTGGCAGACCTATAAAGGAGTATTTAAAAAACTTTTAAATACATGTATAAATATAGACAAAAAAGCTAGTAACTTACAAAAAGAAGTCTTGAAACATAGTCCATACTTGCTGCTGATTTTTTATATTTCCAGACGAATAGTTACACAAGAATTGTACAGCACAGCGGAGTAAAACTGTGCTGTCTTCTGTCCAGGCATCTCTAACTTGAAGCCTTGATAAAAGATTTCTGACACACAATAAAAGTCTCTCTGACTCGTGAAAAGTTGTCTGATTTGATGCACAAATGGCGCACAAGTTTCTACAGACTCTAAAACAGCTGGTCACACATTGGTAAACTGGTGCTAGATCACTCTCGGACCTCCCTGCATAATCCAACTGTAGTTCAGCACTAGATATAACCCTCTCAAGGCATGATACAAAACATAGGTCTATCCCATAACTGCAAAGAAAATGAAAAGGATGTGTCACTAAAATAAATTTTGGGATTAAGTTATGGGAAATCTCAAGTGATATTCTTAAAACATTTTCACCAACTCCTTTGCGGTGGGTATCCTTTATACTTGTCTTATAATAAAATTACCTTTGAATACAAACTTAATCAAAATACAATTATTACACTTAACAGCTCATAAATCTAGAGCTTTAGCTTATTAAAAGCATAACACACATTTGAAACGATGGGTGAATTGTTCAAGTGTTGTGGTTTAAACATGTTACCAAATGCCAAATTGTCGACTGTCCCAAATTGGAAGAGTTTGCAGACGATATTTCAAAATGTGATGAAATGGGAAAGTATTTTCTGATCGGTGAGAAAACATTGTGAAAAGGAAAAAATGCTCATTGAGAGCAATTTCACCTTTTCCCACGTTTTCAAAATCGTCTGCAACAAAATTTGTTAAATATCGTTATTCTTTGGTAATGATTTAAGCGAAAGGTTTGTGACAGACTGGGTACACGCCCATAAGAGGTGTCGATTAAAAGACAGACGACAGACGACAAGCAATAGGGTAATGTATACAGTTTGTGTAAATAAAATGGGTCACTGTAAATAGATCAGTACATAAATTAGACCATATCTTGAATAAATATACTTTTCTGAGTTTGTCATTTCACTGAGGATGTTTTGGAATATAATTCGGAGCCGTTCATAATCATTTCCTTCTACCAATTGCCCTGAGGTTTGCAGTAAAACAAAAACTTTCTCTCGAAAAGTGGATTCACGGTTTTCGTCGTTCATTTTGCCGGAAGTTAATTTCATTGGTCAGTTCCAAGTCATCCGATCATTTGATTGGCTACATGTGTTTCAATGTTGACATTCAGTAAAGCATGGCAGCAACTGCAGGGATTCGGACGCTGTCAAAGTCAATAAAAGTAAGAATCAGCATCTCGTATGAATTAAAGCATTTATATAAGATTAAGCTTGTTTCAAATCTGTTAGGTAATTCCTGGCAGGATCAGCCCAATATATCTGATAAGTCTGATTACACTTCAATAAATTGAGGTTCTTTCAAAGTTGACAATAACATGTTTCTTCTTTTTCTTCTTCTTCCAATTACTGAGCTGGGTTCTCTAAGGAACGTATGTAGCTCAACAATTCATGTGCATGGTGGTGGCTTGATACGATGTTGTAACGTCTTGTGGCTGCTATCTGTACTTCTAGGTGGTGGCGTGCAGATTCCCATGCCCATGATTAAAATTATAAAACTATGTGCAGTGTCATGTCTGTGAAGATGTGTCAGATTATGCCGCAAGGTGTAATCTGAAATCATCCAGGGAAGGTGCAGACACCACGCTGGCCGGGAGGAGGTTTGTCTGGGGGTACCTTTGTCTTTCTAGCTGTCACAGAATACCAACTGCACAAGACTTTCCAATCATAGACTAGATATCTGTGTACAAGTTTTACAAGTATCTTTTTGCCAGGCAATCAACAACACAAACTTTCAAGCTGATGTATGTTGGTCTAGTACGACCACACATCGAGTATGCAAATTCTGTCTGGAGACCCTACAAAAAGAAAGACTTTTTATGATTGAAAATATACAGAGACTAGCCACGAGAATGGTACCAGGATTGTCAGAGATGACATATGAAGAGAGACTGAAAACTTTAAAGCTACCAACTCTTGCCTACCGTCAAACGAGAGGCGATATGGTCGAGGTCTTCAAGATAATGTCAGATTGGTGCTATTTCGACAAGTATAAGTTATTCAAACAGAGAGAAGGCAACACCAGAGGGCACCAATACAGACTTTTCAAGGAAAAACGAAGGCTGGACGTCTGGATGCACTCATTTACCAACAAAGTAGAAGACCATGGTAACTCCTTGCCAATCAGTGTAGTCAGTGCTAACTCCGTGCAGACCTTTGAAAAACATTTAGATAAGTTTTGGGATCAAACCTAACTTATATTTGATTGTAAAGCACAAATAGCAACCGGACACAAATCGAACAAAGAAGAGCTGGAGTTAGAGGCTGACGATGTACTATTTCCAGAAGTCAACTTGTGAGAACTTGTGAGAACAATGAAGAAAAAGGATACTTTTCCTGTTTCAAAGGGGAGATTGCTTCCAGGTTCCATGGCCAGGTTCCATGAGCATTTGTTTCAATTTCAACATATCACTGAAGTATATATGCAATTGCAGCTTTATTACTGCAGCAGTTGAGTTGGGACCACAGAAAAACTGTTTTGTAGCTTAAAGATTGTTGAAATAGCATTTAAATTTAAACTTGTACAACAAAATGCGTGCTTCTTAATTTTTCTATCTCAAATAAGTCCTGGAAGGAGAAATTTGAATTGTAACTCAGAAACTATGGATAAAAGTATTAATGTTTACCACTAACATTTGTGTAAACAACTAATGTTTTAGTCGCAAGGGTTTCTTTGAATGTCTTTCACACAGCACAGGGACAACATATTTTTGACAGGCATGATATAAGCTCCTGTGCCTCATAGAAAACTGCTTTATTAAAAGATCTGAATATGATTTATCTTTTCAGGATTCCGTCACATTGATTACCGGTGGGCGATCCAGTTTAGGCCAAGCCACAGTCAAACATTTTATTAAGAATGGATCGAAAGTTGTCGTTTATGACTTGCCGGAAAGTTTTGAACAAAACACATACGATACAGACACATGCATCCATATATCGGGAGATGTAAGTGTTCAGAGTATTAAAAATATAACATCACATTATCATTTGTACAATGAAGTCTACCTTTATAATCAGGGATCCCTCTGTAGAAGAAATTAAATGAGAGCATATTTTACATGTAGCAGGTAGTTATTTAGTTTTGTACCCTTCAGATATATTTAGGGTTCAATACAATGCTATAGTACGTGATTCATGTTTAAGTTCACATGTTTACCTCTGTAAGTTTGTGTTGAACAGAAATACAAGTAATTTTCTTGATCCTGTGATTTAAACCCTTATAGTGCTGGAACCAACTTCACTCTTATGCAAACAGGTTAGATACAGGCCAGCCGCCAAATAAATTGGCAACTGGCCTGTGATCTAACATGTTTGCTGCTCTGGGTATCTTTTCTGAACAAATCTAAGCAGATATATAAGGTTTTGGAAAGCAGACAACACAAAACTTTATCTTTAGGAAATAACCCATCATTTTAAGGGTTAAATCCTCTGCTTTATGTTTCAGGTGACCAGCGAAGAAGACACTGCCAGAATGATGAAGAAGTGTAAAGAACATTTTGGGCATTTAGATAATGTCATCACCTGTGCAGGGCTTAACTACGCCCAAAATACTTACTTCTTTAAAAGGGAGCTCATGCACTCCTATGACAATTTCCTAGCAATGTTGAGTGTAAGTAGCCTTGTGTACGATAATTCATCAGGGGCCCATTTTACTAAACAACTTACGGAAAATGTTTGTTGTTTTAGACTTACGCAAATCTTAAGCCTAAACTGTTTAGTAAAACGGTACCCAGGGCTTTAAAAGATACCTTCCAAATATCTTTAAAACCTTACGGTTTTCCCAAAACTTGAAAGCCATGCCAGCTTTTTGGTTTTTCCAAATTCAGAAGTTTCAGTGGTACAACTTCCAAAATTCAACAGTCCTAGGCTTCTTTTAAATTTCGTGAAAATAAGTCCTCATTATGATTAAATGATATGATTTATACTTAATTTGTTATTGCAAATGAAAACTTGTTGTATACCTGTTTAAATTGTACTATAGGTGGAGACCTTTAAGAGTAAGAACTGTGATAAATAGAGCAGTTTGACTTTAAATATGACGGTTTCTTGCTGAAACAACAAAGAACGCTATATTTTTCACCTTTTCATGTAAGTTATATTTCTTGCTTTAAAAGTAATTTTTTTTCTTACTTTGTTGTATAATCCTCGCATTTAACCCTTATAATGCTAGAACCAACTTTGTGCTTATGCAAAGAGGTTAGTTGACGGCTGGTCTGTTATCAAACCTGTTTGCTTCTTTGATTATCTTTCCTCATAAAAAATAACCAGGCATTTAAGGTTTTGGAAAGCAGATGATACAAAATTCTATTTTTTTAATATTACCCAGCATTCTAATGTTTAAATGAAAACATTAAACTCTTCTTTCTGTTTGCAGGTGAATGTGAGTGGTCGATTCAATGTGGCCAAACAAGCAGCTGCCCTAATGAAAGAGAACAAACCAAATGAGGATGGTGAAAGGGGAGTCATAGTTAACACTTCTAGCATAAGTGCTTATGATGGAATGGCTGGTCAGTGATGGAATCATTTTATTTAATGTGTTTTTCATAGATTTTCTAGAAATACCTGTTTTTTTCTTATACAAGGGTGTATTTGTGTTTATTCATTAGAATCCTCTCAAACAGAGGATTCCAACAAATACCCTGAAAATCAAGTTAAGAAGAGAAAGGGGAAAGAAATTACCCTCTATCAGACCTCTTGAATGTTTAAACTTAACTTCTTTTCTGTTTACAGAGAGCAGAAAGCAAATAACACTATAGTTTTTAATAGCTATTCACATATTGGAGATGACAAGCTATATGCAGATGTAGAGCTCATTATTTACCAAACGTTTTAATCCCTTGGTTAAGTTGCAGAAAACTTTTGGAATTATTTTATTGAAAAACGGAGATGTAGAATCTATAGTGGCAATTATATTCCATTATCTGGATGGTTTATATAAAAATGTTGAGACTCAAATTGGTCCGGTATGACATGTTATGCTGCCAATATGATGTCTGTGCAATACAGGTTTACTGATCACATATTCATATTTATTCATTGCTGAAGAGACAGTAAGTGTTGATTGTTGATTAAATTCTTGAACACCTACAGCAGCATGCTGATAACTGTCAGCAATTGACTTTCTTAAACATTTTGATAAAAAATTTGAGCATGACAAGTTAGTGTGATCCCCATCATTATGTTAAATGACCACAAACTGAAGGCCTTGTGAATGTGGGTCCCATAGATGCAAAAGAAATGAATATTCTGTTAGTGTGAATTTTCAATGCATGGTGGGATACACTGGCAATTTCATTATTTGGTAAAAAGTTTTCTACATTTCTTTTTCGTCCACAGGGCAAGTAGCTATTTCAGCATGTGATGGGGCGATTGCATCAATGACCTTACCACTGTCAAGAGATCTAGCAGAGATAGGTATTAGAGTTGTAACAGTAGCACCAGGTATGAACTTTTGTTTAAGAAGAAATGGCTTGAATATTTCTGAATAAATTTTTTAAAAAGTAACATAAAACTGTAAAGAAGTGACGGAATGTAAGAAGGCAAATGTAGATGGGGAGATGATGTAATATGTAGACATAAATCTACTAAAATATTTAAGGCTTTAGAATATAGGTTTAAGTGATAAAAAATGCACACTGCATTGTGTTTGAATATTGAGCTTGATAACAACTACAATGCATGGCCCTGGTTATGTGGGTTTGACCTTTGGCAAGACACATTTTAGCCCTAGCCTAGCACTAGTAAATCCAAGAAAGCAGTAACATAACTGAAAAATTGTTGAAACTATGTTCACCCTTGACCAAACGCCAAATTTTTTACTGTCCCAAGTCTTTCAGAGGACATTTCAAAATGTGATGAATTTGAAAAATAATCTTCTGATAGGGCAGAAAACGTTAAGAGCAATTTCTCCTTTTCCCACAATGTTTTCCAGAGTCCTCTGCAACAAACTGGTCAAATGTCTTTATTGTTTGGTAATGAGTTAATCCCTATATGAACAAACATTCCTGCACTTATTTTTATTGTCTTTCTATTCAGGAATGATGGATGGTCCAGTAACAGATCACTTGAGATTAAATCCGAGACGAATGTTTCAAACAATGATTGAGTTTCCAAGGAGATTCGGAAATCCCCTGGAATTCGCAGAACTCTGTAAATCAGTGTGTGAAAACCCAATGATAAATGGGGAAGTGATTCGACTAGACAGTGGGACAAGATATTCCTATTGAGGTCAACTTGCCATCAATAGAACACCCAAACTAGAGCCCTCTGGAAAGAGGAATGTCGCCTTTGCCGCGGAGAAGAGCTGTGACCTAAGTAGCAGCCGTGTCATGTGTAATAAACATGATGGGACAGGTTTATAATATCTGTCGGTTCAAGAGTGTTAACTTGACTTACTTCTCAATATGAAAGTAAAAGACAAGCTGAAAACATACCAATGGACATGATATTTGGATTCTTTTTTATTAAGACAGAACCAGATGAGTATTGTTGGAAATTGAGGAATCGTTTGCTCTTTTCGTTTCAACACTTGAAAGGTTTATTTTAGTTGTTTACAGGAAATGCTGTAAAATGATTATTTCAGGGGGTCAATGCAAGACAACAGTTTGTGAAGCACTTACTTTAGTCTAGCATTGAACCACCTACAGATGAAGAACTGTATAAAATATCCTGTTTCAGAAATGAGGTGGTTGATGCAAGATTCAACAATATATTTTTGGCTCTTGGTGTAGACAGAATAAGTTATATCTCACAACTTTATACCAATTTAACATATTCAAAGATTAAGCGTTTTTGTTTTTGGCCTGTTTCTGTATTCCTTATCCAAACCTCAATAGCTCCATAGGTTGATCATTAAAGCTGTACAAGAGTCAGAGCTGATGCTTTGGCTCAAAGTCTGTGACATGATTTATTTTTCTCACAACTCTCAAAACTTGTGTTCATTTTGAAAATTCTTTAAAGCCCATGCATTGTTCGCAATGATGTTCAGATAAGAATATTCCTGAAGACAATTTAAGCTGTAGCCAAAAGAAGGTTTGATCTCATTTGTGTGAGGTAAATGTTCAAAGTATACACTAAGTAATGAGATAGAAGCTTTATATGGTCGTTTTCAAAGTTATTCTGACTGTTAATCATTGCATCCCAAAAGAATTAATGTAATATGCAGAAGTTCAAATTGGGTTAATCCATTCCCCAAATGGATATAATTGATTGGTCCAAATAGAAAGCACAGCAGCTGAATAAGATATATAAAAAATGCTGCATTTATTTTGATGGAATTCTGTAGCACATGCATCAAAGTTTGGTATTGTGGATTAAGGGTTAAAACCTTTTCCTGCTTAAAGTAAGGACGTTTTAGCATGGATATCAACTCAACTCAGTGTGGGTTGACAACTTATTCACATGGAAATGTATTTTATCTTTTTAACATGTTTTATTACTTTAATTAAAACAAATGATTTGTAATAAAGTTGTTTATTTGTGATTCTATGGGTTTGTTAAATGGATAAATGGATTTGCAGAACATTGGGATGTTCACTCGGTCAACAAGTTCATAAAAGCCCCTTCAGATTAGCAATTTTTATAATTCAGATTTCCTGATTCTTCACCTCTGACCTTGACAGTTGATACACACATTTTTGAACCGACCAATCAGAATTCGTGATTTTGAATATGTAAACAAATAGGTTGTTGATAAACATGATTGAATTGGAGACAACTATATTTCAAGCACAAAATAACTTATTTTAAATGAGTATTAAATATGGTCTCAATGCATTCCTAAACTACTTATCATGACTTTTATGAACATAATAAAAGAATTTTATATATTTTTCAGTAATTTATTGGTCCTCTCCTTTGATGTGCCTTTAAGCTCGCCACCACTGGGACCGTTTTGTCTAAAGGTGTTTTTACAAAACACACATTAAATGACAAGTGTCCTGATAAAAAGAGATACGATAGTCTGCCCAAGTCTTACTCTCTTATGAAATCCAGTATACGTTTAGTTTGTCGTAAAGTTATATCTATGTAATAGTACCACTATGTTATGGATTATCTATGTCTCTGCTTAAATATAGGATTTGCTGTGTCTGTTGTGCACGATAAATCACACTGGCTGCTATGTGCGTATCTATGTAAACGATATATCACAAAATGGGATTCCCTTTATCTCATTCCCAGTTTTATATTAATGTTTTTTAGGTTCTTACATTATTTTCTCTCCAGTACTTGTCATTTTAAATGCACAAAGACATAAACTTCACAAAGAAAAAAGATGTGTACATTTATATGGCACGCTATAGATAGCCGCGAGTATATGAGATAATGCCTTGTTAATCAAGCTGGTAAAGTGCGTGTACTCTTAATGGCAATGAATGACAGTCTGTGTCAACGAAGGGAAAATATTTATATTTATATAAAATGACTCGACTGTGGTCTATGGACCCCAGTTAGAATATGGATGTGAAAAAATTGGAACCAAGAAAGCAATTTCTCTCTTTTTCTTACGCGATATTTTATTTTATAAGATATTGTATACTGTAGAAGACATTTCAGTTATGTCTTCGGTCTTGCCTCAGATAAAGACGTATAAAGACTGGTTGTACAGAATGTAAGTTATGTGATGTTTGGTAAAAGCAGAGACATAGATAACATGTTAGATATGTCTCTGGTAAAAGGTTACAATTTTTTTGTAATATATAGATATATGAATGAGAATCACGTAAAGTAAAGAGTGAATGAGCCAATATTTAAGAATTGATAAGGAATCCATTTCCTAACAAATAAGTTGAACACTTATATTGCCAGGTCCATGCAATAGTCTTCAGACATCCTTGGTGCAGGGGTAGAGTGTCGGGCTCTTGTACCGAAGGTCCTGGGTTCGAATTCCCGTTAAGCGGGATGAAATATTACCGGGACTGACCCACAAACCGGCGCGATTACTGGTTTAGTATCAAGGAAGCAGCCATCGAGAGTGGCTTTGAACAAGCTTTCAGCTTCCTTCACAATCGATGTAAAACAAATACGATATGAAACAAATACGATATGATATAATCGTCATTTAAAAGAGCTACTGAAGGTACTTTGATGTGTTACTTTCCTGCCTCAGTAGACTCACTCTGATTGGATAAGAAAAATATATATCAAGATTTTGATTGGACAACCCTATTAATGTGAACTTCGACCTTCCATCATGGCTACCGTAAGGACACTCAAGGTAACACACTGGTCTATTTTATATGATTTCTTATGTTTGATGCAATAAAGAGATACCATTTAAACGTATATGAGTTAAACATGTATTCCTCTCAATTGTATGGCTCCAGTTGTTGTAGGTTGTGATTTGAAATCTATTTTTAGCGATATCAACCGGTATGAACTCGATTCGTCCACATATTGTTTCGCACTCTCAACCATTAAAACAAACGACACGGCCGTATCTCAAAAAAATATATTTATATATGCTCATGAAAGATCAAATTGAAAAATCCAGCAAGGCGTTATCAATTTTCTAACTGACAATATGGTTTTTGTTGTTGTAATGTATTTAATGTGTTTTAAGACACCAAGATGTTGCATGATTCTGATCCACATGTTTTACTTTCTCTCCTATTTCATCAATGTTAATTGCACACTTTTGAGCATTATATTCATTGGGAAAGCTTCCAGTATATACGCCTTAGAGATAGTGCCTTGCCCAATGACTCTTCATGATCAATAAGTTACCTGACATTTAGAAACAATGTTGGCAGGGTTTCAACTGATTCCAAGTTCATGATGCCAACCTCTATGTACACTATTGTGGATCCTTTGTTTATTTCAGAATACAGTATCCCTTGTCACTGGGGGAGCCTCAGGGCTTGGTAGGGCCACAGTGGAAAGATTTGTTAAAGAGGGTTCGAAAGTGGTTGTTTGTGACTTACCAAAATCTGGTGGTCAGGAGTTGGCTAAAAGATTGGGAGATAACTGCCTGTTTCATCCAACAGATGTAAGTAGAATATGTTTATTTTTTTTTCAATGAAACTCATGCATGTTTATTATCCTAAACAGATATGACTTTTTCAACATTGACCAGGAAAACCTCCTTCTATTTTCTACTATGGTCTATGATGATCTTTTGTAGCACTTATATTTTATAATCGCTTACCAGCTAGTGAGATGAGGAGTAAGATTAAGTCAAGAAACTACTAATTTATTCAAATTTAGATAATTGTTTACATAATAAATCATTTAAATGTATTAATGATCTAGTAGTATGCAACTGTATAGGTCTGTGTTTCATTTTATCCATAGCTGAAATTTGACTTTTAAAAGATTAAATCCTTAATCTATGAGAAAGCCCTTTTAGTATATATACCTCCCATGAACATTTATATAAGTAATTTCATATTTTACAGGTTACAAGTGAGGAGCAGGTGGCCTCTGCAGTAGATTTATGTAAGAGCAAATTTGGCAAACTGAACAACCTTGTCAACTGTGCTGGTATCGCAGTTGCAATCCGTACATATCATTTTGGAAAAAATGAGCCACATCCACAAGCACCATTTGATAAAGTTCTTTTAGTAAGTACAATTTTTGGCTTCAATCCATAGCGTTAGAGTTATTAGCTATATTTATTGCTCCTTCAGAGGAGATTAGAAAAATCCTCATGGCTGGAGAAAAACTTACTTGAGACTAGCAATACTTTTATTTGTGGTAATGATTTCTACCAAACATCAAACAGAAACAATTTGTCTTTGCTTGCTTTATTATGTTTTAATGCAGATAAACAGTTCTGTTTAAATTCAACAAAAGGAGAGATGAAATTTTGAAAGAAGTTACATGTACATTACTGGTTAAAATAAGCGTCAATTTATATCACAGAAAATATACTATCATTGTATTTCATAACTCATTAAAATGGACGTTACTTAAATCCTCTGTATACATGAGTTCTTAGAACTGAAATTGAAAAGATTCTTTCTATACATACACTCTGCTTTTGAATTAGAAAACAAACAGACATGTATCATGATAAAAAGGCTTTTTGTTATCTGGTACCTTCACTTATTCAACTGTGGAAGACTATTGGAAATTTGTTTAATTTATCAATCGATGTCATAACCAATTTTTATTTTGTCTGGCCTGTAGGTGAATGTTGCTGGTACCTTCAATGTTATCCGCCATGCTGTTGGACTCATGATTCAGAAAGAGGGATCTGAGAATCCTGATGGAGAAAAGGGAGTAATCATAAACACTGCAAGTGTGGCTGCTTTTGATGGCCAGAGAGGTAAATTATTACAGATCGTTTACTGACATCTTATCTGAATTAAAATCAAAGGGAGAGGCCGATTATTAAGGGATATAAATTATATCTTTTTTTCATGATATTGGGAGGGAAGAAATAATTGTGACAAATGAATTAACTTTAGATGAGTTGTTTGATAACATGTATTTAGATTTTGAATAGAATTAAAAATATGACCTTTGATTATACTCAGAGTTGTAGGGTTTTTTCTGATGAAAGTTCATATGTTTGTTTTTGTATTGATATTCTTAGACAAAAGGGGACTTAGATTTGTCTTTAATAAACTTAACTGTATGAAATTTTGTGTGAATTATATGCGTATTTGTATTGTTACATCTTGTATTGTATTTTCTTTCTCCACAGGTCAAGCCGCCTATGCAGCAAGTAAAGGAGCGATTGCCTCGATGACACTTCCATTAGCCAGAGATTTATCACCACAGGGTATTCGTGTTATGACCATAGCACCAGGTGTGTTAATACTCGTAAAAGTCATGATTAGGTCAGAGATCTTATGAAAAAGTTTGTTAGCCCACTCATCACATTGTCTGATGATTATGATCCCATTAACTCATAAAGAACAAATACATTTCTGGTATGCGCCGGTGATGAAGAAATCAAAATGTTTAGTGTCATAACATGCATGAAAATGTCATTGAAAATCGTATTTGAATTGCACAGTTGCATGATTTAATTAGAACATTTACACTGTTTTTCATTTTTGATAGAAATAGAATTTTCAATACTTGTGAATGTAATCCATCTTGCAGTGATTGTCTCATGTGTAGCATTGAATTGAGGGTTATTGTCACATCTTTTAACAAAATTATTTTTTACTGATGGTTTAATTATAAATACAATTTCACAAGCCTTTGATAGTCATAAAAGTTGGCAATTAATTTACATTTGATAAAAACATATGTTTGTAAAAAGTAAGACATTTAATAAGTTTCCAAACATGGCTCACACTCACTTCAAAATTTTAAGTTTCATGTATGACGGTGTACTGATATACTGTATTCACAATCTCTTAAACTACTTGATCATGTGTTTGTCAATCATTTGAAGAAGAACTATTTGCTGTCATACATTTTGGTAATCTTTAACAGAGCATTTTTTATGGTTGTGTATTCATTTCATTTCAGGTTTATTTTTAACCCCTATGCTAGAGGGACTACCAGAGAAAGTAAGAACACATCTAGCATCAACTGTTCCCTTTCCACAGCGGCTAGGAAATCCAGATGAATATGCATTCCTCTGTCAGTCTATTGTACAAAACCCGATGTTGAATGGAGAGATCATTAGACTGGATGGTGCTATCAGAATGATGCCCTGATAAGCCTTTTTGGCTTTGGATGGACAAGTTCGTCAAAAGTGTGTGTTTATGTACTGTGTGATAAATTAAATAATTAAATCATGATTTTCGTAAAGTAACTTTAATTCAACTGCAGCTGAAGATTTTAGACACCAATGTTAGTAAGAGATAAATTCCTTGCAAAGTGCAGTTTCTCTTAATTTCATGATGGTTGTGATTTAATATTTCAAATGGATATGACATTTATCATTGAACTGATTATATTGATGTATTCTATGATAATCAAGTTTTTTTAAGATTTCAAAATTAATCATTGTTTAATGGGATATTGATTTATTATATGAATTACGGATTTCATGTCAAAAAAAAAAAAGATGCCAATATTTCTAAAGAATGTAACCGTTGGAATACTGTGTGGATGAACAGTTTGGGTGAGGACAGATTTGCCTAAAGTGAGCAAAAGCAGCCTTAAACCGTAATGTTCTATTACCTGTTTTTATCTTTCTAAATACTTTTATGTGGTATACAATAGCAATGCATCCCTTTGACAGACATTTATCAATTTTTGTATATCATTAGAGATTGATTGATGAATGTTTTTGAAAGGGAAATTCACAATATATTGATGTCATAAGAAAAACAGTCTACCTTACTTCATATTATGAAGTTTAATACCATGTTTTGTATATGCAATTGTCACTGGTCAAAAAAACAGGATTCAATCTATAATTTGAGTTTCTTTCTGATTCTTAAATCTTTATCTATATGTATGATTTCAAAGATAATTTGAAGTATGATTGACCAAATTATTTCTATTTGCTATTAGTAATTTTTCATATGTAGTATGCATAACAATAATCATGATATTGATTTATAATGAAACTTTTATTAAAAATTGAAAATATTTTAGAATTATTTGTTGCTGTAATTATGCATCTCTGTTCAATAGATTTGTTTTAAACGGGCAATTTGTCTAACAAGTGAGGCTAAAGATTTAGAACAATTAACCCTCTCCCAAACAACAAATTTTGGACTGTCCCAAATTGAAAGAGTTTGCAGACGACATATCAAAATGTGATAAAATTGGAAAATAATCTTCTGATAGGGCAGAAAACATCGTGGAAAAAGGAAAAATTGCTCTTTACGAGTAATTTTCCCTTTCCCACAACGTATTCTAAAGTTGTCTGCAACAAAGTGGTCAAATGTCGTTATTGTTTGGGAAAGGGTTAAGGTGTTGGTTTTGTTTACTTTGACCCCTTCATTTTTTCACATTTGGAACCATCGTCCATTGGTTCTGTGTTGGCCAAGGGTCCCAAGTTCGAATCCTTGCTGGATCATCATAACTTTCCTGAGCAAAAAGTGCATCCCATGATGTTCCTCTCAACCCAGATCTATAAATGGGTACGCGTGAGGGAATAAACAAATGTGTTGTGGTTGTATTTGCACCACATGAAAAAGGTCTGTTTTTCACCCAGCGATCGAGGAGGTCATCATTAAGTCGCCTGAACCCTACCTTTATTTTATATTTTATCACAACAATTTCTGAATACAGTCTGCAACAAAATGAAAGATATTGTTTGTGCTTAAAGACAAAAACCTCCTGGACTTAATTGATGCCTTTTTTTCAGAATAAATGATACTCAACACATACTGCTGTTGTGTAGAATGCTATGATGGGAGTATTTGCTTCGTGATATATGACATGCAGTTGAAATATGCATTAAACTCCAATTCAAAACACAATAATAGGTGTTTCGATTTACTCCTCTCAGATAAAGGGAGATAACCGTCTTGACGACTTAATCGTGATATCATGGTAGTCTCCCATTATATTTTAAAATTCAGTGTTGCTAAGTGGTATCAATTTAAATCTTGGCTGCTGCCACTACACGTATTTTCTATTGTTATATTACCGTGTCAACAATAATCATCCAGAACTGGGATACGATAAAGTGTGGTAACTTGGATCGAACCCCCATGTGTCGTTATTATTTCAACCAAACACATTTCTCGTTTCAAGGTTTTAAAAAAGAACCAGTGATATGCTATGATAGATCATTTTATTGTTTTAAATGTGGTTTTACGCTGTGTCAACAATTCATCAATTAGACTACGACTTTCCTGGATCCACCATTCCTAAACTAAGACTTTGAAATGTTTTGCTAAAGAACAATGCCACAAAACCAGAGGTAAGTGCACGATCCTAACTTGGGATCCCGAGTTATGAGTCCACCACACTAATCTCTGGGCAACGCAGGACGCAGCAATATCATCAATCCGACATTTTGAAATTTACTCATTCGTCGGATAACTTTGGTCGTTCTCGGTAAACACCGCTCAAAGTCGGAACTATTGGATTTAATACAAAAAGTTCTGGTCCCGACCGATGTATACCGAGAACGGCCAAAGTCATCACAGGGAGGAATGAGTTTCAAAAGGCCGGATTATGGATATTCTACCTAAAATAAGATGAATCGGTTTACACAGAAACGGCAAGAATCGCGCTAGATGAGCCTATGCAATAAGCACAGGCCTAGCTGCAGTAACGTTTTACGTTTACGTCAAAATATCTCTCTTTACTCTTGAAATCGGCTAAATCAACGCTTTACCACCTGTAGACGACGCTTCTTTTACTTGAAGCAGACCACTTTAGTAAACATATGAAAAAACTTTCAGTCTGCTGTTGTATTATGTAAATAGATTAAAAAAGCATTTTGACAAAAGGAGAAATTGCTTGTGACAAGCAACTTCTCCTTTTGCCACAATGCTTTTTGGAAGTTGTCTGCTGCAAGACGCAAAAGAAGTGGTGTTAGGTTGTAATGTGTTTAACCCATTATCAAACAATAACGAAATTTTACCAGTTTTCTGCAGACGACTCTGGAAAACACTGTGGGAAAAGGATAAATTGTTCGTAACATTGTTTCCAAGAATGTTTCCTGTCCTATCAGAAGATTAATTTTCAATTTCGTCACATTTCAAAATGTCGTCTGCAAACTCTTTCAATTTGAGACATTTGAAAATTTTGCATTTGGTAAAGGGTTAACTTATCTTTAAGTCACATGGCGCCTGACTGTGGTGACTTCGGCGCGATCATTAAGAAAGACAACAGGTAAAGAGCGATTTTCAAAGGGACGAGAGGGGAGGAGAAGTCTATCGATGGATTTATTACTCGTTAATGTTCCTCTGTTCTTCCATGATTTCCCGCGCCATCAATTAGCTCTAGAAAGTGTTTCCCGTAACTAACACCAATCTGACTTGACGATCTGAAAACATTGAAGAACCTTTAGCAGCGCCAATCTGTACTCATCGGGTTTATCCAATGAAGACACCTCTGATATTACAGTGATGTCTCGTTAATCCGAACACATCCGTTCCCAACAAAATGTCCGGATTAGAATCTACAGAATCATCCGGACTAACACATTAATACATAAACGGTCTGTATGCACATGTATACTAATAACCCTTTAGCAAACGCCAAATTGTCGACCGTCCCAAATTGAAAGTGTTTGCAAAAATAATCTTCTGATATGGCAGAAAACATTGTGGGAAAAGGAGAAATTGCTCGTCACGAGCAATTTCTCCTTTACCCACAATGTTTTCAAAAGTCGTCTGCAACAAACTGGTCAAATAATTACGTTCCCTTACAATTTTGTTCGGATTGCGAGACATCCGGATAATCGGGGTCCGGATTAACGAGGCTTCACTGTATATGAAATACGCCATACGCTTTCTAGCGAGACTTCTTTCGGTGTCCTTTCGTTTTCAAATATAGATCTTGAATGTAAAATCTAAATAGTCATTTAATTTGATTTAGGAAACATGTACAGTAAAATCTGTGTACAACAGCCAATGATGGGAAGTATCCAAAGTGGCCGCTGAGAAAGACTGTCTGTTGTAATGATTTAAGATGATCTTCAACACTTCCATATATTATGAAGGAAGTTTCATTATGAACATATATTTGATTCAGATAACTCTATTCTGATGCCCAAATCAACGCCCTTACAGGGTATTGACCTTTCTATGTGTTTAATGCAGGTTCAAGCCATCCCATCACATTAACAACGACTTTAAGCCGATTTCACGAAGACCAAAGCCACAGGTGAGTCAAAGCTCACCCCCCGACAAGAGATAGTGCGAAACAGGAAAATGCTTTCAGCACGATGACAGGCAAGACTTCTCTCCATTAATTACATATTTTAAAGGATATTGACACATCAACACGCATGGCTCAATAATAAAACATGATGGGAAAAGAAGAAATTGCTCGGCACGAGCAATTTCTTCTTTTCACATCACGTTTTCATTCCCAACTTTCTCAAGCAAATGCTTGATAGAGGTTTTAAATGTATAATGTTCCTGTCTCCTTAATCGTAATATTTTAATTTCAAAAGTGGTTTAAAGTTCTTTTTCTAAAGGTGTAACGGGTTTATATGTATCGGCACATGCCGGGTCATTAGCGAGCAGAGGTTGTTGTAGGATGCGCGCCGGGGCGAGGCAGGGCGATAAAACATCATAAAAAGCAAAACGGTGTCGGAATAATGTACTTCCGGTGAGACTAATGAGCGGGGAATCCTGGGAAGGACAATGTGATTTCCGCCAAATGAATTAAACGGAAAAATAAACACATTAAGCGTTTGCCCTTTTTTGCCCAATTAGGAAATGAAAGGAGCGACCTGTTATGACCGTGCTAACCCGTTTAGCACTATTTTGCCTTTGTGAATATCAGCAGACGACAATTACAAACTCTGTGAAGATAAGTTACTTCCACAATTTGAAAAGACACCATTGGTTCAATGTTGCAAAACAATTGTGTTAGACCTTTATCACTGAATTTCTTTAATATTAACACATTGTGTGAAGATAAGTTATGCCCAGAACTTGATATGCCATCGTTGATGCAACGTGGAAAAATATTCATGTCGACGTGTTAACTATACATATTTAGTGTGTTTGTATGAACGTAGGTGTGATTATGCCAATTCGGGAACACCAGCAGTTCAAATACGTGGAATGCAAAGTAGGAGTTGTACCAATTTTTTAATTCCAAATTTCCTTACATCTGTGAACTATCACATTCAACATTAAGAATCCAGTAATTATGAAGGCCCCCCTCTTGTTCTCCATGCTATATTCATTGCAAAATTCCTTAAACGGTTAATGTTGCGAATATGACCTCTTCCTGTGGTGCCAACGGTCGTTTAGCACCACTGATTTATCATCTTTGATGTAAACGCCTTTGCTTGTACAATGTGCTTGTACAATGATAACCTACACTGGTCGACCAATGCAAAGTGATCGATGTCATGTGATGTCATGTGATCCATGGTTTGCATGTACAATGTATACATCCGCGATGACGTCGGAACATCTCTCCGGCCATTGTACCACAACGCAGTCTCGTTTAAAACAATAGAGCCCCTTTTTATATGGATCCTGTTTTATTAGATGAAAGCATGTGAAGAAAACAGTCTTTTAGTAGTTGGGGGTTTGAATTTATCACATTTTCACAACTATATTGTGTGTTTTTTATTCGTATTGTTGGACTTATGTTGCGAAGAAAGAGTAAATAATCACTTTATGTCATACACATATCAGCAATTGGAAGCCATCGATGATGTCTGGAGGATATCTTCGCTAATAAACGACTTTGAGTTATAAGCAAAAGAAAAGAACAAAATCGTTATGATTAGTAAGAAGTATTCGGAGAGAGACGATTTCTTTTGTATTTTTGCATTGTTCCCAATATGTTTAATAACAAAGCTATCAAATTTCGATTACTGACACTTTCAATACAAGTGAGCCATCAAAGCAATGTAACGAGGGTGATGGGTTATCCGGAGAAAAAGGTTTGCGTGATCACACATTATCCATAACACGTGTCTGGTGTGCGGTCGGTCGTTCATCTTCAACAGTTGCTTAAAGTTCTAACCATTCCCCTTTTTTATATAGACGAAAATTAGAATCATGATGAAAAGTATCATTCTAAATCATTTTAACGAAAGAGTAAAATTCACATGCTGAGAAAACCTCTCATTTGTTTTAATTATTTTCATATTCAACCACCTATTAAAACCTATACCAAACAATAACCACATTTGACCAGTTTGTTGCAGACGACTCTGGAAAACATTATGAGAAAAGAATAAATTGCTCTTAACGAGCAATTTCTCCTTTTCCCACACTGTTTTCTGCCCTACCAGATGATTATTTTTCAAATTCCAGCCGCACCCCTCTCACAAACTCGATGTCTTGGGGGTTAAACAATGAAAAGATTTGGTCAAAAATACCATGATCCTTTTCACTTCTAGGAATTTTAAACGTTTTTATGTTTAAGAAATTGATATTGGTTGATATGTGTCCTCGATCCCCGATCCATGTGGATTTGGAATGTCAGAAAACGTGTTGACTGCTGATGGTCCCACAAAGCTTTACCAAAGTCACATGGACTTCATAAGAGTTTGGTTCTTCCTCAATCACATGTTAGCTGGTTATGCAAAAGAGCTGAAATCATTTTGTATCGATCTTTTAACAGAATAAGATATTAAAATGATTTACGTATGCTCGCCTTGACGTATGTTTTTAGTTCTATTGTTTTATCGTATATATGAGATAAATGATAATGCCACATGCCTTTGCTACACAAGACGTTCTTAGCAAGAATGCATTCACAGCTCTTCATGTACTGGTATTTTGATGCGCATACCTCCTACAATACTATTGCAGAATGCATGCGATGGAGTACCAATCTATTAATTATTTCAGACTATGTAGACATGCTTTAAACGGCCGTGTGTGAATATAATGATTAAAAAAGACGACATGATGTCTGTCATTAGATTCTAAGTTCACTATTGCGTTCTATGTCTACCAGTCATAGCTTCAATGCTTTGGTATAACGTAACAAAAACGCATGGTACAAGTTAGTCTTCCAACTACGTCAAGATTGAATATCCATTTAAAACATATCTATCTGACATTCCAATGCATTGTATGTTATACTTTTGTCCAATTCTTTATGCTTTTTTTCTACTTTCAGAAAAGAAACATAGGAAGAACGGATCATTAATTTTTATTTTGAAAAATAGAATCAACTTTTCACAAACCATGTTCAAATGGTTTTGATCTGTGAATGTTTAATGCATATGTTATGTTTTTTCCCAATATTTGCTCGCAGGGTAATACGGATTCCCCCATCGTTGTGATCCACGTAAAACGTATGTTTTGTGCCGTAATAACAAGTGATTTACAATAAATAAAAATATAGACGACATACTTGTTTTAAAGTATCGTCCCTGATTCACCAAAAGAAACCAGAAGGGTTGATATCTGTTTATTTTAATGTGAGAGACTCAACATTGGGATTGCATTGTCGATTGTGTTTAGTTCGTTCTGTGTTTGGGATAGTGGTAGTCTTGATTTTAGAATTCGAGATGTGCACGCTTTTCCATAGATTGCACATAGAAGACTCTGTAAAGTCATCTAAATATACATGTTCTTTCATTTGAGTGTATACATTTATGGCATTTATAAACAAAAAATAGACAAGTAAACAAGATATTTTATTAATAAAACGTATTGCCAAATGTAAATATACATATCAATAAATTCACTCTGTAAAAGGTCCACATCAACTCGAACAAAACTGTGTGTCACTCAAGTAACGCAGCGCCAACGCGGAAGTTAATTGTCTCTCCGCCAGGGGGTCAAAGGATGATGACGATGATGACGTCATCGGAAGTGAATAAACATTCGGAACGAACATGTGCGGATGCTTCAGTAAGTGTAAGTTATGGAGGTTATGGACACGATTGAAATGGAATGCACTTTTCATCAGGTTCATTTCCGGTGTGGATAAGTTTGGTGGAGAGGAGCACGATTCTGGTATCCGGCTTCGTTGCCTTGGTGATGACGCAGTTTTCCGGACAATCTCCTCGATGGAATGTAATGGCTTAGAAGGTGCAGGACTTGTACTCGTTTTGTTTCTTTCGCTCGGTGGGTCATTGGTGCCATTCCTCTCGTCTGCAAATAGAAAGATGGTTATTGTCATTATGTATTTTCATGCATGTGTGAAGGAAATCGAGTTTTAAACTGTTGAATTGCACTTTCGAATTATCTGTTGATTATCCGTGGCTTATTTCACAGTTGAATGACTCGTGTTACTGTACGCACGGCATAGTGGCCAAAACATGTTTGCGACTTAACTCTTTCGCTACCACACCGCCCTTCGACGAACAATAAGAAGACTGCAAATGTTGCCTACCAGCGATTCAGTACCCTATCGTTTCTAGATAGATTTTGCTTCTCACCACAGTGTATATATATGAAAACTGCCCAAATTCAATGTAGCTCTGAGAAGTACATTCTGTGAGCAAATCGAAAGCGAAAGGGTTAAGCAGACATGCATTTCGTTGAATATTTACTCTTTTTTTTGTAATTGGTGCTTTAAGTATTTTACACTATATAATTATTGACGTCAACCGATCTTATCAGTTTTCGACGAAAGCCAGGTCGTCTTCGGAAATATTTGGTTTATCCATGGAAATATTTATTTTCTTGTAATTTGACAACTGTTTTCTTTGCTTATCGTACTGGACTTTACTGTGTTTCCCGTTTTGTTTTCTGCATTCTATAATGCCAACATTCCAACCAGGTAGGTACAATGATAATCAAATATTTTCCTGAAATATTATAATGACACTCGCATAAAGTAGGACGACACTATTAAGATTTATTCTCAGCTTTAATTTGAAAACCCTATATTACAATTTTCAAAATAACAAAATAGAACACTCGCGAATTGGTACATGCTAGTTTGACTTCTCTTAGCATAAATCATAGCTACCACTTGGGAAAACAGAACGATTAACTTGTATCTATATAGCAGGCGGGTGAAACTTTTTTGTTTCTTTCTATTACTACATGTATGTACTGCCTTGAAGAAGTGCTAATAAACATTTCCACAACACTATGTACCATATGACTTAAGAAAGAAACTTTGTGAAATAGATATGCTTTCATTGTAATTTTGTAATCAAATTATACGCTTAAAGAAGGCCGCGTAGGGTACGAAATAACTTATTAGAATCACAAATCCTTACATGTCATTTATAAGGAATGTGACGCTAAATTGACGTTTTCTGATATTTACTATCGCTTGATAATGATGTATGTCTACCAATTTTAGAAGCAACCGTGACGAACTTAGCAACCCTTCGCCTTTATTTTAAGCCTTTAATAATTATGATAAATCACCAGGTCTACATCGAAAACAAAAGAGGAAAATTACAGAGAAATAATCAACTTCACCACATTCCCCACCCTCGCGAGACTGTGTAGAAAAAATGAGGAATTTCATTTGTTGCTATTTTTGGTTACGATTCGTTTCATGAACATCAGCTAAATGTGCGTTTAAACGGTTTCGTGTGGTGTAGAGGGGTTAAGAAAAACCTGTAATCGTTCTGTACCTAATTCTGTCTCAGTTCGCCCCTGTATCTTCCTTTACCCAAAATATGCTGACGATAATTCATGCATTTTAACCCTGTACCAATGATGTACCGAAAATGTGCCAAATTACTCATGTAAGCTGAAGACGCTTGTTATTGAAAATGTTTTTATAGGAAAGGTAGTCATTGTTAGTGGGAGTAATGTTCGTTTATTTATAACTCCCAAATATTAACTTAATTTCAATAATAGTCTGCGAACCTATTTATGTCGCCACAGTATTTGATTAATAAAAACCCGGAATAGAATAAAAGAAAACAATGAACAAGTCTCCTAACACTAAGATTGTTTTTTTATGTGGAAAGTGTTCCTTATTTGTCGCTTATAGCATTCAAATCATTATTCAAAAATGCCAAAGAACATTTTTCATATACCGAACGCGTCACGATGAAGCGAGAATTTTGGTGTGTTTTTTTCCATTTGCTTTAAAGTTTTAAAGATTATCTGTTTTGAAGCGTATTCTTTCTTCATCTAAAAAGCCGTATGTCAGACAGAGCAGAATCACGCATGTCAGAAAAGTTCACCAAAGATTCGTGTTGTAAATGCCATTCATCCTATTCTAACCACCAACATCCGTTCAAGACATTTCGAAGGTTCCTTAGGTGAACAATTCTTTGGATGTACAATATGTATACCGTGGTATTCTAGAAATTCAATTGACGCACGCTACATGTTTTAATTAATTGGGCCCGAGATACCTTTTAAGTGGCTTTTATACGGTGTAGAACAAAATAAATATCTAAGACATTTAGAGAGTCGCCCACGAGGACGCGGGTCTTGGTCTTGAAATTATTCATGATCCAGTCACGCTATCTAATTAAAATCGATTTGAGTCGATCAGTTTTAAAAGTTTCAAAGTAGATTTTGTTTGCTTATTGGAGTACCTAAATGGATCACATGAAATAAAACATGTGTTTATAGTGAAAATAATGCTTAATGATTAGAAATTTGGGTGAATGATTTGATTTATTGCTTTCGAATGTATTGCAAAATGGTTGTGAAAATGTGTAGAAATTTAATGAGAATATTCCTTGGTTCTAAATGACCAATGTCATAAGGAACGTTTAGTAATGTCCAGAACTACTAACGAATATCATGTAAGGTAGAATACCCATAATCTGCCATTTTGAAACTAATTCTCTCGTCGGATTACTTCGGTCGTTCTCGTCAAACATCGGCCGTGACCGGAACTATTCGTTGGAAAGCGAATAGTATGCTGCCTAACGTTAGAAATATTGCAGAACGATAACACATGTTCTCCTCAACGGTACTTTAAATGTACATGGTGCCTCAGTATTTCGCTCACGAAAATAACAGAGGTTTCCGAAATGAATTCGGGGGACACCTTTGTTAAATTTGTGAGCGACTGTACGTGCGGATTATTACCGACCCCCTGTCAAAGGGTACTATCTTAAAACCATAGTGTTTAGGCGGTAACCGAGAGGCAGCATCGATGTAACTTTGTTCATATTTTACGACTGCCTTAGCATTTTACTGATGAATTTTCATCGTTACGTCCTTGAACTTAATCGAACACATCTTAAACACAATAGTTTAGGCGGTAATCGAGTGGAAGCAACAATGTGACTTTGTTAATATTTTCGGATTATCCTTTCATTTTACCAATGTTTTGTCATCGATATCTTGAACTCACTATCTTAAACAAAAGTGTTTAGGCGGTAACAGAGAGGCAGCATCAATGTAACTTTGTTAATATCTTAGGACTTCCTTTGCATTTTACAAATGAATTCTCATCGATATATGCTTGAACTCGATCGAACATAAACATCATCTCGGTAATCTAATTGTTTTTCACCCATGACTTCAAACGCAAATTTAAAGACGTTTAACTATCCTGTCAGTATTTTAAGAGCTGAATCTCTTAGCGTAGATCGCCGATAAGGGTCGACATTTGTTTAACCCATTCCCAAACAATAACGACATTTGACCTGTTTGTTGCTGATGACTCTGGAAAACATTGTGGGAAAAGAAGAAATTGCTCGAGACGAGCAGTTTCTCCTTTTCCCACAATGTTTTCTGTCCTATCAGAAGATTGTTTTTCAATGTCATTACACTCTGAAATGTCGTCTGCAAACTTTTTCAATTTTGGACAGTCGAAACTCTGGCGTTTGGTAAAGGGTTAAGATTCTAAAAAAAGATCATTATCCCGCGATTTTCATTGAGGGGTGACAACAGTTCGTGCATGCGTTTCTAAAAGCCATGTAATAGGCTGCTAATCTTTATAATGCTGTTAACGAGGAAGCCTTGTGGCTTATCAGATCTAGGGGGAACATCGCTTAGATACGGTTCCTTTTGAACTGCTGCTCGTTCGCAATTCTCTATCCACACATCCTCTCCCTATTGAAAGTAACCATGTACAATTCGGATCAACTGAGATTAAATTGTTTATTGCGTTTAAGAAAATGACTAGAAAACATTGGGACAATATGGGATACCATGAACAATAGCTGAGGCATTTGAAATTATTATTTCCACGATTGTATAATAATAGAGGAGAGGGGTTTGGATTTTCATGAGAGGCAGTCTCCCGACTGACTTACGGAATGCCGATGGTTCTACCCGCCTTGACCAGCCCTTGTGGGCAGTTGAGTATGGGGTCTTCCTCCATCATTAAGAGTCGGACATCGCTACGTAACTGAGATAATGTTGATGTGATGTAAAACCCATATTAAAAATAAAAAATAATAGAGGATAAATAAAGCGTTTTAAAGACGGTGTGAATCTGTACGGAGTTGTTGTCTTTGGTTGATACTGATATTTGCGTATTTCAAATTGTTTTCGTTTTTACAAGAATGCTTTATTGTTTGTTTTAAAGCTCTTTTATTAGGTACGGTCCCCTTACGGAAATCTGATGCTAATTCAAATAAAAACGAAACAGTGTTTTTACAATAGATCACCGATTTCTTTTAAACAACACTGTGACGGAGAGTGAAATATATCAAAGAAAATATCAGAGAAAGTATTTATATTGGTATTTTATTAGCCCTAGTCAGTGCCGAAGACTGAACCGAAATGAGTCTTTCTATTGAATTCAAAAGAGTGCCTCTCTTTGAAATAGAGACACACCTTTTTCTTTTTATCATTATTTTTTTATTTAACAAAATGATCTGTTTTTGTCTTTAAGAAAAATGAATAAATGCGGACGTCATTTTAACACCGAGCAACAGTATTACACGCAAATGTTTATTTGCCTCACATGCACGCGCGCACATAAAACGTGAAGAGTAATTAGTATGACAGGGACAAAGCCTTATCCGTTAGATTAATATTTAAAGACGACAGCGCCCTCACTTAGGCGAAGTTTTCCCTGATCCATCCGCGCTCGGATTAATTTTATAGAGCATAAAATGGATCTTCGTCAAGCGCTTCTTCAGATCTGTCCACCTGATAAAGACCATTGCCGATTGGCCGACGGAGAAACCGTAAACCTCGTATCTTCTTCATTTAGATGAAGAAGATGCGAGCTTTAAGGTTTCCCCAGCGACGGCCCATTCCGCAATAAAGGCCATATTTGCTTTATTCGAAAATGGCATGCAACGCGATCTGAGCTTTGGTCCATTTGTTTGCGTTCGTCTTTATTGCCGATGGGTTAGTAACTTTTCACTGAAGATACGCGATCAAAAAGAATACCTTGAAAGCATTTGAAGATGTCAAAAGACAAATGGTTGCTGGTTAGCGCCATTAACATTGACAAATACGGCCGGTGATAGGGTGAATTATTCATCCGAATTAGGGGGAGCCTCGTAAAGGTAACATAACCGAACAACATTAAGATCTATATACAGTTTCTTCAAGTTTCTTGAGACATCGTTTTAATTACAACGCAGAAGAATCGTCAATATGAAAGAAGGCTTGTTTAGTTCTTTACCATACGGCAGATATGTGTTCGTCCCACTACATGGTTTCAGGTGGAATTTGATTGTTTAATAGTCAATCCTTCGGGTAGGACAGAAAACATTACCAAAAAAGGATGGTATTGCTATGTGTGATACTGACCGACCCTATAAAAGATATAAAGCATTGATATGTTCATAAATTACCTGTTTCCCCTGAACCCAAGCATTTTCAGATATATTCTCAAGAAACATGGATGTTAGCCTTACAAATAAAGCGTGATTGGAAATGCTTCATAAATGCTTTGAGATTACCTAGATGCTACCATTAAGAACGAGCATTTAATGTCAGACCGATTATCTTTACAGTTTTCCCAACCGATGGCAGGTAATAGATGACAAGAAACTATAAAACCAGATGCGTACTAAAATTCAATTTCCTGAAACAAATTGATCGCATTATAAATAGCGAAACATCCTTATTTTCAATTTCAGGAACATGATAATCGCCTTTCTGTATATTACGTTCAAATAAATGTCTGTAAATAACACGCTTTCTGAGAAATTAACAGTTTTTCGTTGTAATTCCAACTATTTAAAAATTCATGGGAAACGGTACTATTTTGTCGCGCGTTGCAGTTTCATCGGACATTTTCTCTAGTGTCAGATTAGGTTGCAGTATGGTCGAGCAAATCTCACGAGAGCTCGTCACTTTGTCACGTGATACTGCATATCGAGTAACGATGCGTCCAGGTGGCTTTGGCTGTCAACCTCTCAAAAAGGTTTAAACCATTTTATGTTTTTTATCCAGCGATATGCGTTTGTTTGAAAGTTATTCCAACCAAATTGCAAAGTTTTTCGACCGACCCAGTAGCTCAAAATCTTGAGAAAGCTTAGAATAGAGACGACACCGGTGTCCTCAAATTATGTTTCGTTTATCGATGACGAAAAAGCGTTAACTACGACGTGAATGGAGCATGAGTGTTATCTTTATCGCATTTTTAAACGCAAGTCCATTTGTTTGTTCATTTACAAAATCAAAGTTTCTTTTGAGATTCAATTTCGTCACCTAGACGTTACATTACAAATTTTGTAAGACAGACCCTGGCTCCTGGCCCGTGCGTATAACCCTGATGCGCGGTATACGCACGGGCCGGGACCCCCAGGCTAACTGGCCCATCACTTCCATAGATAGAGGACGTGTGCCCAGTAAGACTCGGCGGTGCTTTAGTGGCGGATTTACGACAACGATGCCTTGATCAGCAAGTTTTCATTGGCAATAATTCCGGCGGAATCGAGGCAGCAATTTCGTTCGTATTAACGGTTATGGGCTGTCGAATTACACAAAGACGGTTAACTCGTGTGAAATTTATGCCGTTTTCAGGAGCGAGGGCCGATAGAACTGTCACTCAGGCCCGGTTTTAACCGGGAGATATCTCCTAAACGCCGAGAAGCACCTGCGCGAGAGCGAGAATTCGCCATTTTGAATTGATGGGAATCATCCTCCCTATTTCGAAACACGTAATTGTCACTGTGAGGTGATAAATTTGTGGAAGAAAACGGCGAATTGATGTTAGATGCATCGCCTGTAGGTTTGGTTTTAATATAACTTAATTCTAAACTTCAATCAAAATTTCTTAGAGATTTTGTGTCTCTGCTTTGCAGATAATTGACGGGTCGTGAAAATAATTTATTGCTGCGTTATCTCTTCTAAACAGTACGGTTGAACGTCGTTATCTTAACTAATTTTACAGATGATGCGTACACCTCGAAATACAGTTATACGAATTCCTTCCCTTGTTTTTTTCTTATAAAAACATATGATAACATGTGAAGTGATAATTTGATGTTGAATCTTTTTTATTTTCCAAGATTTGTTGGGGTTTTTTATGTTAAAAATCATCTTTATTATCGAATTTGATCAAATATCGTCACATTAGTGACTTGAGTTTATTCTGGTAGTTCGAATCCTGGTGAATTTAAGAATGTCTTTGACCTCGTTCAAGACATTAGGTGTTCTTTGACACTCGACAGATGGTATCCTTATGTGCGGTCAACCAAAAAACTTGAGACAGGGGTCCAGCGAACGACGGTCACAACGCAAGCACATTGTTCCTTGAACGGAGCTCTGGTATATAGATATATCCTGGTTGGACAAGGATGCACTAGAATTTTTATAAGACAAGGGTTCACTAGCAAACTTGGTCCAAAACGTACATAGATAATTATTTCAAGACCTTCTAGTTTGCCGATATAAACTTGCTTAAACGCCTTTTTACTCAAGTGTTCATCCTCATAAAAATAAGTTCTCGGCGGACTAAATTCACCGCGAGAAGTAGACCGGCAAATCCAATATTAACACTTCTTTGAATTTTATTCCTAACTGCCCATTCTACCATCATTGTTTATTTGCAGTTTGTCCTATGTTATGTACAATTTCTAGCACAGCAATAAGGTGGAACATATAAATCTAACGTTCCGCTACAGTAAGGGTGTATTTGTCCTGACATGGCTCGGCTACTTTTTAAATTGAAACGAATTTTATAGAAGGGTAAGATTTTTACGATAAAGACGTTTATTTCTTTAAACGATCGCATTAAATGACTTTCACAAAAAGAGAAACGGTTAACTACTTTTATGATCTAAAATTTACTTGTAATACTTTCATTATTTACTTCACATAAAGTTCGGTTAAATTCAACAACGCTCTCCATAAAATAGGTGTAGCATCTGTTGGTTTTGCTTAATTTGGAAGGAATTTACATCTTGTCAACTACGTTTCATTGACATGTATATTGCGGTAGTGGAAGACCCAACGTTTAGATGCCTATAAGGACTCGTTATGTTTATATGAGTTTACATCGCGTCAAAAGTAATTCAGTTATGTTGTGGTGCCTACCGTTGCCACAGCTTGAACCTTCACAGAGAGGAGCAATGTGACCTCATGCTATGGAGTCCAACCATCTGGCAATCGACCAACCCTATGGAATATCGTAACATATTGCTTCATATAAAAAAAGATCAAACGACATTAAGAAGCGTGTAATATATATTTCATTAAGTTGTATATACGTCTTTCGGTAACGAGGAATTACTTCCCTATCAAATGCATTGACACGTTTGGTACATGTATATATAGGTCATAGGTGACTAATAGACCCATTTGCCTTGTGTGATTCATTTACTTGTGGTTGAAATGTTAATCTGTTAGTACATGACACGTTCACTAAATAATCTTACATTATCCTTTAAAGCACATAAAAAAGTGGAATGTTATGAATATGTGTATTGATAGTGAATATAAAATGGTCAACTCGTTCTGGTTTCACCTAAATAAAACAACTACCATGATCGCCATTGAACACTCATGTATGAAATCTTCTAAGATTCTAATACCATTTCAACCAGATCGCTAAATTGGCAACGACAGATCTTAACAAACGCATTCGAATACAGCATTCTCTAATAGTTCTTTCCCGCCACGAAAATGTTAAACCCTTATAGTGCTGGAACCGAATTCATGCTTATGCAAAAAGGTTAGATCCAGGACAGCTGCCATGTAAATTGGCGGCTGGCCTGTGATGTAACCTGTTTGGTACCATGAGAATATCTCTCCTCAACAAAATAACGAATATATTTCAGGTTTTGAAAAGCAGACGACACAAACATCTTTTTTTAGAAAAATTCCCAACATTCTAAAGGGTTAGATCTAATAAATCACCCATTGATGTTTTCGGCCTGTTTTCATCACGCTGTCACGTTTTATTGTCACCGTTCCTTCACTAGGGTGGATTTGATATAACAATTTAGGGGTGTTTTGCATACCAGCCTTTTCGTTCCCATCGTATTTCAGACCCGAATTACCCGTCACCCGACCCCGTTAATTATACTCATCTTGGTACCCCTTAACCTTGAACATGCAAAACATTTCAATTAACCCTTAAAAGACTCGATTTGGAGAGAGTTTATTAAAAAGCATTTCACAGAAAATGGCGTTTGCTCGATAGATGTAAGTATTAATTTTTTTCAGTCACAGAATCATCGGCTTTAATTCAAACGGACAATTCTGTTGTAATGTTTCATTTAATGTTTGCATGTAAAGCATACAGTTAGATATTGTGATTGGACAAATGGTTCTTTTTTTGTCATTTCTGAAATGCGGTAAGCTTATTGTGAGTATAATTATTGTGGGTGCTTTAAGCGTGCGTAAAGACTGATCTGGTTATGAAAGTTGTTTTCAAACACATATACTTTACGCGATTTGTCTACGATGTCAAATAAGCTTCCTTTTTTCCATTTGAAATGGTACGAAAGATATAGTAATGATGAAAAAGTACCATATCTATACATTGACAGTCTTTATTGTCAAACTTCATCATATCATATGTTCTGTAGTTCTATGTCTTTATATTCCATACATCTATAAGTCGAACTTTCTCTTTGTCGGTCATTTTTAAGAGGACCTTTTTTTCGAGGTATAGAGATTCTACTGTAGTTTTAAAGACACAAGGGTTTGCACACTTCTAGTATCTGATGAAGGGTTAAGTAAATAATTATGTCCCAGGACCAGCCCCACTCTTTCATTAAGGAGGCAAAAACCCGGCCCTAATCGCCCCATAAATGATTCATCGGTTACCAATCCGTTTTATTCATAAATAATTTACGCCCAATTACAAATAATCGGCTGTAAATATGGAAATAAAGCGCTACCTTTTGTTGTCTCCTTGCCATTTGTTTCGTTCTCTCGACTCGGGTAATTCAGGCTGTCACATCGCAACCTCTTGGCCCCGGGAGAGTTGGCACTCACGCTGTCATCAACCGGAAGTCGTTTCCCAGCCACTCTGACGTCACTCGCCTCAATGTTCAATAGCCTCGTTTCCGCGGTGGACTGGTTCTCTAGACTGGGGAATCCCGGGAGTTCCCCGGGCTCCAGCGGCGACTGTAATGGCTGGACGAGTTTTGGATACGACAGTCCCGGGATGTTGAGTGGGTATAGCGCAGCTGGGTGTGTCTGGTGCTGATGCTGGTGGTGGTAAAACGACTGAAAAGCGTGGGCGGGGAGGGGCGGGTAAAACATGGCGGATGCCTCATTCGACAGCACCCCGTCGCTGTTGAACGCGCCGGCGTTACGCAGGATCCTGTTTATCGAGCTTATGCTTGGACTGGATTGTTCGTCACAGATCCTCTGAGCGAGCAGGAAGTCTCGGATTTCCCAGGCGAATATGGACGGGTTCTCCTTCTTTAACTGTAGGATCTTCCGCACCACAAGCGGCGTGGCGACTTGCTGGAACAGCCAGAGAAAATATAAGCATTGCTCTATTTGTAATGTAGCGACTGATGAGACTTGAAAATGTTCGCAGGTGAAAGTCGAATGCTAGAATGTACTCAATGTATATTCTAAGGAGAATCGATTCAAAACGTTACCCAAAATACTGATATAAACATCATCGCCAAAACCTTTTGAATATAAGTTTTTTATTATGTAGGGTAAATGATCCTCTTTTAAATGTTCCATGGTAATAGCCTCTATAGCACTTTAAATTATCAGATGAAATTATGTTTCGATTTTAAAACGCTTTGGTGTTCTATTAATCGCTGTCTACCAGCGAGTCACCTTTTCAATTGGCAATGAAAATAGAAATCAAATGTTTTTTTTACGCGACAGCAATATGAATTCAAGATTTTGTAAAATGATAACAATGGATACTAAGTTCAAAACGAATAATTCGAAATTTCTAATTTCGATGAAATTTTTCATGCACTCGTCCTCAAGAACCAGCATGACCTTTCCTTGCAGCTTTGCAACTTAAAACAATCATACAGGGACGTCAAGAGGAGCAATAAAAACAAAGAATACCCGATTATTAGCACGCACCTTGGGTTTATTTCCGCCGATGGATCCCGGTTTGATGGAGCCCGTCTCGTAATAGCGTGTGAGTATTTTACTGACGCAGCCGTGGGAAACCAGCAACTGTCGCGAAATGTCGCACGGCCGCACTCCCATGTGCGCCAGCTCCACTATACGGCGCCGTATATGGTCCGGTAGAGGGCGTCCGTTCACGAATACCCCACCGAGTTGGTTCACCCCTGTCTGTCCTGTAAATATAGTTGTATTTTTATATGCTTTTATATGGATTTAAAATCGCGTCAACGTTATTTCAGTAATGGTGCGATGCCCGACTCTTAATGATGGAGGAAGACACCATATTCAACTGCCCATAATGGCTGGTCAAACTGGTTAGAATGATTGGCAATTTAAGCGAGAAATTACGTGTTTCTTATTTTTTTCTTCTTTATGATATTGGCCAAAAGCCATTGTGACCAGCAACGAAAATGGCTTCGTTATCCTTAGATTTTGTTCAAACCTGATGATTGAACAAAATACATCAGCTTAGATTACCATCAGTTCCAATAGAATAACATGAACGGGATTGAAACAACTTAGACGGAATGCAGTGAAAAAGAAGTAAAAATGGAATGTCGGATGATAACTTATTTACTATAACAATTTCAACTATCGCTAATGTTGTCAATATTTCAATATTCAATATGCTTATGTGTTGTCTTTATTCAGATGTGACCGTACCCCAAATCTCACATGAATGGATGCGTTCCATACATAGTAAAGATGTGATTGAATTAGATGCCATTTGTATATTCCAAATGAACCAACCAAATGATTGTCAGGTCAAGTTAATCTCCACACATTTGCTGTGAACTCGACAGCCTTTGTAGTAAAGGAATCAATATTCATACGCCAAACAATAAATTAAAAATCAGATATGATTAGTGACACACATCGATGAATGGAACGATTGTTTTTATATGAATACCAAATGTCATTGTTCACATTTGAGTGTGACGGTCTTTTCCACTCGTTCACCGATGCAATCCAAAACGATAGTTTGTTTCGTAATTCAAATATAGGAGTTAATGCCTTTTGAATCTAAAGCAAGTCATAGATTGAACACTGAGTTTAACACGACCTACAATATTGCCTTTTTTTAAACCTCCTGTCATCGTGTTTAAGGTAGAATACCGATACTCCGCCATTTTGAAAATATATTCTTTCGTATAATTATTTCTGTCGTTATCGGCATACATCGGCCGATGCCGGAACCATTCAGTTTAATACGGCTAGTTCAAACCGGGACCGATATCACACAGTTACACTTAGGCAAAATATATTAAACTTGTTTTATGGAATGATGACAGAATGAGAATACGATGTTAAACAATGTGTAAGATTCTGTCTGTTTGTCCATTTTTGTTTTGATATTTCTTTGCTTAACACAGTTTGCTTCAGCAACTTTGGTTTCATGGTTTTGCGATTCGTATTCCGTTGCTTATCTAGCAATTAATTTAGATAAGTTGTATTGTAATGTTCTAACTGCCGATGTGTTCGTTTAAATGTATCAGTTTATTAATATGATATGAATGTAATAGCCATATCAAAAATGTATTGTAAATGGCTAAAACAAAACATGCTTGCCCGAATTTCGCAATTAAAGAAAAGAACTGAAAATTAATGAGTAAATTGATTCGCTAGTAGTAAACATATAGGGAGCTTATTAATTGAGTTGTCAAGTTTTAATGTCTCCCCGAGAGGATGCTAACGAACCTGATTGTTCTTTAACCCTTTACCAAACGCCAAATATTTGACTGTCCCAAATGGAAAGAATTCGCAGACAGCATTTCAAAATGAGATGAAATTGGAAATTATCTTCCGATAGGGCAGAAAACATTGTGGGAAAAGGAGAAATTGCTCGTTAAGAGCAATTTCCCCTTTTCCCACAATCTTTTCCAGTGTCGTCTGCAACAAAATGGTCAAATATCGTTATTGTTTGGTAAAGGGTTAACATCTCAATCTAGATTCCTAATCACATCAACTTTATGACACAAAAACACAACAGGCCATTGCACCGACGCTCCCCGTATCCACTCATGACTTTCGGTTTCTTAATTACGAATTACCTGTAATTAGTTAATAAATATGTATCTTTTAAAACCATCAACCTTCAGCCTTTCCTGATTTGTGGGTCTCACGCCATGTGATTGTTTCCGAATTTGTCATTTTGGTTGATTTTTATGGAGGCGACCGTCAGATACATGCGTTTGATCGCAGCGCCCCCTATAGAGCATAACAATTCTACAAGCGCTCGCCCATGCGCACACGAGCGTCTTTCCTGTCACGTGTCACAGTCGTATTCTTAATTACGTCACAGAGTGATGGCGGCCCCCGGCCACCCCAAAGCGGAACCCGTAGGCTTTTAAGAAAACAACCATTTGACCCTTATTTCATTGCATGCTCTGTTAGATGAATAACACCGGGAAGAACTGATCTAAAGATACAAAAATGAAAAAGGAGAAATCGTCAATGATTTTCAAAATTGCTTTGTTACAATTGGTTCTTCCCTATAACAACAATACATTATCATTGTATTGTACTCTGAAACTGTCTTGCGACTTTGCTTTCGATCTGAACAAGTAACACCATTCCATAAGGGGAAAGAAATGAAAGTGACTCTTCAAAAACAGATATCGGCCATTCAAGTAATCACTACGCGTGTTATTACACGTAAAAATACCGCGGTTTTATTAGATTAAAGCCGAGATACATTTAAATTTGACAGGAGGCCATCGAACTTCCGCCAGTGTGGAGGTCGGCTTCACTTTTTACAAAACGACGTGTGGTTTCGTTGATTTAATTATTTCTTTTAATTTTATTTCGTAAATTTATATATTGTTAAGGCCAATGGCAAAGTGTTGCCGACATGCCTGCTATTTGAAATAAATTTAAAAGAAAAAAAAAATTTAATCGGGGAGCGGTCTACTGACAAACTCTTTGAAATTCTTCGAATTGAAAAAAAGTGTCATCATAGAAGACGCAGTATACAATTGGTTATCAAACGTAGATTTTAAAGAAAATAATAGGAAGGAAAGAAATCATTTACTGACACTTTTACAATCACATCAAAGATCATTTGCTGGTGCCCAACAAACTTCATGAGCATTTATGAAAGAGCTGGTGAATTACACTGATTTTGGTTCATTTGTTCTTTTTAAATACATGTACACAGTTGTTAGTGGTACTTGCTATATGTATGACCTGACAGCAAGACAGAGGAAGCATACATAAGAACTTTTATTAAGAAGTTATTGAACATGACGTTAGAGGACAAATAAACAAATTCAATTGAACATGGGCGGAGTTTTACCAGACATTAGTAAAGTCGCACCAACCAAATTAACGAATCATCAAAGTATCTTTACTAATGTAACCATGGACTGTTTGGCCCCATGCTGATATCGACCGGATCAGTTAAGCATTACTTGCATGCCTTTGAACTTGTCCTTTAAACTTACTGGTCAAGTGAAAGCTAAAGAAAACGAAATTGTTGTGAACACTTTGGTGTAATATTTTTTCTATCGATAGAATGACCATGTTGTTTGATACTGCAGTTACGGACAAATGTGCACACGGTTTCTTTTTTTACAAAGTTACTATCTAAAAGTAAACACCAACATCATTGCTGACGTCAATTTTTAATAAATAAATCGTAGTGTATTTTTTTTCTTTTTTTATAAGAAACATTTAATCATTTCAAAACGAATTGAAGTTTGTTTTAAGACATAATTCACTATCTGTAATATATCAAATATTCTCTCTATGAATCGTAGTCTTACTATTTCGTTCTTAGAATACCTAACTACCAAATATATTCATTTTGTCTTGATAGAAAGAAGATGGAATTTTGTTGAGATTTAGTTCCTATATCTTTAAACCACTCTGCGCCAGGGTCTCAGAAAAAAACGAAATGTCTACATAAGGCTCAATGGCTCAAAGGGACACTGGATGACGATGCATGTTTGAACCGATTTTGATTATCAAATCAAATGTGTTTTATATTAAATCCGTCAAATAATGACGACGGCCAGTCTCTAGGAGACACTATCGGACCGGATCGGGAGCCGAAACCAATTTGTGCGAATGTCTGTGCAAACTGGTCACGGGCGAATGGATTCGAAACTTGTCACTTAACTACAAAACTGGCTCTATTAAAGTGGACATATTTAATTCTTTCTTTGCGTCGTAAGATTCGTATGTCCCCTCTTGATAGGACTTCGTTTAATACGCCTCTGTCACTAGTCTACAATATCAACTATTTCAATGATTTCATGAGATAAATCTTGCACCAGATCATACAGACCAAACAGTACTTGGTCAGAAACAGTTTGTTTTTGGTAAATGTGTATAGTAATCTCAAAGCTTTAATATAAAATAAATAAACTCATTTTTCTTTTCAAAACGGTTTCCATGGTTGGTCTTTGTAGCCTGCGTATGCTGAAAGAAGATGTCGGTCTTAATCACTATTTACGCAATCGTGTACACAAAAACAATCTTCAAAGTTAAAAAACAAACTTACATTGTAATATGTCGTTCAGAGCTATCTAAACCCTTACCAAACGCCAAATTTTCGACTGTCCCAAATTGAAAGGGTCCAAATTCCGTGATTGGTTGGTAATGGGTTAAGACGATGGCACAAGCAGATGAAGGACATAAATTCACCAGACTCAACCACATTTCAGCGCCTTAAAGATGCTTGCTCAGAGATGAGAAAATTTGAAAATCATTTCATACACGTTTAAGACACATCGAAAGAGACGAACGTATCATTCGTACAGACCAGCACTGTAAACCGATGTGCTGTTCCGGATATGCTATACTGTCGACTTTGCAACACGCAAAAAACTACAGAATGTGTTTCGGGTGGTTCACATCCCCATCGCATTAATCAGCTTGAAAGGCGTCACCAGTCACCACACTGTCTGACTAAAACCATGTCTTTACGTTATCTTTTACGAAAGAAACACATTTAGGGAAGCGGCAAGGCGAAACGGGACCGCCTTCAATGCGAGTTCGAATTCATTGGCGTATGAGAGAACTAAAGATGATTTACGTGATTCTCTTGCTTGTTCATAGTTTCAGGGTAAATATTTTTTTTACGTTCGAAATGCAGCTTGTCCAAATGTCTCCAAAGACCTTTCTTGATAGATTAAATGATCATGTAAGTGTTGTGTATGATCGTTTCATTTTACAAGAAATGCTTTATCATTGTTTTTGTTTTTTTTCATATAGAGACATTTCTGTTTTCTGCAGCTGAAACGGAGTCTTCAATGATCCAAAAGTCAAGGAAGTATAGCGTGGAAATAGTCTGAAAACACCCCTTCTTGTAACATGATAAAGAACGAAAATTTAAAGCAATGCCAAAAAAATGTCTATAAAAGATGTACGCTCTGGAAAAGGGCGCGTTGTTGTTGAATAAACTGCTAAAACTTCTACCGTAGAATGGATATTCCACATGTTCGTAACACATCATGGACAGGGGCGGCGAAATCTGATTTCGATTTACTTTTCCGTAAATGACATATTAATTTCTGCACTTGTTGGTATGATGGTTATAAAGTTAATATCAGTAAATGTTCACCTACCCGCTTAGGACTTTGGTCAAGCGGGGCAAAGTGAACAACTGATTTCGCCACCCCAGATGGATAGATTAACCCACTACCAAACAATAACAACATTTGACCAGTTGCAGACGTCTCTGGGAAACATGGTGGGAAAAGGAGAATTTGCTCTTAACGAGCAATTTCCCCTTTTCCCACAGTGTTTTCTTCCCTATCAGAAGATTGTTTTTCAATTTCATCAAATTTGAAATGTCGTCTGCAGACTCTTTTAATTTTGGACAGTCGAAAATTTGGCGTTTGGTAAAGGGTTAAGTATGAGACGTTCAAGATTACTGCAAGAAATGCCTTTGCTCGCACCATGCACCTCTGTGTTGCATAGCGCAGGGTTAGAAGAGCGCATTATTTCAAAAATTGCATTATAATTACGTATGTCATTTTTCAGTATCTTATAATCACTGTTGAAATATTGCAAAACTGTATCTACTTAATGGATATGCGTAAATGTTTTTAATCTATTACCATGCTATCTCAGTCGCACTTTGAGAAAACCTGGACTAAGTGGAAGAATGGAATTCTACCTAGGATTAATTGCAGTTAACCCCGCCTCGTTATGTATAAGAGTCTGTCCCTTCATAAGATGAAGAGTTTCTCCTGGCTAACTTCCGAATAAAATCTTAACTAACCATACACATCCATCATTCTCAAACAATAGATGTAATTTGTTTGTTAGTTTAATCGCTTTTTAGTCCAGAAAGAAGCACACATTCCTTGACTTCCCATGCAAACACCAAGTTAAGACAACAAACATACATACTAATAAGATACTTAAAGAACATCAATTATTGAATTATTACTCTTTGTTTGTTAAATGATGCAGCAGTGTGTTTTAAACAATTTTGCAATGATATTTCAATTTTTTCTTCAGCTATGCAGTGATAATTTTTAGGCCAAAAAATCTCATGAAATTTCAAAAAAACTCATTACTTTCATTCATTTTAATCATTTTCTATAGAAAAACCCATTGATTTTTAAGTTTTAGTCTAAAAATCCCATTGATTTAATTTAGAAAAAAATCACTGGCTATGATTGTCATCTAACGTGGTTATGAAATCTTACCTGTCGCGAAATTCATTAGGGGTGGCTGATGATTAAACGTCTACTGCAGTAACTGTAACCACCAAGTCATCTTTGTACTTGTTACAAATTGTGATATGCTAATTGAACAAATGTATTTGATACTCCAAAATCATGATAGGTACATGTACCTCGTTATGACTTAACAAGAGCAACTTTAAGATAATATGTAATTGTATACGAATGGTTTCGTTTGATGCAATAGCACACTGTAATGGTATTTACTTAAGTGTTTCACTTAATCAAACAGATACCAATAAAAATAATCCATTGGCTTTAAAGCTGTTTGATATATCAGGAAATTCTATATATATTTTTTAGAGACAAACAACTGTAAAGCAGTTAACTGTTGTATGAGACTTAAAGGAGAATAGCCATCGGAATAAAAATAAGTCCGTGCATAAGTTTTAGAGTCTGTATACAATGACTGATCATGTTTTTAGATTCGGAAATGTTGCAACAAGTTTGAAATCCATCACATACCGTCTGTACATACTTATATATATTGGCACATTCTGGACCAATTTCACGTTCAATAGCTATTACTTTTATTAAATATACTGAAACACAAATTCTATCTTGTTTTGACAACACTTTATTTTGAAATGCATATTGCTTCATCTGCGAACAAGCACCTATGAGACAGTATGGGGCGATTGTTTCTAATCTTACCCAGTTTGTGGCCAACACCCTTGATAGTGTCGACTTAATTCGGCTAATCAGACTTACTGACTCTGAGGTAAGATATTATCACTTTCCCAAATCAGAGTCTGTATTCTAACACTGTATGGTTAATTATAAACGCATTAACACATTTGGAAATCGTCTGAAACAAAGGATGGGACTGTATAAGTCGTGAATATCAGTTATTACCTCTATCATGCAGGCGCTAACAACATATGATATGTGCCAACGTACTCTTAGAAAATATTGAAATGTTATTCAGTCGAATAAATGGTAACGTTAGATTAAGACGGGGATAACACTATCAGCTTTTATTGACACCACCCCCTCTCTTTCTGAATGACATTCACTTTTCTCAGCTAAACCGTGAATACGAGAAAATATATTTCAATTAACGTTAATAGGTAATGTCTTTACACCATCTTACGATATAGGCGTATTGACGTCGGTTCCTAACGATTAGACAATCAATGGTTTGGGCGTTTTATTTTGTATTCATATACAATAACTATGTAATAAATTAGTAGATGACACGAACCTTACTCAATATCAATGAACCATTCAACAGGCTTTATTCGTATTCATTCTTTTATTTTGTTTACATATTTTGACTCTAGTGAGGTATTCCAAGAGCATGAATGGTTAAATCAGAAGAATATTTCCGAGAGTGAAATGAGAATAAAGAACAACAGAACCGGTTTATTAGCGGTGTCATAGTTTATTTGAAATGAAGTTTCGGGACTAGATGGTACTGGGTTCGAATTCCGTGAGAAGCGGGGTCCACTTTGCGACCTTCCATTAATCCACATTCGGCGAGCGTACTGTTTATCTATCCAGGGAGCAGAATCGAGAGTGATTAGTTGATGTTGAAAGAACTTGTTTCGCAAACGACGGTAAATGCACAATTTTAAACTTAGAATCAGAATTAATGAGAAACAGCCTTTTTGGCTAAACATAGAATAGTATCTTTACGAGGATCGGCTGGGGTTTTGATGCAGACAGCGTCTCAAATATACGCCTTAACTCACCACAAATGACATCTTACATTATGCATTCACCATGCAGTCTAAAACTAATCGCTATTTACTCTTCTGTAATATAGAATAATTCATTCGTTATCTACAATCGGCGGACATTCATCCAAAAGATGCAAACTACTATGCTACGAAGACAGTGTCGATGTTTTGTAATTAAGAAACACATCAATGGTATTCTAATTGCCAATTTCGATAGACCTTCAATACAACCAGACCAGATAATTTTCTGAGACATTGTTTGTGGAAGGGGCTTAATATCAAAATGGCTATGAAACCGCTCAGATGGTATCGAAGGTTTGGGAAAATCAAGTCCGGAAACAATTCGAACATCGTTGCGGATTCGGACTATGATGTATCTTAAGTTCAGAGTAAGCATTACACGCGCCGAACCTTAATTCTGTTGAAGTCATGCTATAGTTTATGTGTTGGCCGAACTTCTCATGAATTCGAATGCGTAACTACGTCACAAAAGTTAATGTTGGGTAGCTAAATGTTCAAACTTTTTCAATGCTCTGGTACTTCATTATCTGGTACCTTGGCCAACCTCGGTGTGATATGAGATCGGACAGAAACACAGTGATTTGTGAATGAACGAGATGGAGTTCAATTATATTCAAAACCTAATTTGTCTTAAATAGGCTGCATTTAAACGTGACTCTTCTGGGCATATTAATTGATTTTAGAACAGTTTGATAAATAATACGAAAATCTCTTTACCCGTTATTATGAAGACATACGTCTATGTTTCAAGAATGCCTTTGAACAGCAACTAGTTTTTGATAATAGAAAACACCAATACTCTGAATATCTCAATACTAATGCATGTATCTGAACAAATAATCGTACCATAACCGTATATTCTATGTACATCTATTAAGACGTTTATAAAAGATCACAAAAAGAGTACATTGCTTAACAGAAATGCATCTCCTTTAATCATCAATTAAGACCAGCCACAAAACCGTGTATAAAGGAAAGAATAAAACTAATTAAAGTTTAAATATGATTGAGTCCTAAAAGCATTTTTGCTTGATGCCACAAACAAGAAACACTGAATTGTTTCTATGATCTTTGGTGGTACAACGTTAAATCACACCATCACGTCGCCTTAACCCATATGTACCAAACAATAACGCCATTTGACCAGTTGGTTGCAGACGGCTCTACAAAACATTGTGGGAAAGGGAGAAATTGCTCTTTATGAGCAATTTCTCCATTTCCCACAATGTTTTCTACCCAATCAGAAGATCACCTTCTAATTTTATCACATTTTGAAACGTCATCTGCAAACTCTTTCAATTTGGGACTGTCAAACAGTTTGCCGTTTGATAAAGTGTTAAATATTCGTATTGTTGAAAACTATGAGGCTGCGTGTTATTGCGACATGTTCCTTATTAAGACATCTAAACGTTGTCGCCAAATAAAGATGGCTATAGTCAACGGGGTTAAATTTGACGGCATTGGGGCGATGTTAATCTTGATTAGAGACAAGGCGGTGCCTGTAACCCAGGGGGTTAACATCTGTCTATTGGTGAGCCGCTGTCCATTAAAACCTCTGACATCCGTGTGATCTACACGATATTAAAAGATGCGAGGACGAAATCAAATTATAATAATGTATATCAGATATTAAATGCGGAGATTAAGTCGACCCTTTAATTTCGACCATTGAAGTCAGTGATTTTCTCGGTCCTGTTTAAGAAAGATGATTGTATTTTAACCAGACTTTGAAAATCGAAGTAAACATTCGTTCATTCTTGTATTCTTTGGTATGTTTTCTTTTTAATTTTAATTCAATATTTCATATATTTAATTCACCCGCATTCAAACTATTAAAATGTAGATCCTTTTAAATGATACTTCAATGTTCTAGTTAAACTTCAGCTTTTTCTGTTATGTACATTCAATAATCGTTCACAAATATCTTAAATGGTCGAATCGAAAATTTCACGTTCATCAATACCGCTTTGATTGTTGCAATATTTCCAGGCCTCTTAATCCTTGTTCAAGATGCTGATGTCCTTTTATTCTTTTTTTTTTTAAAGATGTGTACAGTAAAATGCCCCTTGACAAAGATAATGCAGACATCTTGAATTTATTTCATAACACAGGCACAAGCAACCTACGTGGCAAAGTGGTTAGAGCATAGAACATAAATTTACATAGCCCCTTTCCAGGTTGCTTCAAAACACTGTACTTCTAGATTTGAATCTTTATAAGAGGAAATTTGTCGGCTAATTTACGGAGCGCCGAGGTTATGCCCAGCTTGACTAGATATTGTGGGCAATTTGGGTTGGTATTTTAATGCTGCGCGTGTTGCAATATCACTGAAGAACTGCTGACGCGATACCAATCCCAAATCAATTGAAAACAAGGATACCATCATCACACAACGAAGTGTTCAACAATATTTACCATGATGTTGAACTGGCATAACAGAGCATACAAAAGACAACTGAACAAATGTAGACATTGCTTCCCAATTTAACAGAGAGATCATCATTCTAATTCGAACGTCACTTAAGGGCGTAACTAAGCCATTTAGTAAGTGTACATGGGGTCAGAGTGCATTTTCACACGTGGAAAATATATCCGCCATGTTCCATCTGGTTTTATCTAAGGATGTTTCGAACAAGAGCAATATAAATAAAACTTCAGGACAAAAAATGATGAAATCTATACGAGATATAGACCTTAGACTTTCATTTTCTAGGTACAATTTGTACGCAGCTGCGTTCAGGTAACTACGCGCGTGTCAATTTCAGGCCAATCAATAAGGAAGTACTGGTTTGAAAAACGTTTGGCAAATGACATTAAATACTAAATGAACGGAAACAGCGTTTCGGTTCCAAAACATCTACAAACCGAGAAGGGTTTGTATAAGTGGTCTAATGGTTGTTGCGCTTTGTGGGGGGGACCATTTAATTAATGTTACGATACGCGGGGGTTTGTGGGCTTGAGCTGATTTCATGGGTTACTGGCCAGGTGAAGATATGTCAACGTTGATAACTCTATCTAACCTTCGCGGTAAGCTTTACATTAACCTGACAAACACCATGGGAAGTCTCAAAACGCCATTTCATAATGATAACTCTGTTCGGCTTTCGCGAATTTGATTTCTAGGAGATTAGCTGATGTCCAATTTGTAATTATGGTATAAACCGCTTTTGAGTGAAATAGGTCGTAATGTGTCCTCGGATGTCACCGAATTATGATATTAATTTTATGGTTATAGGAAAAGGTGTCACGGGTAGCATGTTTTATGTGTTATTTATCTGTTTGGGAAGGTGGCTTTGGTCGGCCAGAAATCTACGTCATCTACAACCATGAGGGATATACAATCGTGTTTCCCATTGTCCCATGTTTGCAAATAAATAAAACTTTAATGTTGCTGAAAGAGTGATTATAGAATCGTCATATTACGAGGAATAACACTTGCTCATTAAATAAAACAACAGTAAATGACCAAAAAGGTACCAACGAGTAATATTCTACCAAAAACGTGTATATGATATTTCGCTTATGCTTTCCTTTTCGTCTCCATTGGGTTTAGATTTCGATCGCCTTAAAATACTATAAGAAGGAACAGTTTACTGGAAGAGAGCATTGTAATACTAGTATATTTTGATATAATTAAGAATTGAATGTATAATGTTATATTGCGAAGTAAGTTAGATACATTTTGATGATGATTTATTTGGCTGATATCACCGTGAACACAAGTCAGAGTTCGAGATCAGATATAACTAGTGTTATTATTGATTTCTCATGGTGACACGACCTGTCAGATTAAAACATTTCGCCAGTACGAAAATATAGTGTCAGTTATTTAAATTAAAGATGGTTGTTCACAAATGTTAAGAAATTTGGAAGTTAAGGAATATTTCCTTTTTAAACTGTACAACAGTTGTACGGACATACTGGAGTATAGTTTTGAAAGTTTTAATGGCATGTAAAATTGTGACAAGCAATTTCTTCTTTTGCCACAATGCTGTTTGAAAGTTGTCTGCTGCAAGACGTAAAGATGTGGCGTTAGGTGGAAAGGTTTTAAGAGAAAACCCGTTCAATGTAGAGAGGTTATGAGAAAAAATATTATTACTAGATCCATTAGAATTAATATAGTATTCAAGATAAAGCTGTCAAACTTTGTAAGATAAAGCTAATTCGGACATCAGAAAAGGCGCCTCTCAGAAAGTTTCAACCTACGTAATTTAGCTAAAATTATTCATATATTTTTCATGATTTTATACGGGCTTTAGTTTAAACATATTCTATTCAGGAAATCAACACCGTTTTATATAAAAACAAACAATTTGGTGAAACGAATTGGGGCTGAAGCTAAAGCATATAAAGTTTCTCTCTTTCAACATTTTCTTTATTGGCGCTACATAGGGCAAACAATATTTCAGTTATATAGCGATGCCGACTGTTAATGATGGAGGAAGACAACATAGTCAACATTCGGAACACCTCGGCTATTTCTAAAAATAACCTCGGAGGTAATGGGGAGCCATTTTTGAAAGTAGGTCAGCAACGAAGGGCATGTCCGTTTGCAATCGTATCTACTCGGAAATCCCGGGGATTGCCGAAAAGAGCCGATTGACAAAATATGAAACAAAGATGTGTTGATATGATCATCTTTAATGAAAAGGGTACAAAAAACATTCAATTGTGATAAATCACCAATTTGTGTGTATTTAAATACATATTTAGTGTCTGTGTGCATTTTGCGTTATCCGCCGGAAATAAGGCCTACGAGGTATATCTACCGACTTGTTACGGGGATTGCCAAGTAGATACGATTGCATAGTCAACTGTCCATAAGGGCTGATCGAGCAGGGTAGAACGATAAGCATTCCTTAAGTCAGCCTGTAGACTACCTCTCATGAAAATCCAAATGCCGTCACCGGGATTTGGACCCATACGGAGAGGAATATGTGATTCCACGGAAGTCCTTTAAATATTTTGTCAACGTGTTATTCATTGCGACTAATTCAATCATCTCAGGATTGTTCATTTGGAAATGCAGCCTACGGTATGGCAATACATCTAAAACAATCTAAATCAATGCCAATGTCGTTTCTTACCAATGTCTTCACTAATACGGAGTTTGGATAAATGTTTCCAATTACCAACGGTTTATCTGTTTGGATATTTGACCATAAAAATGTGCTTTTTGACCGTAAATTAGAAGCATGCTTAAAATGTCATCGTAAGAATTGACATTGCGGTGTTTCGAAAACAATAACAAAGTCGCTACCCTTCAATGCATATTAAGGACCAACACCTTTAGGGACGATTGTATCATACCAATTTAATCACACAGCTAAAGGCCTATGGTCTTACACTTCCAAAATGCATATTGCATTCGACAAGTCTGTGATGCTTTAATCCAGAGAGGGGATAAGTCATTGTTGTGATGGTCATCGAAGCACATTTCTACGGAAAGCTTAGTTAATTTCTTCTGAATCATGTGTTTTTAAAGAATTTTATGGAACGGAAATATCTTTTTTAAAACTTTTCATCAAAGATGCATCATTTCGTGTATTTTACAAAGGGCTCGAGAAAAAAAAATTGTACAAAAAAGATTTATCCTTTATTTCACATTGTTTTCCTAATAATTTCACACAAAAAAAACGTTTCTTTAGACATTTATTCTTGTCCGGGTAATAAACTGTTAAAATGGGATAGGGGTAAATCCCCAAATAGAGATGTTAAACTATCAATAAATCAGTTCACTGTACTGGAATCAGATTAGGGTGACATGTCACTTTTTTATTTGACTTTTAAAAGTTCTCTAGTGACTCATTTATAAAAAAGAAACACGACATTCCCTGAAGTATTTAATGCGTATCAGGTCGTAATAAATCTTCACTCCTTATGGTCGATCCGTTGCGAATGCCGTCTTGACGCAGAAAAAAACCTAACAGTTATTGAAAATATCGTGACAAATGGATGTGTTTAACAGAATATGACAAAAGACTCCTACGGGATCGACAATTGGTTGGCCCATGCGCTTGGCATTTTATTTCATTTTAAAAGCGATAATTCATTTTATATAAGCAATCTATCTTTAATCATTTTTAACTATTTAAAAAAGTAGCTGTTTGTTCAAAGTGAGCAACTGCCTTTTTGTGTATATACAGTATGTCTGAACCGCAAAATACGATCTAAATCTGAATATTTTATTTGTTTTCATTATTTAATTGAATTAAAGATATTTACAACTTCTTTTATCTTCTCATTACGTATTGTCTCTTGTTTACTAACGAAATGTCAATAGTTTTACCAGCTCTTGTAGGCATGGTATCTTGCTCCATCGGTTATGAGCCGGGCATCGCAATATGAAGGAATTTCTGTAAATGCAATGTAAAACCAAAAACACAAAGCTCAAGATTATGCATATTTTTCGCGCGTGTTGGCTGATATTTTGTCGATCATATACGAAACTATATGAATTGTTGATGACTCCATATTAATACAAAAGTACAAATGTGGTCCCAAAGGAAAGGGGTGTTTTGGATTAGCCTGTATCGATAAAAACCGGGTGAAAACAATATCAACATACTCATGCATTAGATTGTCTTAGTTTTGTACATAGTTCCATTAGTTAGACAATGATGAATACTCATTTTGAAGCATTTTATCGAATGGTCAGGTAATGCAAAGGTGTGCAGTCCGCATCCATAGAACACAAGGATGCTGATTCTTCAACAGCGTCTTCAAAATGGCTTCCCAAAATGGTGCTCTGGGTATTGACGACAATACAACGTCAGAATAAACAATGTCAAGGTCGGGAGAATTAATACAGTCGACTGGTCAGACGGTGCCGAGGTAGATTTCCCACATCCTTTGTAGAAAGATACTGATTCGTTGCAGCGTCGCTATCAACGGTGAAATAGCTTCCCCAAATGGCACTCTGGGTAATGGCGATAGTGCAACGTCTGAACAAACAATGTCAAGGTCGTAAAAAAGTAGTACAGTCGACTGAACAAAGGTGCCGAGGTGGATAGCCCACATTCGTTGTAGGAGGATACTGGTTCGAGACAGCGTCGATAACAACAGTAAAAAAGGCTTCCCCAGTGGCACTCTGGGTAATGACGATAGCGGAACGTATTGATTGACAATGTCAAGTTCGTATACATATATTACAGTCAATCGTGTTTGAGCAACCATGCCTAAACAGTGCATGAAAGGGTATTTAGTTTAAGGATATCTTGGTACAGTAAGCAAGCCATTCAGAAAGCTCCCACTTGAGCTTTCTGAATGACCAACTTCTGCATTAAGACGTCAGTTGTCCTATACACAACGATTTTGTCTCCTTTGCAGGGGTGGCGAAATCTGGTTTTGAATGACTTGTCCGTAAATTCCAAATCTATTATTATATTATTATAATAATATTCAAGCTTGGCATTACGGACAATTGATTCCGACACCCAATTTTTGCCTATGGTTGCTTTAAGAATAAATTGACCGTACTTGCACTAGCTTTATACGTGATATAGCCGTGGTATAACAAAAAACACGCCGAAAACGACGTTATACCACAATCAAGAGAACGATCAAGACACTCACCAGTGTGCGGCATGGTTAGCGGTGGTCGGATCTCGGAACCTCCTGGGTTGGGACTATCGGCCGGCGAATCTGTAACGTAGTTAAAACGGACGGCTGATTAGCGATGCATTTTTAATGATGCCCTTTTAATGAGGACAGAACGAGTTTAACTTAGACACGCTACCGTTAAATGAGATATACACATCACGGATTCCAAAAAACGCCCCCTCCCCAATGTCTGCGTGCGATATAACTCAGGACATCGAAGGCGGAATTGAAGACATTAAGCTCATAAGGACCAGTTTATTCTTAATTATATTGAATTCGTTTAATCAACTCTTGATCATATATTAGTATTGGTTGAAATACGATCAATCAGTTTTGATACAATTTCTTTTTCATCGTAGTACATATGCATATTTAAAAGGTTCATTATAAAGGACAACACCTTATGACTAGAAACAAGATATGTGTATAACTTTAAAAATGGCTACAACATATCTTAAACGTATTAAGCCTATATATGATGGTTCAAAGTTTAGATGGTTATTTATGAAAAGTTGCGACCTTTCTTCATTCAAACCTTTCCCAAAAAATAACGACATTTGACGACCTTGTCGCAGACGACTTTAGAAAACCTTGTTGTAAAAGCAGAAATTGCTCGATACGAGCATTTTTCCCTTTTTCCACAAGGTTTTCTGCTCTTTCTGAAGAATATTGTTCAATTTCATTACATTTTGAAATGTTGTCTGCAAACTCTTTCAATTTTGGACGGTCTAGAATTTGTTGTTTGGGAAAGAGTTAATAGGCTACAAAAAAAACCGCGACGATTTATCATGCTCTTATTCTTTTTCCCCCTATTTTTGTATCGAAAATCGTTCTGCAATTAAAACAATTTATCGCCTTTTAAAGGGGTTCAAATCGTCGTTTAAACTTTAAACGCGTTTGAAGCGGTAAGTCCTTTGAACCTTTCAGTAGATATAATCACACAGTCCTTACTAAAAAAGTATCTAAATATGCTTTGGTCTCGTGATATATTTATTTATATGGGGGTTTAACATCGCGGCAACACTATTTCAGTTATTGCGATGCTCGACTCTAAATGATGGTGGAAGACCCGATACTCAACTACCCATAAGGGCTGGTCAAGCCGGGTAGAACCATCGGTATTCCGTAAGTGTGTCCGGAGATTGGCCTCGTGACTGTAAAACCTTTTGTGATCTCAAGTCAAATACAGTCTAACTTGTGTTAAGCAGCCACCCTTTTAAGCAGCCAACCTGCCTTAAACAGCCACTACAGAAAGTCCCATTGTTAGATTTATAGTGTAAATTTAAATTAATTTGTGTTAAGCAGCCACCCTTTTAAGCAGCCAACCTGCCTTAAACAGCCACTACAGAAAATACCATTGTTAGATTTCTAGTGTAAATCAACTTGTGTTAAGCAGCCAACCTGTCTTAAACAGCCAATTTACTCTGTCCCATAGGCTGGCCTCTTAACACAAGTCTGACTGTATGTGAAGTATCAGCCAAATTAAAGTCAGAAAGAAAGTCACAATTCCGTTCGTTCTGACCGATTTGAAATGAAATGAGAGGCATTGCGACATCGGAATGTTGCTATACATTTATCTTTGTTGACTAGACTCTTTACATGTATTCTCTTATATAATTATCTTTATTATCACAAGAAAAAAACAACATGGAACCCTTTATAACCATTCCAATTCTGACCGGTTAAAACATAAGCTAGGAAGAGTCAAATGACGATTTATTAAAAAGCTGTAGCACTTCCATCGTCGTTATTTACTTCGATAGAAGGAAAAATTCTGCAATAAAGTATAAAATCGACCACGTGATAATTTTATAAATTTTGCGTTTATTTATTGCGTTGACAAGAATGGAACTTATTATTAATAGTTTAAATGTAAATGATCATATCTGTTGAGTGTGTGTTTTCCCCGCCCTTGTTTTAGCAATCAGTCAGAAATATGTTTAAACGTTTATATAGAAACATAATCACTGGGTGGTAATGCAAGAATAAACATTCATGACTTTGAATGATTTTCAGAGAAAAAACGTATGAGATGACTACAGAATATTGTACACAGAGGTCAAAAGAAGCGTAAACTCAACATTACTTTTGCATCTAAAAGAACTTTGATGGAAGAGACAAATACTTCGTAATAAAACGAGTATGTAAAAGTTTTTATTGAATTAGGTAAAGCACAAAACACAGTAATATCATCATTTGTTTCATCGAAATGTTTCAAATCTCGTTCATTACATATCTATGAAATGGCGTTTGGGATTTGGAAAAAAGGAGTTGGAAAAACCAAACGAAAACAAAACAAATGAACAACAACAAAAACATACTCGACAGAAATAATCGTCATGCTTTGTCGCCAAACCGTTTTAGTGTAATCAAAGTGAAATGGGTACTTATGACGCTCGAATCAAATAGCTTAACGCTGACTAATATTTCTGTCGCGAGTTCACTAAAAAGACGGCATATTGTTTCTACACAAATTGTCACCATAGATCAGCATGTGTCCATATATTGTAACGCTGATCTGTGATGACATTGTATTAGTTACAAACTGTTAGCCTCGAATTGAATTTCTTTTAACGTAATAGATGTAAATAAAAACGTTTTTTTCCGGATTAACCTTTTACCAAACGCGATATGTTCGACAGTCCCAAATTGAAAGAGTTTGCAGACGGCATTTCAGAATGTGATGAAATGATTTTCTGATAGGGCAGAAAACATTGTGGAAAAAAGGAGAAATTGCTCGTCAAGAGCAACTTCTCCTTTTTCCACCATTGTTTTCCAGAGTCGTCTGCAGCAAACTAGTAAAATGTCGTTATTGTTTGGTAATGGGCTAAACAAAGGCAGGACCGCCGATTCGACTAAAGTCCCTTGGCGAAAGTTCATTTATTACCCCTGTCACGACACCGTGACGAATGTATAAGTATTTCAGTAAAGTCGCCGGTTCATGCGCTTACAACCATATTAGCGGGCATTTAAATTCTATTAAAGACAACCATTAGGAAAATTAGTGTGAAACAATTGGCGAATCAAACAGTGTGAAAGAAGCGCTATGGCGTTTCATTGGGGGATGAGTCAGTCGACATAATTTCATAATTAGAGTAGTTTTCATTCTTTTCCGATGGTTATTTTACAAGAAACCATCATAAATAAATTATTTTCCTCTTAAGTCGAAAGACTCGCTCCTTTGAAGGAGCCAAATTATCTCATTATCGGAAATTGTGAGATCCGACCAGCCGGAAAATTTGAACAGCGAAATATTTTTGAATTCGTTTTTCGTTCTTTTTAATGAAAGAATGTATGAATCTAGATGTCTTTAAATATTTAGTTTTAAATTCATTTGTCGTTCTTTTTAACATACGGAATTTAAGTTACATTCGAGATGTCTTTAGATATTTTGTTTTTAATTCATTTGTCATTTTTTTTTTAAAATGTAAGAAATGTTTCATTATAGATGTTTTTAAATATTCCGTTTTAAATTCATGTTTCGTTCCCTTATATAACAATGTTAGTTTTATTCGAGGTGTATCTAAATAGTTCGTTTTGATTATCAAGTGAGATCATCCCTGGTAATGAGTTCAATTCCTATACAAATAGAGTATCTCACATAATGTGTGGTGTGATTAACAAATGTTAAAAAGACACTATCACACACCATCACACAAACCATTCGCACACACACATATATAAATAAATATCATAAATGTATCTTATCATTCTACATGAGGCTGATAGAATACACGTGCAATGTACTCAGAACGACAATGGTATAAACTGTAAGATAATATATCATCTTGAACTCACACCCTGTCAACTTATTCTCTCTAACCGTATTCTTCATCTTTACAAGTTGGTTTTTGACACCGATCTATTTGGATATGTACTCATACATTGACGCCGGCATTACATTATTTGGCGCAGACAACTTCAAAACATAAACTGTATAAATTTGGAAAATTGGTTTTAATGATTTGTTGGTCATAGAGTGCACATGACAACTTTGTGAAATTAAAGGTGCTTGTTCGCCGAGTAGAAAATTTGAAAGTCAAAGTAAACTATCATTGAGACAATACTATTTGTGCATTATTGTTGATATACAATTGGAAGAAGATAATTAATTTAGGAGGCGTTAACTTATCTAAGTAGATTCAGTTTATATGTGGAAGATCTCAAAAGCGATGTCACGCTTTTGGATTGAACAAATGTTGATTCACTGTTTACACACTTTAAAGAATTTAAAGCAATCTGATTCATACACACTTTATACGTTTAAAAACGACCTAATTTTACTTCCAATGACTTTTCTTCAGTAGATACAAAAGTACACTTGTTGTGTTATTTTAAAGAAATTAATTTGTATATTCCAAATGCCTTTACATCTGTGAACAAGCACCTTTAAGAAAAGTTGCCAAGCGTCAAACGCAGTGGGCGACTAGCCTTAAGTTGATACTGAAAACAGTAGATGAACGCAGATATCTTGATCATGTGTTCCTCTTGAATTTTGATTAGAAATTAAATCTACCCCACGATTAAACAGGAATACGCGAGTTATTCCATGCAATTCAGTTTTTCAACCTCTGGAATATAAGCCAACTGTTATTTCAGTTTGGAACATGCATAATACAAGTTGCCTGTTGCGTGAAATGAAGTACATGTCTATTTGAATTAGTTTCGAATGGAAATACAGTCAAACTTGTGTTAAGAGGCCAGCCCATGGGACAGAGTAAATTGGCTGTTTAAGACAGGTTGGCTGCTTAACACAAATTGATTTACACTATAAATCTAACAATGGGACTTTACGTAGTGGCTGTTTAAGGCAGGTTGGCTGCTTAAAAGGGTGGCTGCTTAACACAAGTTAGACTGTATATATTCACGAATGGAAATATATATTCAAATCGATATATATTCCTGATCAGCTAAAAAAACTTATGTTAATAAGTTCTTGCGTTCATCCTTAATATTACCAAGTCGAAATTATCAGCCAAACACAAATGTAGGGATAGGATTTCCTTCCATTTTACCATGAGTAGGAACTTGTAAAACGAGGGAAAACTGTTGCACTTGCTTACTTATTTCTATGTCCTAGTTTGCGATCCAACAAGCTATTGATAGAAGGTTAAATTACCAAATTTCTTAAAAGAATTAGTTGTGTTAAACGCGCAAAATAGCTTGCTTCAGAATCACCGAAAGCACTTTGACTTAAACGTATCAAAACATTGATTTACAGTATTAATAAGCCCTCCATAAATCGAAATCACATGCGTGAAGGTTTTAGAATCTGCTAAATATACATGTAAAGACTGAGATCATAAACTGGATCTACAATAGCCCTTAGAATGCTGGATAATTTTCTTAAAATAGATTTTTGGGTCGTCTTTTTTCCTTAGAAAATAGATTTTTGTGTCGTCTGCTTTCCAAAACCTTAACCATGTGCTTAATATTGATTAGGAAGGATACTCAGAGTAGCAAACAGGTTAGATCACAGGCCAGCCGCAAATTTACTTTAGCAGCATGGCAGCGTTTTACTTAACATCTTTTGATAAGAATTTGCATAAGTTCGAAACAACCTCTTATTTCAATATTGATGTTAGCAATACTGTAAGGTAACACAAAGATACCCTGCATTGGAATCGTCTCTCCTAGACGCTTCTGCTGAAGTGTCACACTTCAGAAGTGTACTTTTATTGATAATGATATTTACGTTTACTTATTTGGCTTACGCAAATATTTTGCGTAAGTCGTTTAGTACAGCAGTACCCATGTTCGTAGGAGTAAGGCGTCATTGAGAGCAAGATATTAACCCTTACAGTGCTGGAACCGACTCCATGCTTTTGCGAACAGGTTAGATCACAGGCCAGCCGCCAATTTATTGGCGGATGGCCTGTGATCTAGCCCGTTTGCTACTATGAGTACCTTTCCTCATAAAAAATAAGCAGGTATGAAAGTTCTAAGGTTTTGGAAAGCAGAAGACACCAACATCTATTTTTAGAAGATTACCCAGTATTCTAAGGGTTGACAGATACTAGTACAAGGCATTAGATCACAGTGGCTTACTAATACTAGATGAATGTGATTTATCGAACGGTTAATTCCTTAAGGTGGGTGTTTTCTTACGTGAACGACACATCTTTACGACCAAAAATGATCCATTGGAAAAATTTATCCCCGAATTCGTGGTTAATTCGAAGTATAAATGAGAAGTCATTAGAAGCATCTATCTAAACGTTTAACGCCGTGTCAACATTATTTTAGTTATTTTACGACTCTCCATGGACTTCAACTGTACTAGGCAGGGCTTTGCAGTATCTTGCTATGGAAACTTCGACAAAAAATCCCAGTGTCGCTTGTAAGTATTGAACCCAGAACCCCTCTTTCATAAGGCCGAGAATTTCACGACTAGGGTCATGCAGGTACCAAGCATCCATCTGAAATAGCTGTGCTGGTTAATCTTTTATTTCATGATATCTTACTAAGAAGCATTAGCAGAGGAAAGACCTAAAACAACTAACGCGACTAAAACAAAAAAGGCAATATATGAAAAAGGAAACGGTTCGAAAGGATAAACTTGCCGCCAATGTTTGTTGATTATAGAGCGATTCACAAATCCACGGAAGTTTTTTTTTACATGCAAGGAACATAATCAATAATCGAGGCAAGTTGATATATAGTACCAACTTTTTAAAAAATTGATTGTGAAAAATTTAGTTTTACATGAATTTGAATCGCTCTTCTGAAAAAAAAGTACATGTCTTTTTGTTGAATTGTATTGTTTTGCTATAAACAATCTTTATTAGTTTCATGCAATAAAGAAATTGTATTATATCTTATTGCATTGTTATTTGTTTACTGAATATATGTAATTGACGCAATAAACAACCATGTCTTTTTCGTACATTCCGTATTTGTTAATTGAATTTATGTTATTGATGCAATAAAAACCAATGGTTCATGATTGTCTATCTGATAGATTCAACTGCCATAAAATTGTGGTTTTAACCACTGTTTACCATAAATATCCGTACGGTACTTGTCTCTTGTCAGATAACATTAAATTTGTATCTTAGTTAATATCGAATACATTAAAGATTGAATTAAGGTAGACTATCCAAAAATCGCATTTATTTTGAAACTCATACTTTCGGCGGATTACTTCGTTTGTTCACGGTATACATCATGGGTATGGCCGGAACTATTCGGTGTAAAGCGAATACAGTTTAACTTGTGTTAAACAGCCACCATTTTAAGCAGCCACCTGCCTTAAACAGCCACTACAAAAAGTCCCATTGTTAGACTTCTAGTGTGAATCAATTTGTGTTCAGCAGCAAACCTGTCTTAGACATCCAATTTACTCTGTCCCATAGGCTGGCCTCTTAACACAAGTTTGACTGTAGTTCCGGTTCAGACCGATGTATACCATGAACGACCAAAGTAATCCGACGAACGAAAGAACTTTAAAATAGCGGATTATGGGTATTCTACCTTAATGGTCTTTTTTTGAAAACCGTTTTACAAGACATTAAACTGTTTGAAGAAACATCCGTAAAAGTTCAGTCTGACGATCGCTTATAAACTGTGCAGTGGTTCAACCAAATTCTCAATGTCGGTAAAGCTTTCTGTACTGCGATTTCTAATTTTTCTCGAGCCATTAAAGTCCCCAAAATATCGTAGTTTTTACCAGAAGTGACAGAAAAGACATTTTTTCGACAAAAGTTGTCTTAAAGGTTAGAGTGTATTGAAGAGGGTGAGTTACCAAAGTCGAATATTGCTTAATCAGAACCCAGTATTTTTGGACGATATCTATTTTAACTTCAATGAAAAAAGGATCTTTCATTTGCACCATGGTGGTCGTTGTAGTTCTACCCAATAGAAGACAAATATTTATGCTTATTGTCGTTATTAAATTCATTGGGAGGTTTTGGCGTTACCATATGGTAATTTATGATTTGGAATACCACCAGTACTGTATTTAGACGACAGATATGTTGGTATTCTTGTGTCTGTACATATTGCGAGATTTTTTCATCATATGCCTCGATAAATGAACATACATTAAGGTGTATCATTTAGAAGTAAACAGTCAAAGCCCTGGCTATATATCATTTTATCTCCCGAAATATTTTGAATCCACATAACGTTTAAACATGAGAAATGAGTCCAATACAAAAGGACCTAAGGATAAATATTGTTTTAAAAATAAATATAATCAAGCCGAAGTCATTTTTGATGAATAAACGAAAATAAAACAAAGGATTTGAATCAAACTAAGTTCTTAACGGTTTTGGAAGTTGTACAAAACAAAAAAGTATAATATCATTTTAGAATTATTCAAATGATCTTGTTACTTTTCAGAAAGCTTTATACTGTACCACATTCTTGTAGCTAAAATTTAAAACAACGATAAATCCCTCAAAAGTGCAACCATATCATTATTACTACATGTATTCATTTGCATTCATTTATTTGCATTACGAGTTACCATGACTAAATGATTTCAATTACATCAAACACCTTTTCACCATGTGCTTATATTTGTAAGACGTATATCGCATTGATTTGATTTAGTAGTTTCCCTTAAGGACTTCTCGAATCTTTATATATGCAGATGGGTGCAACGTTCGAGCTTTAAAGCAAATAAATGCATTTCCTGATTTCTATCAATCAATCCATTGATTAATATTTCACTCAATTCATTAAGCTGTCACTTTACGGATGAATAAGTTAAACGAGTCAAATGTGCAAGCAATCTTACAAGAACAATAAATTAATCTTTTCATCATCCATTTTGTACGCCGATGATGAATCTATGTTAAAAAACAGTTTCTTCTTGTGTTAGGGAGAGCATCAATATATATTTAACAAATGGAATAACAGCAAATATGTTCAGATTTGTTTATCTTTTCGTTATTAAATAATCATTAAACACATGTTTCTCCTTCCGTATCACAAATAAAAAGATATATACATGTACATATTTGCATTTGGGAATTAGGTGAGAACAATCTTTTACTTATCACAAAGGATTTTCCAGAACAGAAGTCAAATAGAAATATCACAAATGCGACACAAAAGCATCTCCTTATCATGTTTCCCCGGTTATTCTTTTTGTTTTCATAAAATACAACAACTCGATTTGTGAAGCATTACATGACGATGGACTCCGGATTTCAAACCCTGTGTATACCACCAAAACCGCGAATTATACAAATTAACTTTTATCTTTATGTGGCGGGCAAAACGGTTATTCAATCCTCTATAATTGTGTAAAACATTATCAAATATGGATGTTCGATTGAGTGTTCTTTGCATGACATTTTTTCGTACCTTTTCAATCTTAAATATCAATTCTAACTTAGAGCGTATTACATTTTGAATACTTAAGAACGATAGATACTTTTCTGTCACAGTTATCAATGGAATTACATTGACATGTGAAAATAAGATCACCTACATAAAAGGTTTAATTTTAATAATAGAAACAGTTATTGATATAATGCAATAGTGTGTTTTACAATTTAATAAGACATCATTTGGATGGATGAATAAATTCGTGAACAATATATATTGTTCTTATTCTCTAACAGCAACCAATAAGTAATCAGTTAAAAGTTCAAACCAAGTTATATTGTCTTCTTGATATTCTCTCATCATGTACGTACAGCAGAAAAACATTTTGCTTTATTTATCATTGGCCAGAGGCCTAAATTCATGTAAAAACATACGTTCTTGCATTACGCAAAAGATACTCATTTTGAAATTTCTCTCCAAAAAAATACTCAAAACATTGCTAAAATAAGAATAGATTACCCCTTGCAAGGATTTACAAGCTTACTTTTTTCAATGTAACTTCTCTTTAATAATGTGTTTACGCCAATTTGTACATTGAAACTTGTTTATGATATTTCAGGTAAGTTTATATATCATATATAACAGATAAAATAACAGCCTAACTCCCCCCTACAGTATAATACTCACGAGGTACATCGTTTTATTAGTTCTACGGTTGTATCAATTAGTATAACATCATGAAACTACTTACCGCTGTGAAAAACGGAATTATCTATCTTGAAACCGAATTGAAACGTGTATACGATAAATACTATATGAAACTACGACAACCCACGATTTGCAATAAGGCGCTAATCCCTTCCTCGGGTATTTTGTCCTTATAGAGTCATGCTACGGAGTTTACCGAAACACAACCGATCATCGCGTGGCCTCGTTCCGCTTCGTGATGCGTACGGACTCGCCCCGATTCGCCGTCAGCCAATCAGATCCACGCTCTGGCTCAGCAACGGAAATTAAACCTCGCTTCCGTCACAATACAAAATCACTTACACTGGTTAATATCGGTTCATGAATTTTTAAAGCAGAACGAAAGCGGTGATTGGTGGGCGAACGGTTTGGTACGGGGGGAAGCAGCACGTGAAGTTATTGACAGCTCGTTTAAATGTATTATTACTCCGCGAATTTCGCGAAGATAATTCATAGGGCTAAATTAAATTGTTGTGCGCAATATTGAGACTATTGAGATATTCTAGGCTCTTGAATCGTTAAGTACGTTGCTAATCTATTATTTATTTCTCTCGTTTTAAATAAGCGTTCGTTTATATTTCGATATAAAGACAAAAGACGCGGGCATTTATTTATCACATTTCGCGTGAATTTACTTGAGGACATTTTACTTTGGGGGAAGGATACCATGACTACACTTTTACAGAATAGAGATAACAATTCTCCAGTTAGGAATAAGCTGTGAAAAATTTATTCCATAATTTTCTTTTATTCAATTCATTTTCTTTTGTTATTTTGTTTTAATAATGTATCTTATGAGAAGCATTGCATGGCAGATATGTTACGCCATAGAAAACTTCTTGAATGGTATATTACCATGTGAACAATGTTTAGAAAAAAGGGTTGTTGAAGGTACTTTCAAGGAATCAATATTTCTAAGTATACACATCCTATATGTGGTTATTTGCAAAACCGTTACAACGCTCTTGAATTGAGATTCAAGTCATTTCATTGTTTAAAGGTTCTTGACACTTAAACAATACTTAATTGACTTCCAGTGGCTTTTCTCCAGTCGATATTACCCAACAGTACAATATTAAAGAAATTAAGCTTTATTTTCAATTTTTTCTCGCATCCATGAACAATCAGCTTTAAACACTTATAAGATAAGCATAAAGTGCCTTTTTGAAGAACACTGTTCCACGATGACACCCTTTCATTTAGCATGCATATCGCACGTGCAACTCCAATTAAGAAGCAAGCAAATACAATAATGGATCGATCCTTTGGTTATGAGTCTCCCATTTGCAAAAAAAAAAATTTTATTTCATGAGTGTATGTTATAAAAGTGTTGGTTGTTATTTTAACCTCAAAAGTCACCGTTCTTATATCCGTGTCACAACGCATGAGGAAAAAGAAAACACCGACATTTGATGGAGAGGTCAAACGAGATTTGATCTCGGGGTTAAAAAGACGCTTTTAGAGAAAGCATCTAACAGATACGATTTAACATCCCTAATTGAGCAATCGGAAGCGCTAGGTTGCATACAAAAGATCCGCATTGGCTACTCGAGGATTATCCGGAAATGGAATATCTTAAGATCTGTTTTAATATTTATTACACCGCGGGAAAATAAAACATCAACCACCTGCCAAACGTGATCGCCATTCGAGAATCTTTGTATAGTTCCGGTTAGGATCAGCCAGTGAATCTAGCTTTAGGAGAGCTTCCTCCGTACTAATTAGTTCAGTTTGCTCTTGGTTTCAGACAATTTCAAATATCTTACGGCTTTTCTGGTATATTCACCAGTACAAAGCAGGGCTCTGCAGTGTCCTGCCGAAAAATCCCACTGCCGCTGGTGAGGATTGTGCACGGGATCCCATGTCACAAATCCTACAAATAAACCAATGGACTACGCAGGACTCTACTGTAGAGACATAAAGCGTCGCCCACAATACAATGTCTTTTACAATACATGGATATGACCATTTCCTTGAACAATAATGTTAATAGGGAGCCTCACAATGTGTGCCTCCGTTTAGGACTGCAACAAAATAAGTCCTTCTAGTTCATGTCTGTACTCTTCATAAGTCCTAGCAATTAAGTTTTAATAATACATTTTTATTTGGGGGAATTGTTCCAGCTTTACTCATAGATGTTGATTAGACAATGGCTCAGGACATGTGTATATATTGTTGTTGTTGTTGTTGTTGTTGTTGAAGTGACATTGTGTAATAAAAAACTATGTTATATACTGTTATTTGGAAATAAATGGGCTGCCATGCAGCTGAAATTTAAAAAAAAGCGTCACCCACTAGGCCAAGTAGGCTCCTTTAGTTGTTTTACTCTAGAAGTATCACCCTGCGTTTTTCGTCATATGAGAAGTCCCAAACGGCTCATCGGTTGTAAATGAAACCATTAAGTTTAACTCATTTATTTTACACCGATTGTGAAAAAAAAAGTCAATCACTCTCGATTCTGATTTCTGGATACATAACCAGTACTCGCGCCGAATGTGGATTAATGAATGGTCGCAAGGAAGATCCCGCTACTCAAGGGTTTCGAACCCACGACCCTCGTGCCTCGAGGCCGACGCTCTATCCCTAGACCGCTTTCCTCTATTCAAACCATTTATTTTCTATGTATGGTGAAATTACAATAGAGAGAAAAAGAGAGAAAGAGGCACAGAAAGAGAGACAGAGAAATATAACGTTTTCCTTGTTAAAAGAATGATTCGCTTTCTTTCACGTCTTATAGAATATCACGACGTTTTAATAGTGCCACAAGTTTGTGATGGGTTAACTATAGATGTGCGATTAGTATTTATTTCTGGATAGCGTGCCAGGACGGAGCTTTTTATGCCAGTCTCCACCTTTCCAGAGATAAGGACTCTCCAGAAAACCATCCTCTAAGGTTTAATTTGTTTCCCCAATTGTCCAGCTTAATTAGCGCCGACAGCTCGGTGATGTTCAATTAAAGATTTGCACGAGGTGATTCTGGTAAAATGGGCCTTAATCATCCGTGTCTAAATTCCTCCACCATAGATGTCGTTACTGGCATTGCGTTTTCATTTGTATTTTCAGAGATACGTTTATTTTGTCTGTGATTTAACCCATTACCAAACAATAACGACTTTTGACCAGTTTGTTACAGAAGACTTTAGAAAACATTGTGGGAAAAGGAGAAATTGCTCGTAACGAGCAATTTCTCCTTTTCCCACAATGTTATCTGTCCTATAATAAATCATTATCCAATTTATCACATTTTGAAATGTTGTCTGCAAACTCTTTCAATTTGGGACAGTCGAAAATTTGGTGTTTGGTAAAGGGTTAACTGAAATGCGTCCTGTATTGATCGATACCGATTTGGATAATATTTATTCTTTACTACATGATGCTTTGTTATGGTTTGCCCTGCATTTAAAGTTTGGAATCTAACCATTTCACCCATACTACAACGTTTTGACGCAATATATTCCCCCTTATGACAACAACAAAAACAACAACAACAACAACAACAGCAGCAACAACAACAACAACAACAACCAAGAAACGTTAGCGTTTGGTGAGAGAAACATTAACACAATAAACAGCAAAGAAAACATATAAAATTAGACAAAGCTAAAAACAACGTGAAACAAATCTAAAAAAAAAGTAAAGCAACTGTACATTGACACGCTTGGACATTTTTACTTCAACACTAGCATGCATCCAGCAAAGTGGGCATTGCAATAACATCATTAACTGTCAATCTAAGTTTTATAAAAAGGAATTCGCCAAGTGGAGCACTGTTCGTTAAACTTATGATCTACAAACTGAAGTTACCAACATTTTATTGGAGATTGGGATGTGAAAGTGTCAAAGTGTTTGTTTATTTACCATCATCACAGACTTAAAAGTTCCAATAATTTCCTGTACATTTATTTAAACTAATGTATTTTACATCGATTGTGAAATAAGTTCTTAAACCTTAGATTAATCACTCTCGATTCTGTTTCCTGACTACATAACCAGAACTACGCAAAATGTGGTTTAATGAATGGTTGAAATACAGATACCACTACCCACAGGATTCGAACCCATGACCATCGTGTCGGCGCTCTTCCCATGGATCACGTTACGTTAATTTCGTTGTTCAGTTGCAATCAATCACATATCTTGTAAATAGTGAATTATAATTATCAACTGTACATTGTTTTGAAAACATTGTTATCGTGCATGGATAGTACAGATCTTTTGTTCCATCCAACATGATATTGCTTCAAGATATTGCTATCTTATAGAAATACGTAATATTTAGCAGTAAAAGATTCGTCAATAGTCATGATCTCAAATAAAATCAAAACGTTCTGCCATTGCCACACCATGTTATTCATTGCTTGTTGGCCCCTCGTAAATACCCATATGGGAATGCCGGCTAAAAGCCATCTAAATGGAGCGTTGGTTCTGAGACCGCACACATGAAGGACTGCCACGATTTTATACAAATCTGAACCCTCCGTACCGAGTCGGGGTTAGACACGTGCCCTAAAATGCACGACGGACGTCCCTGATTAAAATCGCGTTAATTAATAATCCTACTGACATCCGATATCGTAATAATTTCTCCCCTTTCATTTGCATACAAATTACAAAGATATTACAAAGATATTGAACAGAATATGGAATTGTACTAAGAACGAACTGTTGTTATGACATGAGAAGATATTGTCAATGATGGTAACGGTGTTTTTTCTTTTTTTTTCAAACTTGTGCCTTTTTTCCATTAATTCTTTTTCAATAAAATGCATTGCTGTTAAGGTCAAAACTCCCTTTTCCACAGTGGTTTTGGTTTCACAGAACATTTCTTGTTATAGAAATAGTTCAAATCGCCGGGAACCTAAGGGCAAAATAAAGTCTTAAAAAAGGACGTTTCTGCTCTACGCATTGTACTAACATGTGAATACTTTCTCAGAACATAGAGTCCAAACATGCAGATAATCGCACAACACGCCTTTTTTACTTTTCCTCTCTAGAATGTTTCCAGTTCCAGCGTGTTTACGTCTAAAAATGGTCGTTCATATAATAGAAATCAGTCCAGGAACGCTCCTGGGTATCGTTTTACTATGCAACTTAAGAAAAATATTTGCGTAAGGCATAAAACTGATACACATAAGTAGTATCTTCAATGAAAGTACAATATTGCAATGTGACACGTCATTGGAAGCGTCTTGGAGAGACGATTCCAATGATGTGTTACTTTGCAATATTGCCTTGCCAAATATTGAAATAGGAGGACTTGTTGTTTTAGACTTACGCAAATCTTAAGCGTAAACTGTTTAGTAAAACGGTACCCTGGTAAACGAACTGCGAATACATGATTTTGCTCTTGTAATGATTGCTCAAAAGGCGTAGTTATGTTTCACGTGCAACATATAACATATGTGTATCAATACAACATAATGGACATAATCCGTAACCATTGCAGCAAATACAATGAATCTTTCTTCCAGAATTTCGAACGAAATGCGTATTTTCATGTATCATTGTTGAACTTTATTTTAATTTTTGAGTATTACCAGAAGCTTTGTAAGCTTACGTCAATAAAAAAAAACTTCTGTATACGATTTATTAAGTATTAAGTAAAGGCAGTGCAAAGTTTTTATAACCACTCGTAAAATGCTATTGAAACCACCAAATCAAAGATCTAATAACCCTTTTCCAAACAATGACGACATTTGACCACTTTGGTGCAGACGACTTTAGAAAACATTGTGAAAAGGAGAAATGGCTCGTAACGAGCAATTTTTCCTTTTCCAACAATGTTTTCTGCCCTATCAGAAGATTGTTTTCAAATTTCATCACATTTTGAAATGTCGTCTGCAAACTCTTTCAATTTGGGTCGGTGGAAAAATTGTTGTTTGGTAAAGTGATAAACATGTTTATGGTCTTTGGCTAAGCGTTCGATTTTCGTGGCTATAATACAGCGTGTTCTTAGGCAGCGTGTGCTTTAACAGGAACATGTTATATTCGTTAGTTAATGACGATAAGACATCTCCTAATATTAGTTTGGATATCAGCCAATCAGAATCTTCACATAACACCTCATTAATTGGAAACCAGATACCTCCTGAACATGCCAGGAATTCGCTGTAAACCGGATGTACATTAGTCCGGATGATCTAGACGTATATATTCTGTATAACATAACGCAATTAAAGAATGGACCATACCATTAACTTAAATCGAAACTAGAAACCCCGGGCATCGTTTCACTAAACGACTTTAGGAAAATGTTTGCGAAAGTCGAAACTGATATACATAAATCGTATTTAGAATGAAAAAAAAAAAAGTATTGTAATGTGACACGGCATCGGAAACGTCTCGGAGATGATGTGTTTCATTTCAATATTGTTTTTCCCCAATATTGATATTGTAGGGAAGGTTGTTTTGAACTTACAACAATTTTAGCGTAAGATGTTTAGTTAAACGCTACCCAGGTACTTGAATAATCTAACGACAAACTGTGCAGTGATAATCAACATTACTTTTAAAGGTTTAATCAAAAGGACAGCTTTCTCCTGGCATCGACATACATACCGTAATCAAGCCATAGAATCCGAGTAAATTATGATACCTAATTATCTTGGGCAAAATTTCACTCCAACGATTTTATAGAATCAAACATGCATTGTATATTCTTCTTCTTGCAAGCACTTGTTATAAAGATAATACATGATATAGAGGTTCCATCGCCAAATTGTTAGACTACTCAATTATAAATCACAAATCCCCCGATTGAGTTGAAGACACTACAGCTGCATGCTTGAAATTCCGTGAACGATAGTCTTCAGCAGATTAACTTATGGGATGTCAATGGTTCTATACGGCTTTGACTGGCCCTCATGGACAGTTGGCGCGATGTAGCATTCGGATAGAACTGATAGTCAGAAAAAAATCACATACTAGATTACATTCGGAACACCTCGGCCATTTCTTAAAATAACATCGGAGGCAATGTGGAGCCATTTTTGAAAGTAGGTCAGCAACGAAGGGCATGTCCGTTTGCAATCGTATCTACTCGGAAATCCCCGGCACAAGCCGGGGATTGCCGAGTAGATACAATTGACAAAATATGAATCAAAGATGTGTTGATATGGTCATCTTTAATGAAAAGGGTAAAAACAAACATTCAATTGTGATATATAACCAATTTGTGTGTATTTAAATACATATTTAGTGCCTGTGTGCATTTTGCGTTAGCCGCCGGAAATAAGGCGAATTACCCCAGGATTTCTGGTGTATTCATGTACTGCCTACGAGGTATATCTACCGACTTGTTACGGGGATTGCCGAGTAGATACAATTGACTAGATTATAGGCATTATGATTCTAGAAGGGGGATATGGGAAATGATACTGCAAAACTTGTTAGCTAACTGAAATCATATTCATATGAAAAAAAACTATACTTTTATACCAACTCGAAATATGATAAATGTTTTTTTCTCGAAATTATGATTTTTCATAAATAGTTAAATCTCAGCGTCAATTATTTATAAGCTGCATCGATACATTAAACGCTGATCTTATCTCAAAGGCAACCGTTTATATATTTCAGCCACATTTTACACCCTTTTTGTTCAAAATCAAACGTCTATTTTATGGAGGATGTTGAGTTAATTCGAATTTAACTTACTTCGAGATCAAAGCCATCGAACTGATAAAAAACAGCGTTCGCTTACTTCAAACAATTAATCATTGTATTAGAGACTTAGGGGAGAGTCAGTATATATACTAAAACACTTTATCGAAAAAATGGTTTTTATACGTGTATCTCGTATTTAAATGTTGTTAGAAAATGAGAAAAAAAAATCTGTTAATACGGGCCAAACATTCTAAATGGTTTTCAACATTTTTCATATCAGAATTTCCTGCAAATAGCATTCGTCTTTTAACGGTGCTTAAAATGAACATTGTTGTCTATCGTCGTTTTTGTTTTGTTTCAGCTAGGTTTGGAGACTTAAACAATAGATGCAATATAAAAATGATGTAATACTGTTACTTTGTCGAATCGAACAAAATGACGATTATCGTAATGATAATCATAAAATAAAGTCATTAACCTCAAAATGGCATGTTTTTTGGTTATTCTTTATCATCTTTTATACAATAAAATGACCGCCTGTGACAACCAATTACTGTCATTTCTTGTTGCACATAGTGGGCGAGAGTGGTGTTGAGGCAGAGGGACTCTTATACCTAGGGTCCCGGGTTCGATCACCGTTAGGCGTGGTGAAAACTGCCGGGACTAACCCCCAAATGGGCGCGAGTACTGGTTTAGTATTCAGGAAGCAGCCATCGAGAATGAATTCAACAAGCTTCAAGTTTTCTACACAATCGATGTTTATCAAATAGGTTAATACATAACAAACATGGATTTGGTGTCGATATCTCCGCAAATGTTTTCCAGTTATATAGCGATGTCTGTTACAGAGAATGAGCCCCCGAGAAAACCTCCCATACGGATTCGATAAGACTTACTAGGACATTCTTCATTCCGTAGATCAGTCGTAAGGCAATTTCTGATTGAAATAAATTCCTTCCGGTTTTTGAACTCAAAGACTTTTGAGGAACAGAAACTTTACGACATCAGTGTCGTTACAGATGGGATTCATAAAAAGGACAAGCACCATGGCAAGATTATAGAAGAAACAGGGTTATAAAACAACTAACGGCTACCGACGTTTTAATTCATTATGAACAAAAAGTGAAATGCACAGATAATTTGGAAGGAATGGAAACATTCCAATGGTACTTTCTTTTCCAAAAGTTGTAGAAATCCGTCCTTATAATGCAACAGTTTATACGATTTTTGAAAATGAGGTTAATTAAAAAAAATCAAAGAATGTAGAATGATTCGGTTATCGAACCCCCAAACTCCCTCGAACTCAGCGTTCTAATGAAAATTAGTCTTAACACCCTTCCCACCTAACCACGGAGGTCCAGGATCTTGTTATGATATAATCATTTCAAAACGCGTTATATTTTACTGCGTTTTGAAAAAAAGAAATGAAAGAGAATCGCTGCAATGGATACGGCGTAACCGTTTCATTACTTTTGTTAATCTTAAATGCAGGTAAAAACCTACATTAAAAGATAAAAAAGGCTATCACGGAGTTAATAACCCGAGACCGACAAAATTTGACGAAATTTTAGGCGTGACATCTTACTTAAAATATGATGTTGCAAATCATCGTTTGATTTGAAATGAGCAAATATCAAATAACTAAGCGTTTAGATTAGTCCAAAGGGAAATCCGTCCTTATATCAGATAGGATTTCGAAGACTTCGTCAGCTTGTATCTAAGTTTTATAAAATTTTATGCAATAAAAGCTGAAGATAATTACCTGCAGATACAATTTGTTAATTCGAAGAGTACCCATTTAAAGGGAGTGATGTTTTCAAAGTATCGCCAATTTATTCAAAGACCTAATATGCCCATAAGGTCTTCGACATATTTTATCACAGCTAAGTTTACGTAAAAATTAAGAAAACCCTGTGACATAAAGAGAAGTTTTCCAATTAAGATAAGTTCCGTTCTACATGTACATGCATATATTTGAAGACGCTATCGAATGCCTTTTTGCCATTCAATGCACAATGTTGTATATATTAGATAAGACTTATTTAACACGCTAGAGCATGTGGTATTTAAACAAAAGTGCGGATAACCATTAACTCTTTAAACCGTCTTATATCGATGATATAAATATCATAAAAATGTGTTCTTTTTTGTCATATTGTTTCAAGCAGGGACAGAAAATGTGAAGTTTTCTGAAAGCAATATATACCAGAGAGCGTTACCTGTAGCGAAAACCGCATAAACGTTCGTGAACAGATGACTTAATTACCGAAAAACTTTTATTTTTCATAAAAGCAATTTAACTTAAATACTGTATGCAAAGGAAACATCTAAAAGGCAAATATCAAAGGGCAAACCATATAGATGCATATCTGCGTATACACCATTTGATATGGTTTTTGTCGAACGACTTTGAACAAGCCCAGATTGAAGTGGATCTTTACCGATCCCCCTACATGGCAAAATATCAAACCAGGAAAACTTATATATGATATAGTAGGTAGAAACCACTGTGACAAAACACTGAATTTCTCATTATGAGAAATATTCCATTTTGTCACTGTAGTTTTTTGAAGTCTTTTGCAATAGACGTGTAAAAGAGTGGTATGTTTGTGTAAGATTTAATACGATGCTCATAAAATCCTAGCACCATTTATACAATCTCCCTTGCAGAGTTATCGTTCATTCTTTATCATGCGGAGCATAGTGGGAGCCATGCTCCTGTAGAGTTTAGTATCGATGTATCAACGTATTCATATACAATTCCTCAATTAATATTTCAACAGATGTCCAACTCTTGACATATTCGAACTTCTAATGACTTCAAAAACAGAACAGAACCGGTTTGCATCTTTATCCGTACGCAAGGCCATAGCGCAAAGACGCAAGGTGAAATGGTGCAAATCTTTTCAAGCAACCTGAAAGCGACCATCTTTGTCAAAAACTCCGAACAAACTCCTCACAGTGACATCGCCTTTATGGCATTGATCACAACAACCACAAATGTCACACGACCATCTTCTCAGAAACGAAAAGTGGCGTTTTAAAGATGGCGGCGACTGCCAAAAAAACTTACATTAGTGCTTTATTTTTCAAAGAAAATGAAAGACTTTCAATTAAACTGGTCAAAAATCAACACAAGAAGACATTTTAATTATATTAACTTATGTGTCCGAAAGAAAGAAGAAGTAAAGAAAACTCATCATTTAGATTTCATCCAAATTTGGATGAAAATCTTGTGGTAGCAGTGATCGAAGACTGCGAACCGGTCTCTTATCTATCGAAATCGCTTAGAATTTGTAGACTGCCCGTTGTCAATCTTGTGGAACATAGTGGACCCAGTAGACATCGGGGGAACAAGGTACCGTTTTACTAAACAGTTTACGCTTTAGATTTGCGTAAGTCTAAAGCATCCAATCCTCTTATTTCAGTATTGGGCGAAGCAATATTGCAAAGTAACACATCATTGGAAGCGTCTCTCCGAGACGCTTCCAATGACGTTTTATATTGAAATATTATACTTTCATTTAAGAAACTAACCACGGTCATCAGTTTTGACTTACACAAACATTTCCTTTAAGTTGTTTAGTATATCGCTACCCAGTTAACAGTGATCGATGAAACGTAGCAAGGGGAGATCACTGTGAGGAATTTGGCTATACCCACATCCAAAAGACCGCCATCGACCTGTTGATACGGTGGAAGAAGGGACTAATGGCGCATGATTCAGGGTAATTAAGGGTATTTGCTGATACCTTGATCGCCAATTATATACACTTATACTATAGTTTACTTAAATCAACCTGTCGTCTATTCCCTCCTTTGATTTAATGGCGACTCGGTTTCCCCCATGCAATAACTTGAGCGGCATTTTCTCCATGTATGTACAGTGTATATGCGGTAGATCTCAAAAGCGATGTGACGTGACGCTTTGGGATTGAAATGCATGTTAATCAATTGTTTACACACTTTAAAGAGTTAAGAGGGGCCTCCGTAGCCTAGTGGTTAGAGTACAGAACTTGAAATCACATGGCCCCTCTCCGCGTGGGTTCAAATCCTGAGAGGAATATGGATTTTCATGAGAGGCAGTCTCCCGACTGACTTACGGAATGCCGATGGTTCTACCCACCTTAACCAGCCCCAATGGGCAGTTGAGTATGGACTCTTCCTCCATCATTAAGAGTAGGCCATCGCTGCATAACTGAAATAATGTTGATGTGATGTAAAACCCATATATATATATATAAAAAAAGAGTTAAGAACAGTCTAAGTTTGCTTCCACTGACTATTCTTCAGTGCGTATCATATGCCAGTACGGCTGTTGTGCAGTTTTTAAGAAATCATGTATGTCTTCCAAATATCCTCACATCTGTTAACGAGCATCTTTAATATGGGACATTATAAGTGGTCAAAAAGAGAAATGGCGACATTGCACTTGCGTTTTAAACTACGAAAAATAAGATACGTACATTTGATTAAAGTTATTGTGACAAAAGAGGTCATTGCTCTTGAAGAGTCATTTAGCCTGTCATCAAAATGATTTCCTTAATCGTCTGCTGAATCTGCGTTGAAACGAATATTTGCTAAACGTCTTTTCACACTTATTTCAATTTATTCTTTTATCTATAGTACCTCATTTTTGGTTTATCTGCTGCAGGAAATATTTGAAACTGCTGCGGTAAAGTACACATTGCTTGTAACATTCATTTGGTCGAAATTATAACCAATCAGTAGAGAATTTGCCTTTTTTATACTCTATATATGTCATCTGTTGATGATTTCCAATTGGACCAATAACCTATTCCCCTTCTGTTCATTAAAACATGTTCCCCAACCATATATCAAAGATTGACAGTAAATGTTAAATAGTCACAGCTCATTTTCGGGTAGATCAAAGTACGCGCGCTACTCTAAACACAGATGATCAAAGGACATCCATCATTAAGGTTTCGGGGTTAAAGAAACACTCCCTCTGTCAATCTCTCCACAACGATGTTTCTTAATTACAAATACTGATTTTCTTTCTTTCGTCACAAATTAGAAGACTATCTAAAAGCATACTAGCGCTACAAAAAACCCTGCAAAACTGGGTTAAATGAATTATAGATTATGAAAGGATATGTCAAACATAATGAAACACCACAGGAGCATGGCAATATTACGCCTGCACTATTTAGTATCGGTGTTTCAAAGTGCTATTTCCACAATGTTTCTATTGTTTGCATTCACGTTACGTCTAAAATAGCGACGAGCGCTCAGACAAACGAGTGGCAGTCACCTGGTTTGAAAAATAACTTGATACGTATAAAATTATATATTATCCATTTATCCAACACCAACAACGCGAAAAACCAAAATAAAATCAAAATGGGGAATGTTTTTGATTTATTTGGTTCGCGATGTTTCTCGGCTGACCTTGTTGTAACGCTAGTTGTAAATAAACCGTATCATATTCACTCTTTTCTTTTAAAAGAATCACGTGAAAGTGTAAATTTGCTGAAAATGGCTAATTCAATCGAAATGCATTTTATCGAAATAATTGCGGTGGTTGTGACTCAAGCGTAGTACTATATAAATTTTGCAGTGTCATACTGAAGTATAAGTGATGTAAACTGTTGTCATCTTGTTTCATGGAAACGAATGAAAAACATATGTTTGTCAAATAATAGATAAACCATTTAAAACAGAATAACAATATACGACACATCTGTTTTGTAAAGAATTTAAGAAGAAAAGGATAATTTCAGATTTGTAAATCATAACTTACTTTCCGATTGAACTATGAAATAAGAAAAGTACTATGCATTCTTACACGCCATGTATCTTACCCATTGATCTGTGTTATTCATTTGATATCTAGAGAATTAGAAAAATAAACACTGTGCTAAACCATTCTTAAAAATACGATATACATGCATAACACTTTATATTTTCCGTTTGACGACCCAGCTTATAAAAGAGTGGTTTAGGCAAAGTCAGTTTATAATTAACGCACAATGAATAAATTGCACAATTAAGATCATTAACTGTATTGTGACAATGTGAAAATGTCGAAAGACAAAACTGTTTTAATGTTCTTGATTATTATTTTGAATATTTTGATATTTTCGATTTGTTTTTATCCTTTCAACAATGATGTTCCTTTGGTTTTAACACCTTATAACAAACTAATAAACGTTTACTGATTCAGATGTTTGATGCATTCAAACGCAATTAAGGGCAGAAAACATTTTTCTTTAAAAAGACATTTTGGATGGAACATTTACTCTTGGTTTTCCATACCACTTCTTGTAGTTCAATATCGGTATTGACATCAAAAGGTATATGCCTTTCTATTCAAGACCGATAAAAACTAATTCCTCGATTTGGTTTTAAAATTTGGCGAAAATGCCAAATAATGTGTTGTATTGAACAAAGCACACTTTTATTTTTTAAGGGAAACTATTGCATAAGGTGCAAGGTGTTCATTGTCTTGAAAGTAACCCTTTACCAGCAGGGATCTAAAGACGTACACATACCAACTCAAAGACAAACACAACACCCCCCTCTTTCTCTCTTGCCACGTGACAATTTAAATGGCGCGCTTAGACAAAGTTAACTGTTTTACGACCTCTCCTCTGCCTTAGCTTAAATTACATTGACATTATCAAAAGGAGAAACGTTTAAAAGGCCGTTAAAACACAAAGTAAAGGCGTTATTTTCGACAACATCCCTATTGACAATAAGTGCTAGCCGATATTACCATATGTTAGAAACGTTTGAACCTTTCCCTAACAATAACGACATTTGACCACTTTGTTGCAGACTACTTTATAAAACATTGTGGGAAAAGGAGAAATTGCTCGTAACGAGCAATTTCTCCTTTTCCATCAATATTTTCTGTCCTATCAGAAGATCATTATCCAATTTCATTACATTTTGAAAGGTTGTCTGCAAACTCTTTTTATTTGGGACAGTCGAAAATTTGTTGTTTGGGAAAGGGTTAAGGAGCCTGCCCAACAATGTGCAATAAAACATAAACCGTTGAAGAAAGACGTGTGTGAGGCAGTCCGATTAGTGGCAAATGTTCCCCGATAAAACTGTTCCTATTTCTTTTTACAATGCCGTGTCATCAATGAATGGTCTGTATTATCGGCACATGTCGAGGACAGAAGACCTAGGACCCGTTAAAAGTAAACGATTTAAGAAAAATATTTACGTAAGTCGTGACTGATAAACATGGATATTATCTATCTATAATGAGACAAGATGGCAATGTGACACGTCATTGGAAGCGCCTCGGAGAGACGATTTCAATGATGTGTCACTTTGCAATATTGCACAGCCAAATGTTGAAATAAGAGGGAATGTTGTTTTGGACTTACGTAAAGCTTTAGCTTAAAATGTTTAGTAAAATGGTACCGTGGTGTAGAAAACAAGTATCCGGGCAAGGTTGTCGTGGATCATGTCTTAGAATTTGAAGGGATGGGGCCATATTGCCTTATCTTTCAATAATGCTTGATCTATGCAAGCACCGGTTGTGTATACACGATAGAGAATAGAGAGATACCAACATAATTTGTTGGACATTGTTTAAAATTATTATAGTAAAAGAAGTACAAAAATAGCATTGGGGGAGGGACTCAATAAGCCTTAAAGTTTCTATCCCAATCCATTGTAAACTATTTCATTCTGCCCAAGAATATGTTTTAATTCTTAGACTGCTGGGTAATTTTCTAAAAATGAATTTCTGTGTCGTCTACTTTCCAAAACCTTAAATATCTGCTTAGTTTTGTTGAGGAAAGATACTCAATGTAACAAACAGGTTAGATCACAGCACTATAAAGGTAAAACAGAGTTAAATGACATCGAAGGAGGTGGGTGGATAGAGAGAGAGACGAATCTGAATGCCTAACACAATTATGACATTAAAGTTGGGCGCGATGTCTTTGTTACACTGCTCCTGTTTTGGCTCTGTAATTGGCTGACGGATTTACGAGCACACAGTTACAGGTGCCAACGCTATCGATGGCCAATCACAAACGGGGCATGGATAGACGCCGCTCTTACTTAGGTGTCAATATGTTACCAGCCGTTATGTATTTGGTAAAGTTTACAAGTTTTATTCAGTTTGACACCAGAAGGCGATAGACCCATGTGGCAATATATACAAGCAACAACAGTACAGTACATGGTAGTTAAAAAGTGAAAAAGATTGTTCATGTTCATAAATAAAATAACGTTTGTAGCATAATAACTCGAACATTGTTTAAATAAAGGTTACATGTTGAATGTAAACATGAGCAGGCGAAACATGTCCATTGTGGAAAACAAACAAACAGAATTGTTGTTTTTTAAATGGTATAATAAAAACGTTTATATTAGGCCTTTCTTCGTTCGTCGAAATATCTTTCTCGAGCTTTTGGCGTATAATGTGTGTAGGAAATAAAAGAAATGTTACGGTATGCTTAAATTTTAACATATACATGTGTTATACTGCTGTACGTTGTTTTCCAAACGAACGAATGTTAATTGTTCATCTAAATACAACGGTTGGGGGATGCACTCAATGCTTGGAACATACTCGCAATGTGCTTAGTCTCTGATAAACATAGCTTTAGAATGAATTTAATTGCAGATCCTGTCAAAACGTTGAACAATACCAAATATTGCATACATGCACTATTTGGATACGAGCTGCTCAGACATTGATTTACCTAGTTTCAGAATTAATTTTAGCGCCGATCCAGTTAAAACAACATACATTACCATCTAACACACACGCATGCAATCTACAGACACGAGCGCGCGTATCTACAGACTAGAACATTCTAACCCATGGACGACAATAATTCTTATCGCACTTGCGAGTTGGTCTCCAATGAAAACTGGCCACTTAATCTCATTAGAGTCTGATAGCAGTGTTTGGCAGGTGTAAAGGTGTAATATTGTGAAATACAACCCGTCTATTGCAGATAATAGTCATTACTTTGTCAGATCAGTTGACCATATCCATGAGACCAGGGTCTGTCAGTTGGTATTAAAGCATCATTAAAAGGAAAGCATGTCAGGCAATGGGGTGGGATCGCTTACTGCGACATCGAAATCGGTTGGTTTAACCCTTTACCAAACGCCACATTTTCGACTGCCCCAAATTAAAAGAGTTTGCAGAGGACATTTCAAAATATGATGAAATTGGAAAATATCATTCTGGTAGGGCAGAAAACATTGTGGGAAAAGGAAAAAATTGCTCGTTACGAGCAATTCCTCCTTTTCACACAATGTTTTCTAAAGTCGCCTGCAACAAAGTGGTCAAATGTTGTTATATTTTGCGAAAGGGTTAAATCGCCATTAAAAGGAGGGCATGTCAGGCAAATGGGGTGGGATCGATTTCTGCGGTATCGAAAACGGTAGAATAATACGCATTGACAATGAACATCTTCAAGCGAAAATGTATTTTCTTCTGTTTGTATTTTTGGATTCATTCTACATCTTTTTGTAAATTCGTCATTTTGGCGGAAAATGAAATCAAACAAACCAAAGCTTGCTAAAAGCTGATGTTAACACAGTGGTTTCAAGAAAAGAATAGTTGTCGTTTGGTTATTACCACACGTTCTTCATCTGGTTAATAATTTCTGGTTCTATTTGTGCCGATATTTATACAACTCGATTATTGATAGACTAAAACAAGTGGGGGAATCACGTGACCAATGTTTACCATCTTATGTAGGAACAAGATGGCCGCACCAAGGTATTGCTTGTTTCACCAACTTTTGTTAATGATAGCCACATTATGTACCCCGCATGAGTTGACGATCTACTTTCCGGTTCTGGTGGTATATGATAACTCATACTATGGAGGCGTTACGTCTAATATTCGGGTCGACGGGCGCACATGTCCAAAATAGCCGGTCTTCGACTGCAATTTCTCTGCCGAGTGTCATAAAAAGACACAACCGTTTAAAATTACGGGATTAACTTTATGTTTGTTAGATAAACATTATTTCTTTATGATAATCTTTTAAAGGATTTCGCAAAGAGGCGTCCAAATGTAGATGGCATCAACATTTAAACAAAAGATAAGCCAAAAGAAAGATAAAAACATTAGTCCCATGATTGGGTTAAAAACATTGGCTCCAACAAAGGAAAAGGTCATCATGAGAAATATTCTCACAAAAGATTAAGCCTTCATTGTATTTTCTTCTTTTATCATGCTATTATACACTTACATGATGTGTAAAAACGAAAATTCACTAAGGTATGACTTTTTAGAGGGTTTATCACGAGGAAACCCTTTTCTAACACTATTAAAGCCACTAAAACTCACGTCATGGGTCTAAGATCAGAGCCCAAGTCTGTGGTGTCAGACCATTTAAGCGAAGACAATAAAACCCCACTCATCATAGAGCTTCACAGTCTAAAGTCACGTTTATTGCCATATTTATTTATTTGAAGTCCTGGGTATTATTGATTTAGATGAAAGATTAACAGTTTCTTTTATGGAAGTATCATTTCTTAAACAATCTTACAGTTCAACAAATGGAAAGTAGGGAAAAATTAAAAGTGAAATAGAGAATGTGTATTGATGTAGATTAGAGACTAGCAGTTTCCCTTATTGAAGTATTATTTCTTAAACAATCTTACAGTTCAACAAATGGAATATAGAAAAAAAAACATTACCATGTTTGACTCCACAGATCCAGCGCACCATAACTTTATCAATCAGCCCGGTTATACGAAACAGTTGATGGTCCATTTGTCTCGTTTTTTTTAAAAAAAAAAAACAATCCTTGCGTTTTTAGACCAATTCATGCGGAATAATTCCCCCAAAATATTTAAAATTAAAATATGATCTTCGATTAAACGCTTACATTTGGTTAAAGATAGTAAGAAAATGCGTAGAATAACATAGGGTCAATTTTGCCGAACAAAATTTCGATTAGGGGTGCTTTTCGACAGGATATGTGTTGGTAGTACGCTCTGGAAACAAGCTCGGGAACCATGATCAAAACCAAGCAGGGCTTAAGTACAGTAAAGACTCGCTAACGATTTCTTCTGAATCTTAATTATGGGACATGTGTCGACGGTCAAAATGCAGACTGTGTCATTTAGAATTTGGAAAAAAAGACGAAGAAAATGCCCCAAAAAAAAAATCACTAAACTGTTCTTGCTTTACGGATATAAATTTTTCTTTGATATTAATTTACCTCCGGTGAATAATTTTTAAAACTGAAAGCAACCCAACAAATATAAGCATAAAATACCCGCGTTAATAAAGCCATGGCCGTCCTAAAACCTTCGACTTAAACACCAAAGATAAAATCTTCGAACTAACGCACAAAGGGTTAAAGCGAAAAATAACCGGCTGTTAAAATTACCTCTGACACTAAATCTTATCAAAATTGAGCCGAAATAAATAAAACTAATACATTTTATATATGGTTGACTACTACAGGGAAATGAAGTACAACCCTCATGTCCATGAACTGGTGTGTCTACCCTTACGCCATTATCAGTGGATACCTTATAAATGCAGCTATGACTTCGACGTGTAAAATACGCTGACGACTTTTAAGTACAATGTATATGGTAGTTTCTATGCTGAACGTTCAAACATTGGTGCAACCTTCCCCTGGGTTTGACATCGCGTCAACATTATTTTAACTATGATGCGATGTCCGACTCTTAATGATGGAGGAAGACCCTAATCTTAACTGCCCATAAAGGCTGGTCATGCCAAATAGAATAATCAGCATTCCGTAAGTCAGTCGGGACTCTTCCTCTCATGAAAATCCAAATGCCGTCACCGGGGTTACAGCCAACGCAGAAAGGGGCCATATCATTTCAAGTTGTGTGCTCTAACCACTAGGCCTAGGCCCCCTTCCCTGACGTAGTGGGAATAAAACCAACGCAGATATCCAGCCTAAAGACTCTTCAGACTGTACCTGTCCAAGCACGGAAAAAAGTATAGTAACGTATCTCACCAAATAAGGAACAGATGCGCGTATTGGTGAAACTGGTGTGAATTTCTTGATTGATTTTATCATCCTCATCACCACAGTTTTTATGATACCCTTTAACGTACATGTATAGGGTTTTAATCTTAATCAACCGAGCTTCGCCGCTACGTATCTGCAGTGTACACCGTTTGTACTGGTCAGTACCAGCCCAGGGACGTATATAAGTATGTGAGTCCAGCCCTTAATCACCATTAAATGCATGCTGCGTCATGTATACAGGTAGTTACGATTTTGGACGTTTTCTATGATATTGTTTTATTTGGTTTTAGCATTGCATGTACACCATTTTAGTTATATGTATATTACGACGAATACAGAACACAAAATCAGGCGGGGAAGCATGCGACCAATGTTTACCAATCTTACGTCCGAACAAGATGGCCGCACCAAGGTATTTTTGCTTTTTTCACGTCCTTTTGCCAATGAAAGCCACATCGTGTACACCGCATGAGTTGACCATCAACTTTCCGGTTCTTGTGGTATGTAACCCATGCTTTATAACGGAGTTACGTGTAACACTCGGCAGAGATATCGCAGTGGACGGCTGCGCTTATCCAAAACAGTCGGTCTTCGACAAATGGGCAAAAGAAGGTGAACAAAAGCAAAAATAGCTTGGCGGGGCCATCTTGTTTGGACATAAGATCGTAAACAAAAGTCACGTGATTCCCCCTCCTGAATATGTGAGATAGTTCCTCTTAGAAGGGGTTGAGATGAAGAAAAAACCCGCCTCGAACGCGTTATCTTCTGATCGCATTCTTATAATTCTTACATAAAATCATCAAACAAATGGAACTTGTAAAAAGCATTGCTAATGAACACAGCGAACAGAGGCTGACCACATACGCCGCGTACCTTTAATACCTTATAAAATACTTATAGAAAGCCAGACCAGTCAAAGATTGGGACGGGTTGAAAACTCGCTTTGCCACAGCCGGTACCGATAAATTTCAAGCAGTTGTTAAAGCTGAAACGATTTTACCCTTGACAAGCTAATAAATGAATAGCATTCAACAGATTTCTGGTGTAGAATCTATTATAACTGTTGTCTTAAATGTTTGCATTTTAAACAGACAGTGCCATATTTCCTCGAAAATACATTATTTCTTGCTTGATAAGAATATGTACAATCAAAGTCCACAACAATTCAAATTGTTGTATGATAAGCATTCGCCTTTTATTTTCTTTGTAAAAAAGGAAAACTTTTAGAGAAAATGTATCGTTTAGTAAAGAGTAAAATGCGGTATAAACAATAATCAAATGTCCAATAAGGGACAGTATATTACTGCTATTTGACATAGCACGTCAGAAAATGCGTATATCTGTTAAATTGAAGTCATGTTTAGAAGATATACTCTTGATATTAAGTATATAAATCGAGGTTTGCGGCAGAATTTAGATAAATCTCAGCGGTTTGTCATTTGGAAAATATTTCAACACCTGTTTTGGTAATGTCTTATTTAGGGGTCTATGTTATTTCGTTGGGTTTATAAATTGAGCTGGTATTTGATTAAGATGTTTCGCTTCGTCTGCGTGTAATGATGTTATAACTTTCTGTATATCAGAATGAACATGGTATACCAGTCATTCGCATATGTTGTAAAAACATTTTTATCTATATATGATACAAGCAGTTTAGAAATTTAGCCGGCATTTGATGGAGATGATTAGCATCACCTGCGTGTAATGATATTGTAACTTTCTCTTTATCAGGACGAACTATTTTTTTTAACAATCATTGTCCCAATTGTGTATGTATTTATATATGATACAAGCATGCACCGAACGTGAACTCGGTCCTCTGAGACAGGTCTGGTAGCAATGTGCACAGAGGTCTGTTGCGAATTGACACACACGCGTTCTAATGCACAACTGTATCAAACAAAAGTTTAAAACCTCATTCATAATGATAGCTTGTATTACATTTTTTTTCACAATCCATCGACCTAAAATGGTCTAATAATGGTGACGGGGGTCTATAGCTATCCCCAGGTCAGTATTATGTCATATGTTATATAGCATAGTACTGATACAAGGTTAACTATAAACCCTTGTAAAAATGGTCGGAATCATACGCAGAAATGTTGGTGGGTACAGTCACATTAAATCAGGAATTATATCTCAATTTATACTGCGACTCGATATTACGTTTGCTCCGCAACATAAATTGTAAACAACCCCTATTCTCTTAAATACGAACTTATTTCACTTCCAACGACTGTGTCCAAGTGCGTCTCATACAACCAAACAAATAAATAAAACATTAACTTTACACGTCGTTTCCTCACATCTATGAACAAGCAGATTCAACAAGTATGTTGGTAGAAAGCTTTGTCACATCTTTATAGTCATCGCCGAAGAAAAAGGTGTAAAGTGTATCGTTATAGTGACGTATGTGTCTCAATACCGTTGATATAAAATAAATAAGTTATTATCACACGACCAATTATGCTATGAATCAAATACCGATAACATATAACAGCTGTAACCCATACATCAAACATCATACACCACAGACTCACGAATCATATCGTTTTCGAGGAGTGAAATACGAGATACTACTCCGTGGTTAATCGTCAATGATATTATAATCATGCCTTCAAATCTTATAGTGCTGGAACCGACTTCATGCTTAGGCAGACAAGTTTAATCCAGGCCAGCAACCAAAGATATTTTTGGTGACTGGCCTGTGATCTTACATGTTTGCTACTCTGATAATCTTTCACCTTCAAAATTGGGCAGATATCCAAGGTTTTGGAAAGCAGACGACACAAAAATCTGTTTTTAGAAAAGGACCCAGCATTCTAAGGGTTAGTGCAGTTAGCCGTTTCCCTACCAAAAACGGATTGACATTCCTTTGAAGCAGACGTCATTTAAAAACACTGCATGAAAGGGATGAAACTCTGCGAAGAAAAGGCGAATTCCACCATTTAAAATTTTGAGTTATTGGTCATTTTGAAGTTTTGATTTTTGTCATTTTCTTTATTGAACTTATGATTATCTTCCAAACACTTAAAGTGTAAGGTCTTGATATCAGCTAGAGATTTCTCATAATGGGCTTATCTAATATAACTATACTGTGTTTTATTTCACAATCACATCAAATTGGAGAAGGGTCTGAATTTCATGATACAAACAAAAGAAAATACAAGGCTGAAATAAGGCGTGTTCTACCCTAGTCCGAATGATCCAGACGTGTCACGCAGTTACAGCTTGGATCATCCGAGTTAGTTCTACCCCAAAGTATTTGCAAAGGGAGACAACACCTTGATCTGGCTTTTAAAACGCACCAGAGTTGTCTTTCTTTTCAATATTTTTTTCTGTGAAATATTTTAGAATGAGTGACATGGTTATCATATTTGTCTCTTGATTAAAAGATAAAATGCTCGCAATAAACATTTCATCAAATTGTTTCCGTGTTTATACACATCCAGGCGAACATGTATTTTCTTTCTGTCATGTTTTGTTGTCATTAGGTTTTTTCTTCCATTTAGACCACTTACATTATATTATAGGGGTTTGCCACTAGCAGAGTATGAAATGATAAATGACACTCTCTCTTTCCCCTCTATTCTTAACAAGATCAATGCCTAAAGAATCGCGAACAAATACACATAAACATGTAATACAGGTTTGTATAATGCATCACTTCCATATACAGTACATGCAATGATTTACATGTACTTTCTATTTAACAAACCTTGCTATACTTCTATGCTGTTTACTGGAATTCACCTTTTTCCCCCATTTCATTTCTTCTACCAACTGTATGGTGTTTCCATCTTTGAGTATCCCCCCCCCCCAAAAAAAAAAAGAATAAATAAATGAAAATTGTACAGTTCTGCTGCATATGATGTATGCAATTATTGCAGTTTAGCACTCCCTTGGTCTTTGATGTTTAAAGCACACAAAAGGCAATATAACCACAAGATAAACAGTAAGATTTCATAGAGTGTTCATCATTAGAAACAATAAAGAAAAACTTCACACACCTTGATTAACAAACAAACATCTTTTATTTTCAAACATTGATTTTTTAATACTGATCAATAACATATAGAAGGATAATATCAGCTGATTCTTTTCAGGTGCAAAAGGAGATATAAATTACGCACCTTACTGTAAAATAAATTAGATCATACTGTGTAAAGTATTCAAGATGACAAGTTGATAAAACATTACTTTGGAATATCATTTTTCATACTACTGAAATAGGAGAAAAATTTGCTTTGAACTTAACCCTTTCCCAAAGACAAAAATTTTGACTGTCCAAAATTGAAAGAGTTTGCAGACGACATTTGAAAATGTGATGAAATTGGATAATAATCTTCTGATAGGGCAGAAAACTTTGTAGCAATAGGAAAAATTGCTCGTCACGGGCAATTTCTCCTTTTCCTACAATGTTTTCCAGAGTTGTCTGCAACAAAGTGGTCAAATGTCGTTATTGTTTGGTAATGGGTTAAACAAGTTCTATGTATGAGATCTTTAGAGACACAATACTCTGACCTACAATGGAATACAATGCTGCTAAGGATAAAGATATTGTCAATTTTCAAATATAAATTGACCTAAAGAATGTTACAAATAAAATGAATATTTTTCTCATAAAACATAATACCAATAATATACAAAATAAAAACAATACTTGATAAATGTTTTTTGATTAACAGCAAACATATCCTTTGATTAGAACACACCACACATTAGGAAAGGCACAACAAGCGTATGTATATTCATCATGCAAAGGATTATAAATGTGTGTAAAAGGTTTTCAAAGAAGAAGCCTAATGATAGGTTTTGAGCCAGTTCAAAATTTAGTGCTTACAATTCAAAAGAAAAGAAAAACATGTTTTATCATCTAAAGAAAGACTTATGATGTCAAAAACTACCCTTAACAATCCAGATCTATGATATTCTATATAAAAGGTTTCAACAGATAGGATAGTTTCAGTAAGACTTCAGGGGAAATTGTTTGTTGAAGTTAGACTTGTGTGTTGTCTCAGCCAATTTCTAAACTCTCAGGTACAGAAAAACTAGTAAAGAGTATATATGAAGAAATGGTTATCTAGGGGCATCAATGAGTCCTGTACAGACAGATAGATAATAAACAAATGCAGATCACAAATTGTAGATACCTTTATGCTAACTAAAGTTTTCCCTTCACCCTTTGATTTATGCTAATTTGGGCGACATTAGACCCCTTACAATTATACATGGAAAATAATCATCTCTATGGGCCATATCCAGGAATTTGGGGTCAGTTACTATATAAATTGGGGGTCAAGGAAAACCCTGCAACTAAACGAATTGAGAATAGTAAACCCCTTTCAGATCTGTAACTTTAAACTTTCATTCAAGAAAATGTGGCATTACACAGTTTCTAATTAGGTGAAAATTTTGTTTAACATTGCAAAGTGTTCAGGCATGTTCCTCAAGAAATTGACATACTCTGGTGCATTAGACTGTTCATCAAATAGCAAGCTTCCTATGAATCTATTAGATTCAATTTTATCGGTATAGAATGATATAAACCAATTAACTTTTTATACAATGGATTTCTTACATATGGATTTCAATGTATGCAGACAATAAAGAATTTTTCCAAAATTGAAAGAAAAACAACTCGCATTAATTTGAGTTTTGATGACCAATAAGAAAACTTAAAAGCATGTATCTGAGGTGTGTTTCTATGGAACTCTACCTTTGAGACAATAGTTGTTTCTTTTATCACTTATGGTCTTTAACCCTTTCCCAAACAATAACAACATTTGACCACTTTGTTGCAGACGACTTTAGAAAACATTGTGGGAAAAAGAGAAATTGCTCGTGACGAGCAATTTCTCGTTTTCCTACAATGTTTTCTGCCCTATTATTATTAAGATTATTTTCTGCCCTATAATTATTAAGATTATTTTCTGCCCTATAATTATTAAGATTATTTTCTGCCCTATTATTATTAAGATTATTTTCCAATTTCATCACATTTTGTAATGTCATCTTCAAACTCTTTTAATTTGGGACAGTCGAAAATTTGCTGTTTGGGAAATTGTTCTACTTTACATGAAGTAACTCATCCAAGATGTAGTAGGAAAGTGGAGACAGCATTATAATAAAAAAAAAAGTTAATTTCTTTAACTTTAGCACTGTTTAAGATATGGCACAATGAAAAGAATTCTTAATATTCCCTTAAACAACTGACAAAAATTTCGAGTTCCAGAACAGGTGACTTTAACATATGAATGTGAAAAAATATACTTAACAATATAAGAACAGTTGCCATCATATAAAAATATCTATTAACAACATGCATAGTTATTTCATTAGTGGTCTTGTCAGTTGTCCGATATCCTCTAGGAAATATTCAGTGGCAGATACCGAAGAACAGCATTTAGAAGAAACTATCCTTGGAAAGACGTTCAGAAAAGCCTAAATAAAATTGAAATTGTAGAAAAACAGTGATATAAAGGTGGGATGTGTACGCTTTTATACAATGATGGCTTATTTCCAGATTATGGCAAATAATTAAAAAATCCTCATATGTTGTTTAGTAATTTAAACAATATTGCTGAAGGAGTTTCTCTACGGGAATGGATTAACTGGTACAAACAAATCAATCAACAACCACACACCAAAAATAAAAAAAAATCTAATAAAATATCAATTTTTCATCTATGGCAACTCTTTAAGACTTTCCAAAATAATAATTCGTTGGGTTAAATGGCATTTTTGAGACTTCAGCATCCAGCATTTTATTCCTGACTGCAAACTTTACTTTGGTTCCAGGCTTGAAGAATGCTGATTGGACGTAGCCCATGGCAACATTGCATTTGAGCGAAGGTGAAGGACACCCACTTGTGACCTTTCCAATGACCTTCTCTCCACTTTCATCATAGATGGCTGTCCCTCCTGAAATTCAGATCAGAAAAGCATGAACAAGTATATGAAAAGCTTTTCAACAATGTTGTGTTATTCAATTCTAATTTCAATATTGTTATATATACCAGGTAATAAAGTCTGTTGAAACTATTTGAGGACAAAATAAAAATTGTGTATGATTAATACTTCAATGGTGTTAAGTTTTTAAAACAAAGCGCACAGGTCTCAGAATTATTTGATTTTAGAATATAGAATATACAAACTATACCATACACTTAATGCAGTTGACAAATTACAATTAAGGATATAAACAAACAGACAAAGCAAGAAAACACTTTTTAAACACTATGTTGCTTTCTTCAACCCATTACCAAACAATAACTTCATTTGACCAATTTGCTGCAGACGACTATGGAAAACATTGTGGAAAAAGGAGAAATTGCTCGTTAAGAGCAATTTCTCCTTTTCCCACAATGTTTTCTACCCTATCAGAAGAATACTTTCCAATTTCAGAACAATTTGAAATGTTGTCTGCAAACTCTTTCAATTTGGGACAGTTGAAAATTTGGCATTTGGTAAAGGGTTAAAAGAATGTAAGGTCAATCAGTATACCTCTGGCAGGTGCTCCCTTTGATGTGAATCCCACACGTCTGTTGGCAGGCTTCTGTTTGAGTTGGTTTAATATGATATCGGCACCAGGAAAAACTCCCTCCACCCTCCTCCTCTTCCCTAGAATTTGTTCAACAACACATATTATAGTGATCTGACTGCTATCATTGTTTGGATTATTTCGTTGTGTCAAGCATACTTTCTATGGGGTTTATCGCTGTATCAACAATTGTTCAGTTATAATACAGCCTTTCTGGGGTTCCCTACTTCTAGAACATGATGAAAGAGATACCTTTCATCATCACGGCATATTTCAGGCATCATCAGAAAATTATTGTATGCCTAATGGGAATGAGGTTTTTCTTCTTCAGTATTTAAAAAAAAAGAAAATTGCATAACCAGAACCAAGAGTTTTTCTTGACCCCAAACTTATAAAGTATGACCCCGAATTCCTGAATATGATTAGATCATTTTGTCATTATTTTCCATTCACTTTTCCAATTCCATATATAAAGTCCCCAAAATTGGCATAAATTGAGGGGTCAAGGGAAAGCCCCGAGTACCTTGGTGAAAGCCAGCAAAACAGAAAATATCAAAATGATCCTTGTAACCAAGTCTCAACGCTTTCAGACATTGTTTAGGTTTTCCATTCTAATATTATAAGAAAAGCCTTTAAAACTACCAATTGTCCAGGCTAAAGTTCCTTCCACCGGAGTTGTCTCCTCATCAATGTCGTTGCCATAGAGACAGAGTCCAGCTTCCAGCCTCAGACTATCTCTGGCACCCAGCCCTGTTAGTCTGACATCGACATCCTTGTTGGCATTCAGAAGATGTTCAACAAGTTCTACAGTCTTGTCTGAGGGAACCGAGATCTGTAGATAGAGTGAATTATCCTGTCACTAGTGTAATTCATGGGCAGATAACAAGGTGCAATATAACATTTTGTTTTCCTTCACCCGATCACATGATCACCATCAGGTTTTTTCTTTCTTGAATTTGGAAAAGGCCTAGGCCTGTTAATTTAGACAATTTGTGTTGATGAAATTGCATTTAAATGTCATTTGCTGTTAATAAAACCTTTTATATCATTTCATATGGGTTATACATCAGATCAAAAGTATTTCAATTTTGTTGTGATGCTCGACTCTTTTCTTATGGAGGAAGGCCCCATACTCAACTGCCCATAAGGACTGGTCAAGCTGGGTAGAACTATCGCCATTCCGTAAGTCAGTCGAGAAACTTCCTCTCATGAAATCCAAATGCCAACACTGCAATTTGAACCCAAGCAGAGAGGAGCAGCATGCTTTAAAGATTTGTGACCTTAATACTAAATACTAGACCTGTAAACAATATAGTGTTTAAAGCTGTGTTAAGAATTTTTCAGTTATCTAACAGTTTTCCTGGATACACCAATACTAGGGTAATGTTCTGAAGTGACTTGCTAAAGGTCACTCCCACCGAACCAGAGGTGTCGGTGGGGCTCCAACCTTAACCACCCAGCCATGCAGGACCCCCTGTTCAAAATATGGAAAGTGGGAACCCCCACATCATTTCTTTACCTCCACCCCATCTTCCCCAGTATAACCACAGCGAGTGACGCGACAATCATCGATACCATACACAGATGTAGAGCATGTTGTCATAAAAGGCAGGTCAGCCAGATCTACATCCATTCCAGGCTGTAACGCATTCACCATTTTAGGACCTGTAATTGTTCAATTGGTTTTAAGCATTGATTATGAAGTGATATCATTAGTATTGACCATGTGACATACCAATATTTGATTACAACTACCAAGTCTTATTCAACTATCGTTCTTTATCCTTCACTAAATTTTTCAAAGGATATTTGTTTATATAACATGACATTCTAATAGAATCGATTGAAGGAGAATCAATCGTATTTCTTTTTTTCCATTTATATAGGTTACTCAAACTTATATGGTTATATATAAAGCCGATGAAAAGAATTTAAGAAATAGCTAATCTTATTAATTCTTTATATGGGTTTTACTTTGCATCAAAATCATTTCAGTTAAATTACAATGCCACTTATAATGATGGAGAAAGATCCAAAACTTAATTGCCCATAAAGGTTGGTAAAGCCAGGTAGAACCAACAGTATTTCGTAAGTCAGTCAGGAGACTGCCTATTATGACAATCCAAACGCCTTCACCAGGATTTGAACCCGCACAGAGGGGCCATTTGAATTCAAGTTCTGTACTCTTACAACATGGCCACAGAGGCCCCGAGAATATTTAAAACATTTCAGTAACCTATTCATGCCCTATTATCTTCACACTTGTGATTCATGGTATCATTTTCTAGTAAATGACTCCCTTTCCTTATGTTAACATACATACAAAGTTACCTACCCTGGAGAGCTACCAAGCCTTTACAGAGGACCTCTACCTGGACGTCAAGTCCCTTTGACCGCATGCTAGCAGCTTGATTCTATGAATGAGCAAAGAGATGACATGTGGCATTGAAGTTAATAATAATACAGTAACAGTAAAAAATTACTACATTTCTTTCTTCCTTTAATTCAACTGTAACTTAAGTTTCCAATTATAAAGGTTTATCCTTCTCCAACATACATTTCTACCTCATTTTTTTCAAATGAAATGTTACTCTTTTAGTTCAGAATTGTTCTATGCAGTTGTATTTTAATTTGTACTGATCACACTCATGACAGTAAGACGATGGGTTGATAATGTCAATTATGTAATATGAAATGTATAATTTCTATTGTAATATAAGCAAAACACCTTCGTAAGGATGTTTACCACATCATAAAGGTTCTTTTAGATTACTTCATAAGAGGCAATGCATAAGTATGAGTATGGATATACACTGTACAACAAACCAGCTTTTGACCAAATACTTTTGTTTAAATTTGTATGAATGCCATGTCAACAGAATTTCAGTTATTTTACTGCTTTCACAAGTACATACCATCATGAGTGGCCAGTCTTTGTCTGCACATCCTGCGTTAGATACGACATAGAGGTATCCCTCATCTGTTTTGTTGATGATTAAATCATCAATGATGCCCCCTTTGTTGTTGGTAAACACAGACAATGTTCCTTGGTTGTCCTTCAAACCCTCTATGTCCCCTACCACTAAACTCTCCATGAACTGCAATGTAAATATGTGATAGATGCAAAGCCTGCATTATTATGCTATCTGATTTAACCAATCATTCAAATGAATTTGACAATGTGAGTTAAAAGAAATGAATATATAATAGATCAAATCGTTACAAGAAGAGTTTTCTAATATGTTCAAACGAAGCTAAAAATTGTGTTGTTATCAATTCTCAAGAAACAAAGTTTTAATAGAGAGGTAGTCAATAGCGAATTTTGGGAAAATATCAAGAAATGTCTATGCTGTCTTTGTGGAAATTTCAATTTGACTTAGTCATTTGGAACCTAAAAAAAAATGATAACTTCCTAAAAGAAAATTCAAATATATCCCCCTTACTAGTAAATACATTAAATTTTGTGTTAAGTTTAAACTTATAAATTTTTTCATGGATTGTGAAACTAGTTCTTACAACTTGGATTAATCACTCACTATTCTGCTTCCAGGTTACATATCAATGCTTATACCAAATGTGGATTCACGCAGGGTCGCAAAATGAAGCCACTACTCACAGAATTTTAACTCACAATCCTTGTGTTTGAAGACCAACGTTCTTACCCTCGACCACTATCTTCTGCTATTTCTATATTTCACAAATGCCTGACAAGATACTTGAGTGCAGATAAGGGCAAAAAAAAACACCTTAATTTTCTCTTCAATCTACTATGCTCAAATTTCAAAATAAATAGAAGTATAATATGATAAAAACATTAATATTGCAAAAATAAACCATTGATAAGAGAGTAGAAACATACCTTTACTCTGTCCTTTCCAGTAACTTTTGTTTGCAGCATATGAGACACATCAAATATACCTGCATTAGTTCTGACATTAATGTGAGATTCAGAGATAGAATCTTTGTATTGTACAGGCATTTCCCAGCCAGCAAATGGCACCATTTTCCCCCCATTAGCTACATGGAAATCATACAGACATGTGCGTTTTAAAGCCTGAAACATAAACAAATGCATTTTCCATGTTTCATTGAAAACAAGAGCAGAAATCTCATAACATATGCTTATTCATCACTTATGGAGTGATAACATTGATCTTTTAAGCACAAACATCATAGATTTATTGTTTTGACTGAACAATGGTTGATCGATTAAAAACACCCAGCAGGTGTTCCAGCAATATAAACCCTAAGAATGCTGGGTATTTTTCTAAAAATAGATTCTTGTCCCATCTGCTTTCCAAAACCTGCTAAATCTATATGAGGATAGGTACACAGAGGAGCAAACAGATTAGATCACAGGCCAGCCACCAATTTACTTGGTGGCTGGCCTGGATCTAACCTGTTTGCATGAGCATGAGGTCAGTTCCAGCACTATAAGGGTTAATCAGTTCTCAAATTGCGTTCAAAATAATCATATCATTTTCTCTATTTGGTGATTAAAAGATTATCAGGAAATCATAACATATCAAATTGATGGATCAAGTCTTTCTCAAAGGAGAGGTTCCAGGCAATTGACATGACATCAAAAGATTTTACCCTCATTGATCTGTAACAATTTATGGACTGTAAGCAATAGTAGGCACCATAAGTGGAAGGCATTGTTTCATGGCATTGTTGGACTCAATAATATATGCATTCAATCACTTTTCTTTACACTCACTGGTCATTATCTTATCTATTCATTAGTATTTGGATTTACACTATCATTTCAGTTATGTTCCAATGCCTGACTCTTCATGTTGGAGGAAGACCCCCTCAACTACCCAAAAGGGCTGGTCAAGTGGAGAAGAACCATCAGCCTTTTGCAAGTCAGTCAGTAGACTACTTCTAATGAAAGTCCAAATGCTGTCATCGGGATTTGAACCCTCTCAGAGAGGCCATGTGATTTGAAGCTCTGTACTTGAACCACTAGGCCATGGAGCCTTTCATTGGTCGGTGAGAAAACTTATATTGTAATATTCTTTATATTTAATGACATACTTACAGTACTATTAAATCTCTTGAACTGTCTACAGGATAATCTTTGACCAACTAGTCCCGATATCCTAGCAACCGGAAACATTTTCAATTTCTGTAAAGTATAATTTGGAAAAAAAGGGCTGAATCATAATATAAGAGGTGAAAATACACATTTTCTTCATGATCATTTTCTAGATGTTTGTATTTTTTGAAATACATCAAATGATCAATGATTGTGTTTTTTTTAAGTTCTTAATGCATGAAGTTATTGAAAAAAGTTGAAGCAAATCTTGAAGCCATGTAATTATCTTTGTATACCCGATATGATTTCTATTTTTCAATTTTGTAACAGAATACTACAGCTAGCATAATTGACTAAAGATGTTTAAATAGAAAATTCAATAACTGGTTTTAATATGCAGTAAAAGATAAAAAAAAAGTTTGTGACAAAACTACATATTGCTATCACACCCCATAAATTAACAAAAATCGCAGGAGAAAAGTATGTTCTGTTTATGTTGGATGGGAATTATAATGTCAGTACGACACAAGGACAAACTTCTTCTGTTTACATTGTTTTCAAAATACTTCTGCAAAAGGTGTATCAAACTCGTGTTCAAACTGAAAGTGTGATAAAGTGCATCTTCACCTTTTCTATCCAGTCTTATATATTCAGATGCTGATAGTACAATAAACTTATGCACATCATTTGTGAGAATTGATTTACATAAAGTCACTTCCATTGATTGCAATGTCAATGCGGAACGTGAAAAGACTTCCACGAAAACTGATATCAAACACTAATCATCCTTGTCATCAAGTATGAATTAAACAAATCGCCTAGCCGTTCAATGCATTTTGTAATGGCACATTCAAATATCTAAACGTTAATTAGTGACAGTAGCTATGTAGGACAAACAAACAGTGAATTTGAGTTTACCAGCTGCTGCTATGTTGTTGTTTTCAAAGTGGCAATTTGTTGTCTTTTAGAAATTAGGGGAATATTGTTCCATCCGTAAAGTCATTAGGCGAATCAACTGAATACTGTGCGACTACACAGCCATCTAAAACCTTAACCTAAATGAAGCATTGTTATTGAAACTTATATATGTTTCATGAGCAAAGCAGTTCAAAGACATTTTTGAAAAGGGTTTAAGAAATAACGATGAAATCATTTTCATTCAGTTCTTTGAGTACTTTGATCTTGTTAAAGGGAGATATTGTTTATAACTGTTGACATTCTCTGAGTTTTTTTTTCGTGATTTCTGAAACTATATTATAATATTTTTCCTTTAAATTTAATTTGTTTTAAAAACAACAATCACCATATTGAATGTTATTAAAGGCAAACCGCGAGTTTAATATCAACAATGGTTTCTCCCCAAATAAAACATGGCGGGTGATTCTGAGAGATTAAATGTCAACCCTGCGTTTTTCGGCGATGACGACGATGAATGTGTTATTTTTAAGGTATGATTGTGTTTGATCAGTAGAAATAACCACAAAGCCAAGCTATGATTTTTTAAATTATACAAATCGTACAATCGAAGTGCAATATTTATACTTTCTTTAGAAATGATGTAGTTTCGTCTCAATCATTATTCGCTACCTTTGCCTTTTTACTAAAACTTTTTTTAAGACTTGATCTCAGGTCAGTTTAGGAAAGTATTAATTTCTTTTTACATGTCAAAGCCAGGTAACGTCAATATCTTCATTCTGACTCATTTTCCTAGTCAAAATCAGTCTGGATCTACTTATGAGGGGCATATTCTCTTACTTTACATGTCTTTTGAGGGGAAAATGCAAGCAAAACTTGTTTTAAATGTACTCTACAGGAAATTGTGACGTACCCTTGACAGCTTTACTAATTTACAAACTTCATTAAATGTGTAACTTATATTTTCAGGGATCCCCACTGTATGAAAGCCTTGTACAGAGTGGATATGAGATGACAGGGGATGATATTGAGGGCAGTGTTCGATCAGAGCTGCTGGGTCAAGATTCAAACAAACATCAGAAATGGAGTAAAGACAATGAGGTTTGAAACCGTTTTGTATATTCCACAATGTGATTTGCATGTATGATATTGGATTTGTGAAGGGATGGTGAAATCTGATTTTGATTAACCTGTCGTTAAATGACAAATTAATCTTTTACTGTACTTGTCCATATGATGGTTGTAAAGTTGATTTCAATCAGTAAAATATCACTTCTCTATTAAGGTTTTTGGACAAGCTAGGCAATACATACAGTTGATTGTGCCACCCCTTGTTGTGAACCTGGCAGGATAACTAGATGTGATGACCTCTGGGGTTCAGAAATCCTAGAAGCAAGTGGAGTTTTATTCCTTCAATTCTATTATTTTGTATTTTTGTTTAGTCTATTTAGTGTGAACTAACATTAATCAGTAATTGTCTCAAATAGTTTGAGCCCAAAACACCAGCAGACAGTAATTGTTAGGTTTGACAAAATACCTACTCTTAACAGGTAACCCCCATCTAAGTCACACCAGCCTGGAAAAGAAAGTTTCTTTTTCCTTTTTCTTTTTCATGAAAGGTTTTTAAAATCATCTGCAGAATTAATAGTAGAATATATGAAGTATCATTACTGATAGACAAACCTATTGGATTATTAATCCCTGTCAGACATTATTGAATGGTTGTGTTTTCTTTTTTATTTGAAAGGTTGAAACAACTCAACAGACAGCTTTTACACGACTGAAATCCCACCTAATATATCTATATAGATTAGTAGTTAAAGCATTCTCCAGTCATCTAGATAGAGAGTGTTTGGTAAGTTAAATGTAGTGCGTAGAAAGTGTCTTGTACCAAATAATCAAGGGAGTCTTTGAAATATTTGGTAGAAAGTGCTCATATTACTTGTATTTAACCACATTTATGGTATATTCTGATTTATTTTTTCAACTTTTAAGTTCAAGCCTTCTAAATTGGTAAGGCTTAGAACATCTATTTCGATGACAATTAAAAAAAACTTGTGTGTGATCTTTAGATAATTACAATCAACCATTGGAAATTTAATTTTTAAAGATTATTTTCAAACTTTATCACATATAAGATTTGAAAATATTATGAAAAAAAAAAGATACTCAATAATTACATCTGTCATGATGACATCCATATGTTTAGGCTACCAGTTCCTTAGAAATGCTAGAATCTATTTGTAACTAAGGTGAGAACAATATGCAGTCAGGGACTCAATCCTTGAACCTGTGCGAATGCTCTAACGACTGAGCTCTCTGGCCCGCTCAAACTTTCATTTCCTGGCATTTTATTTCAGGTAAATTAAAACAATTTGTTGAATTATGGAAGATGAGTTGTAAACATAAGACACAGATTACACATATACTGACTTTATTGAATTTTAGGTTTGTTCGTTAAATTTCAGGTAAAACAAAACAATTTGCTGATTTTGGAAAAACTGAAAAAATGTTCAGCATTAGACGAAGATGATGCTGACTTTATGGAATGGTTTATTGACATCCCGATCTCTGAAAATAAAAGAAATAAAACTGGATCCTTTAAATGGTTGGTGACATTAAGTAATGAATATTTTTAAAACCTGTTCAACCCTTCTCTCACATAATTCGCCAGTTCAGTGGAATACTATAGTAAGCACTTACTATACCAGGGTTCAGTATTATACTCTAGTAAGTGCTTCATGTTTAAGTCACTTATTATAGTATTGCACTAAACCCTCAACATATAATTTTTAACACATCTAGAGCAAAAGAAATATATGATATTGTTCTTGAAAAAAACAGAAAATCATTTACTTCATCTGTGGCACTTGTTTCTAAATCCCCTCATTCCCCTACACACACACATATAATGGTATTTTCCAAATTCTATAACTGATGTCAGCTGTTGTTATGAATTTAGATGTTTAACAGAAATGCATGTTAAACAACAAACTTTTTATCTGGAGTCAATTATTTGATGGTTTGTATTGACTAAAAGTTACAAACTGAGAGAATAAATGGTTGACAATATCCAAGTATTACAAATAGAATTGTTGTCCTTCCATTAGGTAGCACTGCAGAAATGATGGTGATAAAAGTAAAGGTATGTCATCAAGAGTTATCGGCCTTGATCACATGATTTTCCCTTTAACCTTTGAACCTTATGCTTTTTGTGTTTTCAAATGTAAAGATTTAGTAATGGCTCCTGTTTTCTGTGTTATACAGGTCATTAGCCATATTCACCCCAGCTCTCATGTCCTACGGCTATACAAGGGTATTCCACACAGTACCTCTTGTCGAGTTTGTTTGGTGCACAGACTGGATTGCTGCCCTATGCACGGCTTATTTGTCAGCGCAATCAGTCTGTCAACTCGTCAACGCCCTCAGGAGGAGAACGTATATGCAAGAGGGCGTTCTGGTTAATGAACTTTTAGGTGGCAGTGAAAAGTTTCTGACAGCGTTGAGAAAATCACTGAGACTGATACAAGAAACAGAGCTAATTGCCAGGGGGTTCACTCTGTGAGTATTTTTAACTTTTGTCTGGATTTTCTCTCATTATGGTGGTTCTTGTATATGAAATTAGGCAAAACGGAATGTGATTACATTCCAACTTGTTGTTGTTTATCAAGTGAAAGTGTGTTAAAAGTCTGCTGGCATCATTTAGGTAACCCATTAAATTTGATGAAACTCTCTCTAAAACCCATTGGGGACCCCCAAGACTTCAATCGAATAACCATTAATGTAAGTTTTAAATTATGATTTTTTTTTTATCTGTAATAGTAAAAGATAGCTGATATGGTTAAACATGTTGTTCTTATATAGACTTAAAGACTTCTATGTCACTAACATGATTCTTTAAATCAATAACCCTTATCTACTTAATTTCCCTGCAAATACTTGTATATGTGTTTTATCCTACATAGAGAGTAACTGTTGTCCTTAGGTAGAGTGTTGGCTTCACATCACAAAAGATATAGTTTTGAGTCCTGTGACTAGATGGATCCTCTTTGCAACTTTTCATTGATCTAGCCTTGGTGCAAGAACTATTCATGTATCCAGAAAGCAGGATAGAGAGGGACATATACAAGGTATAAGAACTTAATTTATGTTTGATGAATAATGGATAAGTTTGAAACCTAATGACTAACAACTTAACATTTGTTTCAGAGTCAGTCAAAGAAACCCTCTTTCTCGGCTAGAGGAGGGTAAAAGACAGACAGCCCGTCATTGTCCAGCCTTGCGTAAACTGCTGTTCACCTGCTCATGTGATTCTATACATCTCCTGAGAGACAAGACAAGGCTACTATTACAACAGTATCCTTTATACACACCCTAATACGGGATTTTATGACTTATCAAAATTGGGAGGAGTGTTTTGCAATGATAAATAGGAGAAAATGACAATATATTTGTAATAAATGGCAGTGTTTCAGATGAATTTGAGGCCAATGTGTTTTTAATATATCAAGATTTTAATGAAAGCATTAAGATGTGAAATGAATTATTTTTTATAGGACTGCCAAGGCTATTAAGAAAAAATAACTGCTGTTGTGCAGTTATAAAGAAATTAATTCTTTACTTCCATATCATCTTAAAAATGTGAACAAGCATCTCTAAAATTACAAATGTGAAATACTAACTATAGTATTGCATTGATACTTAAGGTGTCATTCTTTCTAATGATGATTACATCACAACAAACTTTTCTTCATTGGCAATATGATATCAAATCCTTGACATTTCACAGACTTCCATACAATCCTGAGATAGACTTAAAGAGTGGGTATTTGGCTTTTGAGCCTATAGAGAACTATGGCCCATGTTTACAGATGTCATCCCAAGATGGCTTGAATGATGGCAATATTTACAGTCTCACAGATGGATACTCTGTGTCAGCCTTGAAGGTAAAATGGCATCTTTTACCCTTAGAATGATGGGTAATTTTCTAAGAATAAATTTTGTGTTTTCTGCTTTCCAAAACCTTAAATATCTGCTTACAATTGATAAAGGAAAGATACTCAGAGTAGTATACAGGATATATTACAGGCCAGTCGCCAATTTACTCTGTGATCTAGCCTGTTTGCATAAGCATGAAGTATGTTCCAGTACTATAAGGGTCAATTCTTTTGATACAAGTTTATTTATTTTACATAGATTATGATAAAAGCTTGAAGTATGAAATTCACTCTTGATAACTGCTTTCTGGAAACCAAACTAATACTCATGTAAATTGTAGGGCTGGTCCTGGGAATTTATCTATTACAAGCAGTTCTTCCTTTAGTGGTAATTATTTATTGAGCAGCCTGCTGAAGACACATTACAAGTGTTGACATAAAGAAAAGTTGTTAAAACAATTATCAAAGCAAAGGAAAAATAATCAAAATAAGATTACTGGTATCAGGAATTAAAATGGAAAGTTGAGAAATTGATCGTAAGGTTTTTTTTCTCAATAATAATTTCAAAAGTTGACTGCAGAAGCAGCAACCACATCACATTCAAGGTCATATTTTTGTCCATTACAGGGTATTTCCCACTTATTGATGCTACATTTGTCTGAATTCATCAAAGGCCTGGCTATATTCTATCATCAAGACTACAAACATACTGGTAAATATACTATTCATTATATATCCCATGCTACTTTCAATTCTGTGTTTAACAGCCAGTGAGGGGAGTGGCTATAAATTGGCTGTTGTACACAGATTGGCTATTGTATACAGGTGGATACAGATTGATTTATGTACACAGCTTTTTGATATTTTTATCGTATTGATTCTAATGATTTAATCTTGCCTCAATTTACACTTAACATTCCTCATTTCTTTCTGTTAGTATTTCTGGCCTTGTATCTTTAAAGCTGCTTGTTTATAGACCTGGGAAAACTTTGAAGTTAAGGATGAATTTCTGTAAAGATCTACAAAAGTTTAACTGTTGTTTGATACGCACTGTTGAATAGCAATCAGAAGCAAAATTAGTTTGTATTTAAGTTTACAGAACCTGTATACAGTGAATTAGTATGTATTTAGGCCCAAAAGTGTTGCAACAGTTTTGAGATCACACTGCATGTAAACTGTGCATGTTAAGATATATTGACGTTTCATGAACTAATAATGCATTGTTTATTTTACAGCATTACAAAAACTGTGTTGTTCAATGACGTTTTATTTAGACTTAAGTTTTCTGTTCTTTGAACAAGAAACTTTAGGAAGCATGTTTGTATAGAAAGTTTCTCCAAATTTGTAATGTCATCCATTCTCTTGTTTTTCAGAATTAAACCATGACCAGGTGTTGAACATTGTCCGAGAGCTTTTTCGTGAAATTTCATCCTGGACGGATTCGCTTCAAAGGTCGATGGAATTTCACAACAGTTCCCTGATCAGGAAAGACAAAGAACCGTCCCATGTGAAAGGGAAGTCAGAGATTGAGGACCTGCATATAGCTGTACACAGCCTAGACTTACACCTACAATCTGCTTTAACCAGGTGAGTATTAAAGTAAAATTAGATGACAAGGAAAGTTAAGCAGCCCTTTATAATTATCTGTTCAGGGGCAATTAGCAACAAAAGAATAAAAAAAAATGTGATTTTAGGAATAAAAAATGACAAATGAAAAGTTCTGGAATAGAAAAAGTTTCAAGAGAAGATAAAACAATGTCATTTTTTCAAATGTTTGCATATTTTGAAATTTAGTTTTCTTTATTGATTGTGATAGAAGCTTGAAACTTATTGAATTCACTATCAAAGACTGCCTCCTGGTTACTTAACCAATACTTGGGCCGATTTGTTGGCTAGTCCTGCTAATTTCACCTTGCCGCTAACAGGGATCAAACTGGGGACCTTTCATACAAAAGGCCAGAACACTACCACTGCACCACTGTCGCCTGCTATATCAAAATTTGGCTCTTTATGTAAGAGTTATAACTTACAATGACATATTTCTCCTATAAAGCACCATTTTGTTTCAGGGTAAGGTCTCTTTCTACTCAGATAGAGTCACATGATCCCACTAAGACCCAATCAGATTTGTCATATGGTCAGATTGATGAGAGGATCCAACCAATCAGAGCCGAGCTTACATCCTGCAACAACTGTTTTTCTGAGGCCCTGAACAGGTTGGAAACGCTAATGGGAAAGTCCAAAATTGAAGGTAAATGTCTTCTTAGATATTAATACTTAATAACAATATGAGTGAACTTTGAACAAACCAATGGCTCAATGCAAGACTCTAGTAGGTGCTTCACAAATGTCTAAGAATCCTGAGTTTATTTTTGCAATGAACCTCAAGTGTCTAGAACTCATGGCAGTTTTCATTGGTTAATTACTTTGAAAATTAATGTATCAACCATTGGGCTTAAATCTGAGACCTCTCTAAAATGTCTTGAGTGCTCCATAGGTTAGGCACGCAAGGTTGTTTACAAATACGTCTCTACCTACAGAATTAACCCTGGTCTAACTCCTGACATTCATATGATAAGCAATGATAAGCAAAGGCACCATGTTACCTTTGAGGGCCTTTAAAACAAACTCACTGTTGCACTCACATATGGATATTCAAGTTTTGTCTTAAGGGGTTTGATGTTGTGTGGCTGAATGCCTTTATGGTCTTGAGTAGATATAAAGATTCATTTCTAGAATATGCATTATATGTAATATCTTAGCTGCTTTGAATGCATTTTTATAGACATAGAGGGAAGACTTGTTTGATTATCTCCAATAAAACTACGTTTGTTAAGTCTTAAAAATCAACCAAAACACTTTTAAAAGTTAATTATTGAAACATATTTAAAGTGCAAATTTAATTTTGTACAGAATCCCAATGATTCCTAATCAATAATGATTTAGCAGTTCACCCTTTACAACCATTTGTTTTTCAGAAGGAGAACTGCAAAATAACCCAGTTGCATTGGACAAGGATAAAGAAAAAACTAAAGATGTCATAAAGGAAAAAGAGGACTACATTATTGTTGATCAGGTGTGTTTTATGTTGTTTCAACTTACCCACACCCACTTTGTAATTTCTAACTGGTCGAAATTGGAAATGGATATTTAAAAGTAAATTTAAGAAAACTTGAAAGATTACGAACTGTTATTGGTGTGCTTTTTATACCCAGGCCTCTTAAAAAAAACAAAACATTTACACAAATGAAAGTTGACTTAAGTTGAAGAGAGCCAACAGCATCAATTTACACAATGGATTATTTAAAATGGTTTTGTTTTTTCTTCGGACATGGTTAATGTAGTTTTATAAATAATAATGTTATGTAGAGATCAGATAAAGGGAGGTTGTGTTCATTCACTTGCATCAAACCATTTGTACATGATAGCCTCCCTTACTTGACTTGCTCCTAAGAGCTTTAATCACACTTCAGCAGAACTTAACGTCAAAATGCCATCTTTTTTGCCAGCTTTACTATCCTTTCTCATAACTCTATATTGTTGGTACCCATAATAAACATCTTGATGAGATTTGTTATCAGAATCCACAAAACAGAACCAATTTCTTTATTTGTTTTAAAAACCTTATGTAGTGAGCACTCATAAGAAATGGCTTGATGAGATGATTCCAATGACAAACCACAAAATAGTGGGATTTGATTTCATTTTTTAGTTCCAATTTCCTTATACCTTCTCAAAAACCTATATTGTTGGTACTCAAAAGAATGGTATTGATGAGAATTTCATCTTGCTACCAACAAAACAGGATGAATATGCTAGTTTTGCGTAGGCTTTACTATAAAAAAATATATTTAAATTGCCCCTTTCTTTAATCCTTCTTAGAACCCTATATTTTTGGTACTCAAAAGAATCTTCGCGATAAGACGATTCTTTTGACAAAACAGGGTGACTTAGATAATTTTGGAAAAATTGTTTTCCAAAGGCTTGGAATTACATCCTTACCTGAATTAATGCTTTACTATACTTGTAAAGGTGTTTGAGGCTTACACCGACCCAGATGAGATTGGAATGATAGACGATGATTGGGCAAAAGCTTTAACACCTGAAGAAAAGGTAAAAAAAGATAAAAGTTTTAGTTTAAGTATGCACTTAGACTAGTGGATGAACTATAACATGAAATTATCGTGATAATTTGTTTGTGGCTTACTGGGAAAAACAACTAATTGGACTCATTTCTTTTCTATATACATGTATATTATTTGACTCGAGGCTTTTCTTTCAAAAGTACTTAGTACTCCAAGCTGAGGTTAATTTACCCAATGCTAGCTGGAATGCACACAGATAAAGTTGACATTTTATGCCTTTTTTTTAAATTTTTTCCCTATGACAGTTTACTTCTAAAGGGATGTTCTTAGCATAATGTTATACATCCTTCTACAGTTTTAAATGGTATAATACTTCCGTTTTTAACCATTAATCAGTGGTTAGGTTAAATAAATAATTTCTCATGTTATATGCATTTTAAAAGTACAACAATAGCATTAAATAAGAAATGCTTAGTCAGCACCAAAGACCTAATAACGGTATATACTAACCATCTGAATTTCATGGATGAGTTTCAACATGGTTTTGGTAGCAGAGCATACCAAAATTGATGATGTAACTTATGCAATTTTGTTTTAAGTCTTTGCTATGGTTGTTTATCTAAATTGATTCTTTCCAAACCTGATTCACAAAATTATATAAGATAATGACACCTTTGCCCATTTTCATTGTACAGGAAAAGAAGCGCAAGGAGAAAGAAGAAGCATTAAGAATGATGTCAGAATTGAAAACTGTCATCAAGGTACGAGCGAAAGACACAGAAAAGCGTGAAACTGCTGCATTGATTAGGTCAAGACAAGGCAGGGGGGATGTGCAATCAGATGTTGAGACAGACCTGAATACAGAATGTGATGATGGTATTTCAGGAGAAATAAAGCATCTGACAGACGGAATGTGTAGTAATTCAGCAGAAAATAAAACATCCAATGTTGATGCAATTAAAAAGGAGCACAATGTGTCATTGGAAGATGAACTAAAACTTTCAAAAGAAAATGTTGGTAAACATGAATCTGATAATGTTTTAGAACCATCTGTAAAAGACTTTGATGATTTTAAAACTAAATCAGTTGTAACACAATTAGGTGTTAGAAGACTACGAAAAGGAAATATGCTTGATGATAGTGATTCAGATGAAGAAGTTGTAGATGGCACTGAATTACCAACTGAGCGCTTTAGATGCTGCAAAACAAACAAACACAACAATGATGATAAAAGGCTTCCCGAAAATTATAAAGGACAGAGTGATGGTGATGATAATGTAGACAATGGTTTGACCTACAAAAAGGATGGTGCAAATGATAATAACTTAAGCAAGAATATTGATCACAATAATGGTGAGGAACAATTCTTTGGTAACACGTCAGATAGTGAGTCTAATGATGATGGTGGTGGTTTTACACAAACTAACTTCGTTGGTGCTTCTCTTGAGGAAAGGCTAGCCAGGTATTCAGGACTGGACTTTGGTGTTACCTCAAATATCGCTGCAATGGCGGCAGCAAGGTCAAAGGTCTTTGCTAACCAAGATGAGACGACTTTTGGTGCTGAAGAAGAATATGGTGAACTTTCTGAGGATGAATCATGTAGTTGAATTTATCATGAAATTTAGTGTATGTCCTCACTGCTTTTGGCAATTCCTTCTAGTCTATCATAAAATAAGAAATATGAATCTTCGTGTTTGTAATTGATTTCACCAATTTTTGCAGAAATGCCCTTGTCTGGTTTGCACTTAAATGTATCATTGGTAACTAAAATGTATTTCATCTTTGATTGAATCTATGTTAAACTCCAACTACACAATTTTAACCCATCTGCTGAAGGAAACTTTAGAACCCTCCTCGACTTAAAGATGAATGGCTCATAATGAAGAACTTATGTTTTTTTATCATAATGGTTTCAACCCAATACCATAAAACATGCTTTTCCTCCTCATTATAACCTTTGTTGGTACCTCTCTTGAGGTAACACTCACTCACTCACTATCCTGTTTATTTGTTCAGGCCAACAAATAATCCTCTTCTGAGGGTGGGGCCTGACTGTCCAGTCTCGATCTTAGCCTTCTTCTCCATTCTCTTCTCTGATTAGGGTTGATGGTGTTCATGCCAAGGATCTTCCTGTCTCGCTTCAAGACGTCCTCCCAAGATAGTTTGGGTCTACCAGCGGTCTTCTCTGCTGGGACTTGCAATTGTCGGACTTGGGCGATGCATCCGTTGCTACGCTCAACATGCCCTAGCCATCGCAGTCTGCTCTTCTGCATGATGTCTGAGGCTTTCGAGCTTCAGTTGAGCTAAGAGGAATTCAAACGGAATGTTTTGCTCAGGTTTCACTAAACAGATCCACCTGGTCATTGCTTTGTCATTCCGCAGTACATTTTTGACTGTGCTGGCTGAGACCACCCATGTTTCCGACCCATACAGAAGGACACTTCTCACACACGAGGAGTAGACACGTCCTTTTGTAGTTGTTATTAGGATCCTGTTGGTTAGAACTGGGAAAGTTTGGCCTAGATTTAAATGTAACGTACACTATTGCATCAATGGTTGCGGCGAACTCAAAGGTCTTTGGTAACCAAAAGCTACTTTAACGGCAATATAGAAACCGTATTGTATCAACACTTGATTTTGACTCACATGTTCTCTTCTGTGAACAGGCACCCTTTAAGATTGATTGCTTAAAACGATATTGACTGTATATATGCAACATGAACATAGTTTCTGTTCTTCTCACGTGGATATTAACCCATAGAATGCTTGGTAATTTTCTTAAAATAGATAATTGTGTCGTCTGCTTTTCAAAACCTTAGATATATGCTTATTTTCAATGAGAAAAGAATCTCAGAGTAGCAAACAGGTTAGATCACGGACCAGTCGCCAAATGACTTGGCGGCTGGCCTGGATCTAACCTGTTTGCAAAAGCATGAAGTCGGTTCCAGCACTAAACGGGTTAAGGTATGACGTCTTTACGAATATTTCCATCGCTACATGAACTCTTCAATGGTCGATGCAAATTACGTCCGCTGAGAATTGGTTCAGGGAAATACAATAAAGCCATCGTTGATCTAATAGTGTTTCTGGCAATATTCTATAATATTGGTATCGAAAACCATTCCGAAACACTATATCGCGTAGCTTCTGATAAAGAACTAGAACTCTACATCCGTTTTCGTGTAATTTAGGTTTATTCCATTTCATGCAATTTATTTCCTGTTATTTCATTTTAACAATCGTTTATGGATCCAGGTTCGTAATAAACGTAAACTATAACGGTAGCTTATAGAATTATAGAATGCACTGTTCTTTTAAGCGTTCTAGAGGGAAAATTTACGGCATACATATAAATATGCATGAATGCAAACACCTAGTTTCAAACAATACGACCAAGTCATTGTGTTGCCTTTTAAAGTAGCTGGGGCCTGGCCCGTTCGTATACCGCGAACTAGTGCGGGTATGCATGGGCCAGGCCTCCAGGCTACCTTTTAAAGCCGCTGTTAACATATCGTTACATTCATATTTCCATGGAACTTTATTTTACAGGTTCAATGATCAAACAACACACATTACACCCATTAATATTCATTTGTCCATTGCAATGTCCTATTATCACATCTGCCGTTTAAATGGTAAAGTAACGTTGTGATATTTAAAACGAATGCGCTTAACCCGTACAGTGCTTGAACTGTCTACATGCTTATGCAATCAGGTTGGATCCAGGCCAGCCGCCAAACCAATTGGCGGCTGGCCTGTGATCTAACCTGTTTGCTAGTCTGAGTATATTCCCTCATCAAAACTAAGCAGATATTTAAGATTTTTGAAAGAAGACGACACAAAATTATTAGAAAACTACCCAGCATTCTAAGGGTTAAAGATTGGAACTGATTAACGTTGCTTTTTCTAATTCCACACTTATGTTAGGCAATTTTAGGATTTACGTTCACAAAAATCTACTGTAGAGTATCATGGGGGTCCTGGCACGTGTGTATACACCGCACTAGCCTAGTGCAAATGTTTCTGACGTAGATATTTCACACAGTTATAGCTGGGATCATCCGACTTAGCACCAGCCTAGTGTAGGGTATACCAATCGGAACTACTCGGGTATTTACGTGAGCTGTGTTTTCATTGGATAAACCCGATGTGTTCAGATTGGTATACGCACGAGCCAGGACCCCAGGCTAACCGTAGAGATAGTCTGGGGTTCTTTCCCTTACTAATTACTTTGAGTAAGGTCTGGGAACCAGACGACCGTAGAGCCATTTTGTTCGGCTTCTTGAAATGGCGAAATCAATTTCATCCGAAGACCTATGTATGTATCGGTATTGAAACAATTTATCTCAATTGGAAACCATGCTTACGCCGTTCTAATAAAAATGAACGACTTGACCCTATAGACTTTTTCCTGGATGAAATGGTCGATGGTGGTGCAGCGACCGTATTAACCCTTTACCTAACGCCACTTTTCGACTGTCCCAAATTGAAAGAGTTTGCAGACAACATTTCGAAATGTCATGAAATTAAAAGACAATCATCTGATAGGGCAGAAAACATTTTGGGAGAAAGGATATTTTGCTCGTTAAGAGCAATTTCCCCCTTTCCCAAAACGATTTCCAGAGTCTTCTGCAATAAATTGGTCAAATGTCGTTATCGTTTGGTAATAGGTTAACCAATCACATTTCGTCTGTGGTGGTCTTCATCGTAGCGTCGCAAACTCAGACAAATGGACGCTGCTCTGAAGCGTCGCTGCGTTTCTGCATCTTAAATTCTCATTGATATTACCATATTGCCATGTGCACCCACCCAGTCGTCTTTTTATAAGCAGATATTTGTGGTCTGAAAGTAATTCTTTTAGAAAATTGATATAAAAAGTCAGTATCACTTAACCAAATACTACTTTACAATTTCTTTACTTCTAAGTTGCTGAAAAACAGTGTTTTCGTTAAATAATGTGAAGTGAGTTTTCGGGCCCGGCAGCGCTTCTATGGGAAAGCCGGTCTATAAATAAACACTTTAATTCTTTCTCGTGCACCTTGCTAGAAACGCATGACAAAAGCAGTTAAACGTCCCCGAAGACCTACGTGACAACGAAATCTAACGCCAGATTTTGGTCTAAGTTTAGATCGCTGTTTACAAGAGAAACGCGTTTAAACGGTCTCAATTTCTGCAATATGAATATAAGGTAAAATGTCTTTGTACGGTTATAAACGAGGTTGGAAGGCTGTCAATAATCGAGTCTTATGTTACTTGAAAAATCTATGCTGTCATTTTATAGGTAGAAGATAATTGATCTTAAAACGTTAAATTCCGAATATGTAAGAGTCCTTTTAATGGCTTCTGCTGGTGATTCAGTGCTAGAGATCATTGAAAGGATTAGAGGGGATCATGATACTTGTTGTATCAATTTGATTCGAAATCCCTTGTTTTAATCGTTGTTAATTTACCTTACGCATCCTCAAAGCACAGGTACCAGTAACACCAAAATGTGTATTGTACTATATTTATATATTCAGTTCATTTTTTGTCACTGATACGGTTGTCTTAAATTGTCTCTTATATGGAAACATTATTTAACCCTCGCCTTGGGTACTGGCCCGTCCGTATAACCCACAATAGGCCTTATACGCACGGGCCAGGACTCCAGGCTATGTTTAACACTTTCCCTCATATTGGATTTTGGGACAGGTTCAAAGTTGAAGCAACAGCAGACGACGCTATAAACGTTTGACGAATAATAACTCAGTTATTGAAATCGTTGACACGAAAAGGGACAGGGAAGGTTCCCGTCACGAGATTTTGTTTTACAATTTGTCTCAATGGTCTCGTATTAGTCCTATCACATGTGTGTTTTGACACATATAAAGGAAACCTTGAGATAAATGTCCTTCGACAGCTTCAAAGAGAGATTCATACTTTAGTCTCATCGAATTCGTATGCCCTCTGTTAAAGGTGCCTTTGAAATACAGGTACGTATATATGAAGCATAAAGGGGTTTCCGGAGCTTTCTGGGTTCACTCTGTTCCACACGATAGACAACGGGCGGTCCACTAATTTTGAGCCATTTGATTACTCGGAACACGCCCTTAAAAAGAGACATCAACAACAATGTTCAGCATGCAACAAAAACATGTTTGTTTTCGCAATAATTAAAGTCGATAGCCCTTTTCTTCGTTAGACTGATGTGTATTAATAGTTTGGTCTTAACCCTTTACCGAACGCTAATTTTTCGACTGTCCCAAATTGAAAGAGCTTGCAGACGACATTTCGAAATGTGGCGAAATTTTTAAATTAACCGTCTTATATGGCAGAAGACATTGGGTGAAAAGGAATTTCTCCTTTTCTCGCAGTGTTTTCCAGAGTCGTCTGCAAAAAACTGGCCAATGGTAATGTTTGGTAATGGGTTAACTCACTTTTTAACAGTTTGCCATCATTCAAGTCTAGAAAACTCCATCTCATTGTCAGCCATTTTGTTTACTTTGCATCGGCAAACGTTTGTCTCCGTAAAAAACATGCTGCTTATGTTCTTTACATTACCAACCAGAATGTTCCTAATATGTTTTTTTCCGTACCGGTCTCTAACCAGAATTTTCCTGATATGTTTTTTTCCGTACCGGTCTCTTTATTCGATAGACAGGAGACCGACTTCGTATCTAATATGAAGCAACAGGTCAAAACTCATTAGCATGTGCTATCTCTCTGTGGCTAAAAGCTTGGGTGGACAGCTACATATAACGGCAATTTTCTGTCACGCTATTGTTACCCGACATTATAATTAATTGAATCGACTGAACTATCTGTTTGGCGTATTAATTGGGATCCCAGACCGCAATGTTCAGCGGTATTTAATATTTGATTAATTCGTCCTTCCCTACATGACACTATGGTTACTTAATGGGCAATGCAATTAGACTGAAAAGCACGATTGCAGTTCCAAAGCAGAATCGCATCCTCTTTTTGTCATGGATAGTGAGGCGTCATTCAGGAACAGTAGGTATTACCAAATGTTTTCCAACACGTAACCATAAAATCATAAAAATGTATTTGGATACCTCGTGGACAGAAAAAAAACGAACTGCACAGACACAATCACAAACCCCAAGTAAATTGGCAGCTGGCTTGTGTTCTTGCATGTTTGCTACTCTGAGTATCTTTCCTCCGCAGAATTAAGCAGGCATTTAAGGTTTTTGAAAGCAGGCGACACAAAAATCTATCTTTAGTAAATTACCCAGCATTCGAAAGGTTAAACTGGATGAGAAGCAACGTGGATATGCATTGTAATGTAAATAAGTTGCAGAGGCAAAGATATGCAGCCATGAATTGTTTTATACTGCAGCTGTACCTCGAAAAGCTGTTTGACTTATTCCTGTCCCCAACAACACTTTTTCGACTGTCCCAAATTGAAAGAGTTTGCAGACGACATTTCAAAATGTGATGAAATTGGAAAATATTCCTCTGATAGGGCAGAACACATTGTGGGTAAATGAGAGATTGCTCGTTACGAGAAAATTCTCCTTTTTCCACAATGTTTTCTAAAGTCGTCTGCAACAAAGTGGTCAAATGTCCATATTGTTTGGGAAAGGGTTAAGAAGACATTTACTGTACAAGGCTATATTTTCTTTCATAGTATTTCATGGGTCTCGATGAGACAATTTATTAATGTATATCCGGGGAATCGATCGCTTACGGCTGATTTGATGCTAAGTCTCAATAAAACACATCTGTAAAATCGTTCTTGACTCGTAACGTAAATAAGCTGAAGAGGGGTGCCGCGCTTCAACCAATTGCGCAGTACAGGCATTCGTGGCTGGTCAAACTTTATAGCAACAGCAGCCGGCAAAGAATAGTTTAGTTTAGGCAAGCTCAAACATACTTTCCAATTTAGCATATGATGCGCAGAGCAAAATGTTGTTAACATTCAGATTATAAACGCTGACAAAGAATAGCATGCCAAAATACATTTCTGTATAAAATTTGATTGAAACTCATCAGGGGCATTTTATCCTTTTAGTCACAGTGGTTTAAAGGTTTTTTGCGACGATTGGTGTATTTAAAGCGAGGCTGTATGGTGCAATCTAATCGTTGATGTAGTACCCGAGTTAAATGAGACTTAATTGCCATTATTTCTTCCATAATAGGTACATATTGGTACAGAATAAACCAATTAGGAATATTTCAGGAGATATATGTACTTCTATTCATAAAAAAGTGACATTAGATATAATCAAGATCAAACTTATTAGAACGCAGTTTATAGAATGGCTGTAAATAATCCTATTATGTTGTATGACGAGAAGGTGCTAACGAATGTAAACAAGAAAGAATTAAAGGACCAAATACCCTATAACTAATTCAACCTTCAGTTGGGTTTTACATTGTTTTCGTCACAGCATAGAAAGTAAACAAACATATCATTTACACGGTGTTGCACCACACGAGTAAAATTAAGGTAGAATGCCCATAATTCGTCATTTTGATTTTTTCCTTTGTCGGATTACACGTACTTCGGTCGTTCTCGGTATATATCGGTCTGAGCCGGAACTATTCGTTCTACACCGAAAAGTTTCGGCTCCGGCCAATGTATACCGAGATCGAATGAAGTAATCCGAGGAAATAAAGTGAAATATGGGTATTTTACATGATATCCGATCCTGCTTTACCGTATTAACCAGTAGGGTAAAGGGACAGGCAATCAATAATAATATCAGAACAGAACAGAACAGAACATATTTTATTAAACAAGTACATAGTACATAGTCATATTATACATAGTTTGTACAAAGTATTATACCATGTGGTTTTTAAGGAAAGTTATACTAAACACGTAAAACAATATTTGATTATCAAAGAGTGAAGAAATAAGTAAAAATAGGTAATTAAGATTGTTGTGTATGATTATGAACGCTTAAGAATAGTTGACAAACCTCCAATGCCGTTTTTATGTATTTTGCCAAATTACTTAGTAAAGCTTCATTATTTGTAGACATGAGAGCATTGAACTTAAAAACAGATGGTTTTTTATAGTAATACTCAGTTATATATTGTTTTCTGATTTTTTTCGAAGGCTTTACAAATACAAATAAAATGATAAACGTCCTCAATGTCATGGGATGTGCAACACATACAAAATCTCTCATTTCGAGGTAAAGCATTCTGGGTGTAACGCCCTGTCTGTATTCTTAGAGAATGTGCCGATAATCTCATTCTCGACAAAAAGAATCTAAGATTTGGCGGCAAAATGTCTAAGTATTGTTCATACTCAAAATAAGGTTTAAAATATCTTAGCTCTGAAAGAGATGAACTAGACTCAAGGGAACATTGCCATTCTTGTATGAAACATTCAATGACTCTGTTTTTGAAAAGTTTTGGAAACGATTTAAGACAGATGGTTGGTGTATTTGTAAAAGCAATCGAAAATCCAAAGTTATCTAACAGGTGTTTTACATTTGACACCCAGTTTTTCTTCCCTAAGTTACAATCTGACAAAGATAGTATATAAAGTTTCTTGATTATAATATTGTCTGTTTGTAATATCTTACACCAATACTTAATAATTTTATAATAACGCATTACATAAAGTGGAAATCGACCTAAATCACCATAAACACCTGCAGACGTGGTGCTAGTTCTCACTCTCAAATTGGCTTTTAAACACGTTTCTGTCTATATGCATATGGATCAAGCATGGATTCTATTCAAACAAATCTATCTAGAATCTGCCGGTATATTCATGAGTTGACCATCAAGGGAGTGATAATTTGTTGATTGTATCGCTGTACAAGGTACGAAATAAATACTGATTAATCGAGGCATATGGTCATAGGCAATTATAGTTATACACTAACCACTATATGTTCAGTTTCGTCAGGTTCGTTCTGTGCATGATGTTGGATTGGTTTGAAGTAAAGAACCATTTTCAAAAGTGTTTATTTGTATCACAGATCCTCTATTTGTAAAACCGAAAGTACAGAGGTCAACCCCGTCATCTTTGATTTATCCTCTTCGGCAAGTAGAACTGGACAATTCAACAAAGCAAATGTTCAAAACCATGGCTTAAATCCTTTAAACATGAAATCAGTGGATAATGCATCAATATATATCTTGTGGGCATGAAATGCAACATTGTTATCTTTCAAGAACTCATTTTAATGGTAAAACGACCATTGGAAGTAATTAATCTCTGGTGTTGCACTATTGGGTAACCGGAACCGGAAATAACAAAATTAGTTTGAACCTGTTTATCTGTACTGTTCTGTAGGGGTCATAAATCTTCCGTACTGTACTCTATCGGTTATCTAGGCGTCGAATGGCAGACATTGCCTAATTAAATCTGCATAGAAATCGCCTCTCGGACACTCTCAGCAATACAAACTCGGGTGAAATCTAATCGTATCCTAATTGAAAGCGAATTGAGTGGCTTTCCTACGTGTTTGCATTATTGTTGCCATTATTTGCGTTCTTGTTGAGCGATCTACATTTTCATTACCCGCCAGGCCTAATAAAAAGGGCAAGGGGGTTTTCCTGGTAATGGAGTAGGCCCGAGTTAATGAAATTTTATTGCATGGATAGACCTTGTGAAGATTATGTATACGCTTCGAGCGGTTCAATTCTCGTACAAGTCAGACTGAGTATTCTGTGAACCACACGCTTTTACCCTTTCCCAAACGCCAAATTTTGGACTGTTCCAAATTGAAAGAGTTTGCAGACGACATTTCAAAATGTGATGTAATTGAGAAATAATCTTCTGATAGGAGAAATGGCTTCTTAAGAGCAATTTTCCTTTTCCCACGATGTTTTCAGAGTCGTCTGCAACAAACTGGTTAAATGTCGTTATTGTTCTGTAAAGCAATTTTTCTTTTCCAACGATGTTTTCAGAGTCGTCTGCAACACACTGGTCAAATGTCGTTATTGTTTGATAAAGGGTTAAAGGTGCTTGTTCACAGATGTGAGGTCATTTGGAAGTTTAAATTAGTTTGTTTAAAGCTACACAAAAGCTGAACTGTCATATGATACGCACTGAAGATCTACGACATATAAACAGTGAACCCTCGTTTATCCGAAAACGTCCGTTCCCAAAAAAATGCCCGGTTTACCGAATAATCCGGACTAATAAAGCAGAGCATGTTCTTATTCACATTAAGACATAAACGGTCTGTATGAGCGGTGTATAGTTATAACCCTTTAGCAAACGCCAAATTGTCGACCGCCCCAAATTAAAAGAGTTTGCAGAAGAAATTTCAAAACGTGATGAAATTCAAAGATAATCTTCTGATATGGCAGAAAACATTGTGGGAAAAGGAGAAATTGCTCGTCACGAGCAATTTCTCCTTTACCCACAATGTTTTCAAAAGTCGTCTGCAATAAACTGGTCCAATAATTCCGTTCCCTTACAATTTTGTTCGGATTGCGAGACATCCGGATAATCGGTGTCCGGATAAACGAGGGTTCACTGTAAACAGTGCATACTTTGAAAAAGTGACGTTATGAGGTATGTATACATGTGCATGCGCGGTCAAATGTTGGTGAGACCCACTTAGTGGTGGTATGTAAAATACCGCTTTTCACAGATGAACATATCAAATTGGATCATTGTTGAAAGATGAACCGTTTAAACAATTTACAATATCAGTAAAATATGATGTGCAATGTCTTCACCGCAGAGTTTTAAAATTGGGTAAGAAGTGTAAATGTAATCTAGATTTATGTTGATTTAAAGACTTGTCTTGTTATTTTATCTATAGAAGAGTTCATTTTCTATGAAACAGGTTTAAACTCTGAAGATATTCCTTTTAACAAAATTCTCTCATGCGCACCTGCTTCACAAGCAAAAACAATAAGCGACCAACGAATAATGGTTCAAGACTCGTTAGGTACGCAGACTGGGACAGACAAGATAACGCACAGATGCTTCGAGATACATAATTGCCTGTCGGAGGTCAATGAATAATTGACATAGAATCCATCATGCAGATGTTTCAGAGCGGGCAGTTAAACCCTTTATAAAATACAACATTTTACAGTAGAATTTATTTACATCGAGGGACAAGGGACCTGATGCAAAATTTCGACATAGAGTAAGTTCGACGTAAAAGTGACTTTTGGAATTTAACCCTTATATAGTGCTGCTAGAAATTACTTCATGCTTATACAAACAGGTTGGATCGAGGCCAGCCGCTAAGTAAATCGATGGCTGGCCTGTGATATAACCGGTTTCCTCAACAAAGTTAAGCAGACATTTAAGGTGAAAGGTGTCGATGTAAAAATAGGAAACCCATAATCCGCCATTTTGAAACTCATTCTATCTCGGTTTACTTCGGTAGTTCTCGGCATACATCGGTCGGGGTCGGAACTATTCGCATTTAAGCGAATAGTTCCAACCCCGACCGATGTATACCGAGAACTACCGAATTAAACCGACGATAGAGTGAGTTTCAAAATGACGGATTATGGGTATTCTACATTTCAACATTTTGAACAAATTCTTCGAAAACGAATGCAATCAAGTGTAATACATGTTTGATGGAAAAGGAATTTTCGCATGGAATGCAGTGTTGGAGGGTGGTTTGCGAAGGCGCACCCTCAGATGACGGTTCCTCTACAACATAAAGGTGAAGGTGGCAGACAGAAAAGCCATCAGACCACTATCGTAAATTGATTTTTACGGCGTATTTATGTCCGGGACAAGTGGATAATAATGCCTTGTTTAGCCAGTCAACGGCCTAAAGACAGCCAGGCCCCGAAACCAACTTTCTCAAATTATGCAGACGATTTAACCGAGGCTTTCGTATAGACAGACGAGATTTACCGCATTTACAACCGACGACTGGATAGAAATGTCGAACATTCTGACTTTGTTCGTTGTACTTTCATTTTCAAATGAAAATGTCAAATGCGATATCTAAACAACCATCTTATTTGATTAAGAACCAATAATAAAGCATATCACACCTTAAAATTGCGCTTCTACGTGTCAGTTACCGACTAATATGATGGTTTTAAAAGTTTAAATGATGTTAAAACATTTTTATATATATTGAACTCTTCAACGTGGACGCTGATATTCAAATAAAACCTCAAATAATGAAACCAAAAACCAAGTTGTTCAATCTGTTCTTGAAAGTTTGATTTTAAATTTCTGGCGTTGGGATTTTAACTTTTCAAAGTAAATCATGTTCTACCGATTAAACGCCAACATAGATCTCCAAGGCACATAAGACCAGATTATTTTGACAGCTTTCCAACCCTGTCCATAACCGAACAAACAAAATATATAGCATATCTATATTGCTGATATTTTAAACTGTTTAAAACGAACTTTTCGCGAAACAACGATCTGAACTTAAATTTAGACCTGTCATTTTAGAAACACCATCACGCGGGTCTTCGTAAACGGTTAACCGCTCTTGTCACATGACACTTCTAGCAAGGTGTGCGAGAAAGAATTTCTGAGTTTATTTATAGACCAGAAACGTTGACAGGCGCGACGGCTCACTTCATTTTATGTTGAGAAACCGTGGACGTTCAGCAACATAGAAGTAAAAAATAATAAAACTGGTTTCTGGATTATTGACAATGGTTATAGATATCATTTTTTTAACGATTATTATTTCTGAAATTTCTGACTTAGTCTCTTAACCAATTATCAAACAATAACGACATTCGACCAATCTGTTGCAGACGACTCTGGAAAACAAGTTTTCCTTTTCCAACAATGTTTTCTGTCCTATTAGAAGTTTTTTTTTTAATTTCATCACATTTTGAAATGTCGTCTGCAAAATCTTTGAATTTTGGACAGTCTAAAATTTGGTGTTTGGTAAAGATTTAAGGCTCAAGCGTCAACAAACCGAGAACAATCTCGCCCTAGTCTGTCCTATAATCCAATCAGCAAGCGGTGTAATGACCGGCTGACGAAGATTTAAGAAACGACCATCACTTAAGTATCGGTCGATCATCCTCCAATAGCTGTTACTCTTTCCTTAAACCCTTTACCAAACGCCACATTTTCGATTGCCCGAAATTGAAAGACTTTGCAGACAACATTTCAAAATGTGATGAAACTGGAAGGTAATTTTCTGATAGAGTAGAAAACATTGTGGGAAAAGGAGAAATTGCTCGTAACAAAGTGGTCAAATGTCGTTATTGTTTGGTAGTGGGTGGAACATACCGATTTCAAACTATCCTAAACATGTGCTCATTCCGAGGCACATACAGACAGAGAATTGTGAAATAACTGTACAAAACGAGAAATTGCTCGTCACGAGCAATTTCGCCTTGTTGGAACCATGATCTGATGACAATATAAGAATTTTTGCAATCTTTCGTTAATCCAGATTTGGCACGACTAGTGGTTGTGTATCAAGGAATCAGAATCCAGTGTAATTAATCTGAATTGCAAGAACTTGTTTCACAGTCAATGTTAGAACTTAGTTTGAATTGTCAACAATACTGTGCCATGCTTCTTACATTATAGAAGATGAAAACTCTATTGACGTATATAACTTCTAGTTTTAAACACACATATATATATATCAACAATAACAATTTTACGTGACAATTAGTGTTTATCTTACTTCATTGAAAGATTTAACCACTGTTCATAATTGTGATGGTAACGTCTTTTTCTTTTCTTCTTTAAGTTTTCAATATAATGTTAGGCTGTTCTTGCTTTTCATCAACCCAAGTCTTTAGAATTTCACATAAGGTAATGGGCCCAGTACAGTATAAAGCCGAGCGTATTGTAAACATGTCCCTGGTTCCTAAAGAAGCCGATTTATGAGAAGATTATAATAGACGGGCACCTCTATAATTACAGGCGGGGGAATCACGTGACCAAATTTATGATCTTTTGTTCGGACAAGATGGCCACACCACAGATATGTTTGCTTTTTTCACCTACGTTTGCAAATGATAGCCACATTGTGTACCCCGGATGGGTTCACCATCAACATTCCGGTTCTGATGGGATATCATGACCCATGCTTTATAACGGCATTACGTCTAAGACTGGGCAGAGAAATCGAAGTCGACGGGCGCGCATACCCAAAACAGTTGGTCTTCTTGTTCGGAAATAAGATCGTTAATATTGGTCGCAACCTTATTATTATACGACCAAGAATGGCCACAATACGCTATTTCGGACAGACAAGCGAAAATCACATTTACGGATCTTTCTGTAAAACTTAAACAAATGGGCCACGTCACGGGAAAAGGGGCACTCGGACATAGCAAACAGTGTAGCCCCAGACCAGCCGCCACGTCACTGACGTGGCGGCTGGTCTGGGGCTACACTGTTTGCCATCTTAGAGGACATCAAGTTCTACCTTTAAATGAATACAAATGATTACTGTCGTGACTAGATGCTGGAATAATAGCGCTAACAAAGAGCTGAGTCAGTGGTTTTTATTTATGTCCGAGTGCCCCTTTTTGCGTGACGCGGCCCAAATACCTATCGTAATGAGGCACTGAAAACAGAATTAGAATAAACGAATTTTGTATATGGCATCTCAGTGATACTGTTTAAAAAAAAACCTCAATCATAGAGTATGCCAGCTAGAAACTTATATATCAATTGATATTGATATTTAGTGATAACAATATCACATAAAAAAGCATTATTCTTCACAAAAGACTAACCCTCTCGCCTATTATATGTCTTTCTTATTGTGCAATAATTTTGTTGAAGGCATGTTTATGTCTATATTAAGTGAGAGTCCTGGTTAAAAAGCTCTACGACGATCGCAATTTGAAGATATGTCGCAAAGGTTTAAAGGCCCATTACAGGAGATTAATGCTATATCAAACTATATTATTTGGTAAACTTTTGGACAGATTCAAATAGTTATCACCATAAAACACCATCATCACAACTTAAATGTTAAAAGTTTTATAATTCAGATTTCCTGACAGTTGATACACACATTTTTTAACCGACCAATCAGAAATCATTATTTTGAATATGTAAACAAACAGGTTGTTGATAAACATGATTGAATTGGAGACAACTATATTTCAAGCACAAAATAACTTATTTTAAATGAGTCTATTTAAAAGGGTCTCAATGCATTCCTAAACTAATTCTCGTGACTTGTATGAACATAATAAAAGAACTCCATATATTCTTTTTCAGTAATTTATTTGTACTCCTCTCTTTTGATGTGCCTTTAAATACGAACATCGTGAGTAAAGTTCCCACTCGTCCCAACGATTTTAATATCTAGCGATTAAGAATACACAGATCTTAGCGTTCCTGTATCACTATGATAATTTCTTTTTTAAGTCGCTGGTACAAACTAACAAGGCCAGGGAAAGTTTCATCCAGAATTCGAATGCAAATTGGAATGCGATCATGGTTTGAAATTAACCAAAATTGAAAGAAACGTTAACAGTTTCGAGACGCCCACTCATATCGTACCAATATATATTTACTCACACGATTTCCTTGGATTCCCTTGTTATCATATTGAACGTTAGACTTTTCAAGGCTGAGTTTTTCATAATCGTACGCATATATTTTCTGATAACATTTAGTACATACCTCTGATATCTTGTTTTTAATGTAAACATCGCAGACAAAATTTAAACTAACAACTGTATCAGACTTGCGCCTGCCAGTAATAATCGCCTAGCGAGCTTTGACTGATCAAAGTAGAAGATAAAAGAACACCCTCTCCTTCCGAATTGGACTGTAAAGTACATTCTGAAAAACATACTACAATTAAGTTTCTGATGCTTTCATTTTCAAAGATTTTCTTTCTCTCTTTTTATTTTCTTCTTTCTGTCAATCACTTGATATCTATCGCTGTAATGCCACCATTCTACCGGAGGCATGTCCATAAGACGTAATACTGTACCCATTACCCAGAGCGTCACGGGGTTCTCATTTATGTCATTGTTGTTTTGTCTAATAACGATCAGTGCGCCAGGGTCTCTCCGAGTTCGCACTTTACGTCTAGGAGATCTGTCCTATTGGCTTAACCTCCATTACCAAATAATAAAGAAATCTGACAAGTTTGCTGCAGGCGACTATGGAAAACATTGTGGGAAAAGGAGAAATTGCTCGTGACGAGCAATTTCTCCTTTTCCCACAATGTTTTCTGCCCTATCAGTAGATTATATTTCAATTTCATCACGTTTTGAAAGGTCGTCTGCAAACTCTTTCAATTTGGGACATTCGAAAATTTGGTGTTTGGTAAAGGGTTAATCTCCATTTAGACAACGACAGATGATTTACATCACACTCGGGCAAACCGTAGCGTAGTTATCTGTTAGCCGTGCCATTTTCGTCTGCTCTTTAATTGTGCACTATTTGTTTAACATGGCCTTGCTTTTATCAATAAGTCTCGCCCATAAGAAAATGTTCCGGTGTGCGATCAAAATTGTTACATTGTACAAGCGAGTTAGTGCCCACCAATATATTTCATACTCAAATTTGTATCTCCTTTTGATACCGTATACAGTGCGTACAGATGTGTTAGTAGATCTTTTTTTCATAAAAAGGGGAGCGACTTTTGGTTCGAAAAAACAACAACCTCCTACAGTACCTCATACAACCAGAACTCATCGCGTTCTTCCAATGAAAACACGCATTTCTCAGGACATGAGACATTCGGAACACCTCGGCCATTTCTTAAAGTAACCTCGGAGTTAATGGGGAGCCATTTTTGAAAGAAGGTCAGCAACGAAGGGCATGTCCGTTTGCAATCATATATACTTGGAAATCCCCGGAACAAGCCAGGGTGTGCCGGGGATTGCCGAAAAGAGCCGATTGACAAAATATGAAACAAAGATGTGTTGATATGATCATCTTTAATGAAAAGGGTAAAAAACCCATTCAATCATGATATATAACCAATTTGTGTGTATTTAAAAACATATTTAGCGCCTGCGTGCATTTTGCGTTATCTGCCGAAAATAAGGCGAATTACCCCAGGATTTCTGGTGTATTCATGTACTGCCTACGAGGTATATCTACCGACTTTTTACGGGGTTTGCAGAGTAGATATGATTGGACATGAGACTGCTCAAGTTGTTACGATTGTTCATTTTTCCCGCTGCAAAAGCGCATGGTTACATAAATCAATGAACGGTGCTTGGTTCAGTCCCTCTCTCTCTAAGAGATAGCTTAGCGTACGTTCTTTTAACCATATGGTTATCATTACTATGGAGGTGTATTGTGTAAGTTCAGATAGATAGACAATATGATGTGGTGGTTTCAACTTTGCTACATAGAATAGTCATTCCCGCCCAATCCTCCCACACTGAGATAAATGTGGATTGAAATAGGAACGGTAACTCTTTGCATTTTTCGATTAGTCCTCGCTTGCTGAGTTGTCGGTAATTAATCTCATCATACTATAACTATCAAAATAGGGGCAAAACGGGGACAACAACTCTTGTAAGGCTTGTGTAACGTGCCAAATAAGCCGGGGAACCACATGACAATGTTTCAGATCCTATGTCCGAACAAGATGGCCGCGACCAGATATTTTTTATTTTGTCATCCACTTTTGCCAATGATAGCAACATTGTGTACCCTGCATGAGTTGACCATCACCTTTCCGGTTGTGGTGGTATGTGAAAAACCATGCTCTATAACGGCGTTTCGTCTGACACGCTGCAGAAAAATTTCAGTCCAAGACAGACTGTTCTGAACATGCGCGCTCGTAGACTGCGATTTCTGCGGCCAACTTGTTCAGATCGTAAATATGGTCAAATGATTCCCTCCTCCTGCTAATCTACTTTTACCAAACTCGGATGATCCAAGCTTTAATTGTGTTACTAAGTTAAGCTTAGTCGGATTAACCTTCATCCCACATTCAAGATAAATGAAGTAAGACAAAACAACGGCTTTATCGTCAACCTTTTATTTTTATATTTATTTATTATTTCATAACAAAAATATCATCAATGTATCACAGCAAGTAACAATAGCAACGTTCGATATCGATTTGTACAGTCTGGTGCATTGTCCCAGAGACTTTGATACATGAATTGCAATATTAATGCAAACTTTACATAAATACTGTGTTACATTTAAAGTGATTGTCAAGTTATTTCCGATTTTATGATTATACAACAACATGAAATCGAAGAGACGTTTCTGTTTTACTGAGTAGAACATGTAAAACCTCACTTCAAACATATGCGTAGATATAGATACAGGTATCCAATGTCACACCAGGAGAAGTTGCTCGTAAATAGTAGTTTATCCATCTTATACAACAAAGGCATACACACAATAACACCATTTTTTAATTTCCGTTTGAAAGTCTAACCATTTGTCTTATTTTCGTATGTTTCTCATTAATACTGCAAACGAATGTGAAAGTAATTGGCGGGAGAAAGCATTCAAATAAAAACGAATTTTCCTTTTCAGATTATTCTCTACCATATGGAACCAATATCGTTCAACTGATGTAAAATGTTTTGTATTAGAATGTGAGGAACATCTTTATAAAAAAGAAGTAGAAATATCACTGAATTACATTGCACGACACCCTCTCTTAATGAATGTAAGGCGATTAACTGAAACAGGAAACATCTTGCATCGGCTTTCACATTTAATCTCCGATTTTTTACAAAGAAGCTCTGTTTTTCAATTGTCTGCTTTAATTGCAAATAAAAGAGAGAAAAAAGAAAGAAAAATAATGATAATAATATCAAATAGAAGAAACAGAATAGAAAGAAAAACAAAATAGACAAGTAAATCAATAACAAAAAAAGTAAGAATGTCTCCTGCTTTTGATTGGAAATTTGTTTTCATAGCAACAACTTGTTTTTTTTATTATTACTTTAGATGCCTTTGAAATAACAACAATATTTCAAAATACAAATCTAGTTGTAAAACGATCGATTTTACATTTCTGTGGCTTATCATTACAAATCAGATAATTTGGTTTCACTATCCATTCTATAAGCACGATATTTTAGTACATTGAAGTAACCTTTCATGCGTCATATTTTGACTACAGAGACACATTTAAAAGTAGGCCTACCATGAAGACATTGACTTACGATCAAAACGATATGAAAAGCCATCCTTCCAGCTTCAATTTTCCGATAACTTTTTTTTCCAAGCTTGCTATATATATTTTTTACTAATTTTGGCTTATTCTTAGTGTTTCATATTAAAAACATGTCCATATTTCTTGGCATTTGTTTTAATAGTTTCTGACCAAGAAGTACGCAATATTACTCTTTTTCTCGGCAAAAATTATTAATTTCCTACAGGATAGTTAGTCTTCCTCCTATTGTCATCCTAATAATCGATTGTAATGTGATATGTTACGTTAATTGGCAAATACAACCAGGAGTAGTAAAATGCTTAACATCTTTCTTAAATGTGTCGGATTAAAATGTTACACGTAGCTTCCCAATCTGAACACATCGGGTTTATCCAATGAAAAAACCTCTGAAATAATAGGGATGACGCCATATTGTTTCCCGCAAGAATGGCGTCACTTTACTTTCGTTTTTAAAAATAGATCTAAACTGTGAAATCTAAAATGTCGTTAAATTTGATTTAGGAAACAACCATACATGACACAACAACAATTTCGCCATTTGGTATGAGTAACTGATAAAAAATGATTAAAAAGGATGTCCAACACTTCCATACACATTGAACTACTTAACGTGCACGCTTAGAAAATGTGTTAATCGGCGGATGCCGATTTACCCGAAAAATTGTAACCCTACACTTATATCCGAGGTGTATTTCACAGCTCACGGAAATACCCGAGTAGTTCCGATTGGTAGCTTCCATCAGAGGGACAGAAAAATGATCTGTTTTCATGCCATATCTAAAAGCTGCTTGTTCACAGATGAGACGTTTTGAACATCGAAATGAACTTTCGTTTTAACTATTCAACTTTTCTATTGTGTATGAAATGCAATAAGATGAAAACGTTATAAAAGCATGAATCGTCATTATATTCAAGTACGCTCATTATATTTGCGATTAATCTAAAAAGAACGTCTGTGTGTCAAAATTTGAACTTAAAAACCGACTTACAAAGATGGCCTAACGAATAAGTCACCAAAATCAAGGAATAATGTTTATGTGATTTAGAATAATGTCACACATCTTATTCGTAGGAGGTGAAGGAAAACTTTAAACCTTACTTCCCCTCAAAGTGAGGATTATCACGTCAGTTTGAACGAGGAATGGAATTAACATTTAACCCTTTACCAATCGCCAAATCTTTGACTGTCCCAAATTGAAAGAGTTTGCAGACGACATTTCAAAATGTGATGAAATTGAAAAGTAATCTTCTAATATGGCAGAAAACATTGTTGGAAAAGGAGAAAATGCTCGTCACGAGCAATTTCTCCTTTTCTAACAATGTTTTCTATAGTCGTCTTCAATGAACTTGTCAAATTTATGTCATTATTGTTTGGTAAAGGCTTTAATGGTTTTATAATGAGACTCGTAAATCACCACAAATAGATCATTACTACTGTCAATGGCTAATTTTGGAAACAAGCAAATGTTTACGTCTAAATTTATCACAACTCTAAAGTGCGTATACGAGATATAATGATATCGTAAAGAGAATTTCGGTATTTACCCACACGTTAAGGTTTTAAAACTGTGTAACCAATCGAGAATTTACTAAGCAGGGAGAGTTGTCCTTTTGTCGCATCATTTATCTTTCACTAATGTCTGCTACAAAAAAATGCAAGATCAGTTTTTTATTGATTCATAAGAATCAGGTTAGTTGGCATCTGCTGGATTCTTTGTTTATTATGGTTATACTTAAAATAAGTTTAGTTTAGTTTTTTTTAACAGCGTTTGTTTCACAAGTTTTTTAAACTTAGATTATTCACTCTCGATTCTACTTCCTCGATACATAGCCAGTACTCGCGCCGAATGTGGATAATTGAAAGGTCGCAAGGCAGACCCGTAGTCTGGATAACATGCCCCTTACCATTAATATATTAAACTACGACTGGAACCAGACTAGTCAGACCAGCTACTCACTCAAGGAAAATGGTTAACACTTTACCAAACGCCAGATTTTTGACTGTCCAAAATTGAAAGAATCTGACGACATTTCAAAATGTGATGAAATTGAAAAATAATCTTCTGATAAGGCAGAAAACATTCTGGGAAAAGGAGATATTGCTCTCTGAGTGTGGTCAAATGTCGTTATTGTTTGGTAAAGTGTTTAGAAAACCAACAAAGAAAAGCTTTTCTGTTTGTTGTAGACATACCTCATACAAGGCAGATACTTTGTCTCTATGCCAACGCATTTGCCGTTTTTGTTGTCTGTGTGTGTGTTTTTTAATTAAAATGAGGTGGTGGGGTAATCTAATTCCATGTCATTCTATCTCTGGTCACGTTGTGACTACGTCGATCCCGTCTTTTTTGTGTTAAAATACGGTTAATTATGAGACCTATTTACGGCTATTGTAAATGATACTTTAATGATGGAGATGTCTAGGATAAACTTTAAATAAGGACAAACAAATACAAGATTCTATAAAGTGTTCGGCATTTAAAAACAGAGTTTTATCCGATTTCCCCTCGAAAGATATTGTTTTAAATTCCAAATAAAAAAACACAAGTTGGCAATACATCTATCGTTTGAGGTAAAATATCCCTAACCCGCCTTTTTAAAAATAATTATTTCGTCGGATTTCTTCCGTCGTTCTCGGTAAACATCGGTCGTGGCCGGAACTTTTCGTTGTGAAGCGAATAGGCCCGGCACTGAACGATGTACACCGAGAACGACATAAATAATTCGACAGAAGAAAGACTTTCGAAAAGACGGATTATGGGTATTCTACCTTAGTACATGATATTCTCTCATCATGTCTTGCGTATTTAATAAGCATTTTGTGTAGAAGGATAAACATGTTCGCAGAAGTCTTTGATTTACATAACAAACCATAGGTCGATTTAGTTGTATAACCTTTTGAAGGTTTAATGGCTCTGTTGATGACGTACTTTTTCATCAAGCCATGAATTAGTTCCAAAGTGATACACATTAGATAAGGGTTAAATACCTATCAAACTTCTATTAATAAGACTTATTTTATGCAACGATGTAATATGAAGCTGTAATGTGTTTGGTCCTCAAAAGACGACCAAACAAGATTAAAAACAAGCATGAATGGGGGCCTCTTACTTTTAATTGGTAAGCCATTAGGTATTAGTGTACTTAAAAAAGGACCAAACTTTATCCCATCCGCTTCTGCAGATGAGATAATATGTATATTCTTAAAAAAACAAGACACACACACACACAAACGTGCGTGTGTGTGGCAGAAGGTGATATTTAAACACTAGTTGGAATGTTTCTTGGCAGAAAAATCTTCTATTGGTAATCAAAAATGCTATTATAAGCAGTTTTTTTCATTTGTAGGATACGCTATCCTTTCTAAGGAGACATACCCATAATCCGCCATTTAAGGTAGAATAAACCGCAATTTTGAATCTAATTCTTTCCGATTTCTTCGGTCGCTCTGGTTAAACATCGGTCATGGTCTGAACTATTCGATGTAAAGCGAATAGTTCCGGAATCGACGGATGTATACCGAAAAAGACCGAAGTAATCCGACGAAAGAAAGAATTTCGAAATGGTAGATTATGGGCATTCTATTTTAAAGCTACGAACTCTATATCTATATTTGACTAACACGTGACACTATCGAGTGATGCTTTTTAAGAAACGAGAAATTTGGCTTACTAATTTCGAATGGTCAATATTTACGGAAAGCAGTATTCAGCAGGCAGCATTGAGCTCGACTGTAATGCGTTACGATTTCGGACCTGGCTTTCTAAATTCTGAAATTATACTATTTTAAACAAGACTTCATGGCAATAGTCATTGTTTTATCAAATTGCTTAATTTATGAGCTTCAGTAGAAAATCTATACCTCGAACTTCTCATTGTCGAACACCTCTAAACGTCGAAGTAAATATGGAGTCCCTTATTATGTGTTCTTTAATTCTATGTATTTACAGTCTAACTTGTGTTAAGCAGCCACACTTTTAAGCAGCCAACCTGCCTTAAAGAGCCACTACAGAAAATCATATTGTTAGATTTATAGTGTACGTCAATCTGTGTTAAGCAGCCAACCTGTCTTTAACAGCTTATATACTCTGTCCAATAGGCTGGCCTCTTAGCACAAGTTTGACTGTATATTCCAAATATCTTTAAGTCAAACACTCTCTCTGTTGAACAATATTAAGTCCCTTGAACATCGAGGTATAGAGATATTTTTTTTCTATCGGTTTTCGCCAAATTAATTACATGGTCATTGCTGTGAAGGTTCCGTCGCCGTTAAACACAACGAGTAGTTCTCTTTTCACTACATTTGGTTCGAATGTCGTCTCGAAAGGCAGATGCAGACAATCCCGAGGTTTATCAAATGAAAGAACTGAAAACATCACTTTTGTAACAACACTTCAACATCCCTTACCAAATATTGATTTCTCGCAAGCACCACGTTGCGTTCATCTATACAAATGGTCGTTGTTGCGAAGGTACCGGCGCCGTAGGCAACTGTAACACAGGTACTTGAAAGACACGTACTTCCGGAACTTCTCGCTACTGACGCTGTAGAGGAGAAAGTTTACGGCGAAGTTGGCGTAGTAGATAATCTGAAACACATGCTGAGCGTATACAAGCGTCGAGTCGATGTCGTGCATGATCAGCTGATTCAGCAGAATGTAGAACCTGATCCCATGACTCGGAACGTTAGTTACGAGCATGACAACGGAAACCAGGGTAAACGTCCGAGTGATTCGAAGCTGGGCCATGGACAACACATTGAGCTTGGCGAGGCTCCCCTTCCGGCGCTCTCTCATACTGACGTGACGCGTCCTAAATCGTCTGATGGATATGATGATCACGATGTTTAGGATGAAAATAAGCGCATAGGGGATGATGACTGTAATGGCGGTGTCCGTGTAGATGAATATCGTGAGAAAGTCGAGCATGAAAGGGCGTGGCTGGGCGGCGCAGCTCTCTCCCGTGAAGAAGGCCGTGAAGAAGGTGTGAAGGTAGATGGTCATGCCGAATATGGTGATGGCGGCTGTGGCCCGCTTTGCGTTTCGCCGGGTGCATAGCTCGGACACACGTAATGAATGGCATACCACGATGTATCTGTAGAGAGAAAGAAAAGAGTTGAGAATATGAAATGTATTGCGATATGTATGATGACGACAGTTTCACCGTACGCGGGAATCCGGTTTATGTTTCAGTTAGAGCTAAACTCTAACCCATTTATTACAGCCGTTATTGTTGCTTTGGGGAATAACATCTTTAAATTTTAGATTAATAAATGTTTATTGTTTTAGAGATCATGATAGAAATGTCAATGGGAGCCCTTTATTCGCATATTTTCATCAGATTCCATTCGTAACACTTCTGTAATTGTACTCGATTTCTTTTCTTACGGGTAATTAATGTTGACCGATAAATCGCGATAAAGGTCAGTTTTAAAAACAAACTTTATTTTTTGTATGGTATTTTACGCCGTACCAACACGTTTTCAGTTATTTAACGGCTTTCCTGGATCCACCAGTACTATGTAAGGCAAACCGTATTCAAAGCATACTTTGTGTAATTTATCTGCATCATTTCGAACTTAAGAATTCTTAAAAATGAAGTTTCCATATGGTTCTGGAACTTATTCGGACGCCTCTTCAAATTTTGCCAGCAACCATGCGTCCCAAAAATTGCTATACCATTACAAATGCTCAACCTTAATGTCACGATGAGTTGAAGGTCTTTTGGTGCCGTATTTATCCATGTAACCATGTTAATGGGACCCGAGTTTAAATACAACTGATGTCATGAATGTCGGCAAAACCATGAGATATTATTCCTCGGAGTGATTTTTCGTTACGATGTACATTATTTTATGGGCGTTTTATCGCTTCTTTACTAATGGGAACGTTTGGTTTTTCTTGCCTTCACCATAATCCACCGGGGTTGGGAAAAGTAGGACAATGCCCTCGCAATTAACTTCGTAATGCGTTTCTTCTTTGCTTATCCCTTAATAAAAACGATCCGACCAAACCGATGGCACAGTTTTGTTCACAATCCATCTCGTGTGTAGGAGACTATGGGTCCGAATCGGAACTACTCGGGTATTTCCGTGAGCTTTGAAATACACCTAAGACATAAGAGTAGGGTAACAATTTTTCGGGTAAATCGGCCCGGCGTGAAACACATTTTCTAAGCGTGCACGTTAAGTAGTTCAATATGTATGGAAGTGTTGGACATCCTTTTAACTCAATTTCCTATGGGTAACTCATACGAAATGGCAATATTATGAGTTGTGACATATATAGTTATTTCCTTTATCGAATTAAACGACTTTTTAGAATTTATACACATTTAAGATCTATTTTTGAAAACGAAAGTAAAGTGACGTCATTCTCGCGGGAAACAATATGGCGTCATCCATATTATTTCAGAGGTGTTTTCATTGGATAAACCCGATGTGTTCAGATTGTATGGATCCCATATCAAAGCAGCGTTTAACTTGAATCCCAAAGAATAGAATTTGCGTACCCCAAACACGATAAGCGTGGATATGATCTTGCTTTTCCCAATAGGGTGCTTTAGGTGGGTGAAGGTATTTAAAGTGCAGTTAAAGCGGGGTTATACATACACCCACTGTTTACAGAGAAAATAATCGCCAAACCAGGTAACCCTTTACCAAACGCCAAATTTTCGACTGTCCCAAATTAAAAGAAATTTCAGACGACATTTCAAAATGTGATGAAACTGAAAAATAATCTTCTTACAGGGTAGAAAACATTGTTAGAAAGGAGAGATTGCTCGTTAAGATCAATTTCTCCCTTTTCCACAATGTTTTCTGGAGGCGTATGCAACAAACTGGCCAAATGTCGTTATTGTTTGGTAATGGGTTAGGCAGTTGTTAGTTGATAAATCTAGTTTGAATCAAATTTTCGTTGATAGAAATAATAATGATATAATAAATCCTCCAGCGCCCTTAATTGGATTATACATGTCTCTTGGAAACGATTTATGAAACCATTTTTGATGTAGGAGAAAAGCATCTTTCGCTGATTTTCATCTAAACAAAAGCTTCCACTCTTTATCATTTCAAAACATCGTTAGACTCATCTCTAGTTATTTCCCGACATTACAGCATTAGCCGCGAAGCGAACGTATTTAGAAATCATACTGACAAATGGACAAACGGCTCCTAATGAGCAATTTATCATTTTGTCATACAGGTGTCTACTAAAAACACTGTAGATTTTTGTTCATGCGGTCTATGACATTAACTGCTGCGTTCACCATGGACTTGTCTAACATTGCCATATAGGGAATGGGTAAAAATGTATTTAATCAACATTTGTTTGCTCGAAAATTAGACCCCAGGTGATGATGAATATAGGATCGGTGGCTGTTTACGCATAACACTCCCTCGGTTTTGTTCATAAAAAGGGGTGTGTTGATTGACTTTAGAAAAAATATCAAAGTTAACATGAAAATGAGTTAAATCTACGGTTATCTGTATGTGCAACTAAGTCTCAATCATTTTATGTCATAAGATATTTATGTGAAATCTTACGAAACAATGAAACGAACATAAGGCCATCGTTGACTTGATATTCGTCAAATCGTGTAACTATTCCTGTCAACCATTATATGTGATGGAAGTATAACATAACCAGAATTACATAATACAGTAGACTCTCTATACCTCGACGTTCAAGGGGCATCATGAAAATGTTCGACATGGAGGGAGTTAGACGTACAGTGATGTCTCGTTAATCCGAACACGTCCGTTCCCAACAAAATGTCCGGATGACCGAATCACCCGGACTAATGAAGCAGACCATGTCCTCATACACATTAAGACATAAACAGTCTGTAAGCACGTGTATAGTTATAACCCTTTAGCAAACGCCAAATTGTCAACCGTCCCAAATTGGAAGAGTTTGCAGACGACAGTTCAAAACGTGATGAAATTCAAAATTAATCTTCTGTTATGGCAGAAAACATTGTGGGTCAAGGAGAAATTTCTCGTCACGAGCAACTTCTCCTTTACCCACAATGTTTTGAAAAGTCGTCTGCAACAAATTGGTCCCCTTACAATTTCGTTCGGATAGCGGGACATCCGGATTATCGGGGTCCGGATAAACGAGGCTTCACTGTATACATATCCGGAATATAGAATCATAGAGACAAAGAACATATAGAAATAGGCGAACTGTTTCATATATATTATTATATTAACTCATACATTGTACCACAATTTGAGTAATAACATGTTTTTTTGACTTGAACAAATAATTTGGGACCCCGTATAAACTTCGACATATGGAGGAGTTCGATAATCAGAAATTCGAGCTATAGATATTCTTCTATACTTTATCCAGGTAATTGACCGCTTTACAAGGATTTGTAAGGTTAAAGAAAGCATAAAGAAGCAAGATGGATCGAACACGTTTTATTGTGGTAATTGCCAGACAGACGACATTTCGAATAACTCGTAAAGAAGCATTTCGATCTACTCTCGGAGCTCTATCTTAAACTTCTTCCCTAGAAGGAACGACGCCAATTTCTTACTTCATAAAACTTCCGTTCATGTGTTTGCTGCAGAAGTCGTTAGAAACTACTGTAATAAACGAATGAATTGCTTGTTATAGCAGGGGTGGCGAAATTAGTTGTCCGTATTTCCCAACTTGTCTAAAAGGTTAAACGAACAAGTGACTTTTATCTGAAATTTACTACATAACATATCATAACATAATTTTTATTGGCATTAAAAATAACATTTATAGCCATATATAGTCTTACTACTATAGGGACAAGTGCGGAAAACAATTTGGCATTTTCAGAGAAGTAGTTTAAAATCAGATTTCAATATGCAATTCATAGTCTTATCACAATAAAGAAATAAATGGTGTTGTAAGGCGTATCGATGGCTAAGGTCATTTAGCGCCCTTTTATTACAATGGCTTCTACCCAATATTATTATAAACAAAATACACTCATACAATGCCTTTTTTGGCGGCTGATGCCTTCAGTTTATACATATTACGAAATCTAACATGGGTGAAGGGACTCTATATTTGAGACAAAGTGAAACTCGGTTCAACGACAGACGACATTTAAGCGCTTTTTGTAATAAAAAGGAATTTGCTGTCGATGACCAAATTTCTTTTTATTCACATTTGATTCACTTAACTCGTAAAAAACGAATAATTCAGCTTTTCGAGCTAAGTTTGATTCAACAAGTGTTGTTACAGTATGTCTATATTTCGTCTGTATAGCATAGCCAAAATGATCCTTGCATGATATTTATTCATACAATACAAATCTTTCCAAATGCATAATCTAGATTGTTTAGCAAATCTGTCAGACAATCTCTATACATTTTCAAGAACAAACTAACTTACACCATGCTTAAAACAATTGTATAAATTCGAGGAAATCAAATATTTTCTTTCAACATTTGCAAATAATTTCAACCCGGCTAAAGATAACAATTTGACCTGCTTTTATGTATGAATTTAAATTAAAATGATAGTGAATGTACAAAATGTAACCATGACGAGCTGTGAACGTGTAGCAAATAGGTAAATATAGATCATTAGGAAGTAATACGACCGAGAGAGAGATCTCAGACAGTCATTGACACATTATATACAGTCTGTAACGTGTCTATGACTGTATAGGATCTCATTTCGCCGATAAAGTCGTCTTTATGGGATAGATTAGATAAGACGAGCTTTATCTTTGGTAAAAGGTCGTCCAGAATTGGTTAACGGTTCCGTTTCTGGAGCCTATTAAGTATTTTCCTCAATGACATTCAACAGTAATAAACCGGCCGTCAGATGTTGTAAGATGTTATATAATATTTAACACTTTACTAAACACCAAACTTTCGACTGTCCCTAATTGAGGAAATTTGCAGACGACATTTCAAAATGTGATAAAATTGAAAAACAATCCTCTGATAGGGCAGAAAACATTGTTGAACAAAGAGAAATTACTCGTTAAGAGCAATTTCTCCTTTGCCAACAATGCTTTCCAGAGTCGTCTTCAACAAAGTGGCCAAATGTAATTTAAAAAATTAAAAAAATGGTAATGGGTTAACTCATTTCCATCAAAGTGTGACTTAAATACGACTTCCTCTGTGATCTTGTAAAAGGCTAGGTTACAATGTCTTTCCAAAGGACACTTAACAGTTAAATAATTGACCGTTTTTGGCCGTTTTGGGGAATCTAACCTGGATCTTCCGGTACAAAATCCCCGAAATGGATGACTACGCGGCCTCAGATCGCTTTTCTCTCTAGGGAATGCCTCACAAATAGTATGCGCCATTGAAGAAGCGAAAATACATTATTTGCCCCAAAACCACAAAAAATACCTTGAGCATATGCATTGAATGCTGATTTTTCTCTTTGATATGCTAAAAGTTATGGATAATGCTTAAAGATCTGACCACTAATACAACATAAAGCCCATCCCTTTTTATGTTGCTAAACTGTTTGGTTTATGCAAAATATGTTTTCATGAAAAGACAGATTTTTATGTTGATTATTAAATAGTTCAAGATCAGTTTGAAATATCGATTATCTTAAGTCAGGAATAAACCTAAAATACTTTACCTAAATTAATTGTTTAACTTACTCCCTCTTGGATCGTGAGGCGAATCCAAACGAAAAGACAAAAGAGAACTCACAAACAATACAATACAATTTTCTTTAAAAAAAAAGTTCGGTGGAAACCATTGTTACAAAAAAGATAGCTTGTTTACATGACCAAATTAGCACTTTATCGGCTTCTTTAACTAGTATTTCCAAAAATTAATCTGCCACAGTTTCCTCAAAGTAAGTATAACATAATAAGAAAAAGAAGTTAAAAAGTATCTGTGCGAGTCTTGACGTATTCTACGTTCAATTAAACACTTTAATTGAGTCAGCGCCAAATAATTTACAGATAATTAGAGATTAGTTTGATGAAGCATAATTCAATGATTCCCTGAAATTTCCAAGTCTGATGAAATTTATTATTCTTCGGGTCTCATCTGCAGTAGGCAGATTTAAAAGTTGCCTTTTTCCTTAAAATAGTTAATCGCCTATGAATAATTGATGGCCTGATAAAATAATTTCGCGGCGTACATTTACCTTTTCACAAGTACAATAAAACCTGAATACAGGAGAGTGACTCCGAGACATAAAAACTGACCAACGTTGTATGAACCAAAGGTTAACCATTGTAGTGCTGGAACCGAGTTCATGCTTATGAGCAATTTCTCCTTCCTTTTACTGCAATGTCTTGAAGTGCCGTATGCAACAAAGTTGTCAAATGTCATTTTTGTTTGGTAATGGGTTAACCTATCTCTTCACAATCGGACCAGTTTAAAGTCCCAATATGAAAGAACGATCCCAATCAATTCGATCACTTTGATTAATTCAGACAAACATGTCAAATCCTGCGTTGTCATATTTGGGGTAATTACGGAGAATCTCCGCTATTCAATTATGGCCAAAATTTTTAATATTTGCTGCTAAAAGTGGTATCATTGACGAGACTTTCCAGACGCAAATATCAAAGCATTTAAAGCCAGATTGTCTAAAAAAGAAATTGCAAAACTGGGCAAAATGGGATACGAATTATGAAATAGTATGTTTAAGCATAGAAAAGCATCTCGTTGTCATGGCAATATAACCACCTACAATAATTATAAGCGATGTTCGAAAGTGTTTTTTTCACGAAGTTTTGTTGCCAACAATTTGACTCTAATGTTGACATTCGAGTAATGTATAAACAAAGCGATGTTAGCTCCGAATACAAGTATCAGGCACCTGGTTAGAAAAGTTCCATATAACCCATACATTTTTTGTTATTTATAAAACAAGGACAACGTGAACACTCAAAATGGAGAATTTCTCCGACTTTGTTGGTCCCCGACGTTTTACGAAATTTACCCCGGCAATTCTCGGCCAACCTCGTTTATTCGCTTATTGTTAACACAACCTTTTTGTATGAGGTCTTTAAACAGCGCTATATGAACGTATTACCATCTCAGTAACTCTTTAAAAAGGGAATTCAGTAAATGTTCAATGTTTATTCTCAATTATTCTAGAATATACACAAGTTCTTCTACAAATAAGGGCTAATCTGGCCTTTACGCACTTATGTCGCAGAGGAAATATTTTGATAACGTGTCAGTTTTATTGGTCTTATTTTTGCTTTTATCTATGACATTTAAAAGTGTCTCAATCGCGACTGGCAGTAACTATTGAGTGGATGCGAACTTACAATGTCTTTCATCTGCCAATAAACTCCAAGAAAAGATACGGTTACGCAATATTTGTTTGATTTGAGCAAATATACATCTGCATATATTGCATTGTGAAAGGTCGTATATATGTCATTAAATCGTTTCTTACTAAAACTTCCTGTAAAATAAATCATCATCGCAGGAGTAAGAATGTGCAAACGTACAAAAAAGTGTGCTGCAATCGGTTTAACTCATTTTACATATCTGCGCTTATGTTGACTCCTTTAAAAGGACTAACAGATTTGGATTGGGATTATTCAGAGATTAGTACTCTTGGATTAATACACATAATAAGTTTGACCATCTTGTCTACTGAACAGTCCTGTTTAAACAATTCTTTACTGTTTGGTAAGAACCGGTGTTTGGGAAATTTCAATAATCTAGTCTTATGTCACCTTGGAAATCGTTGTTGTCATTTAGTTAGAAGACAAATTATTTCAACATATCTCTGAGTTAGTTAGTTTTGAAGCTCTTTTTATTTTTAATTGGATCAATAAATACAGTATCAGCAGAAGTACCTATTTTGTTGTAACTTTTCCAGGCATAAGCACATGTCGAATTCAGCGACGGATTTGACGGAAAACCGGTTGACGATAGATAAAGTAGATCATTTGATGTCTGTCTACAAGGTATCTTACAACATAATGCAAATAGCCTATATGTCTCAATTAATCTGGGAAACCTGATCCACTTTTGATGTTATCTAAAAGCGGATCGGTGCATTTGCATTATCTTCAAAGTCTTCATTTATTTTAGGATTTACAAATGGATATCATTGACGCTTCGAAAACATGGCGATGAAATCGCTCCTGGGAAATCATTTCCTCCTTTGTTTCAATGTGAACCCGCCATCAGAGAGAAAATACCGTTTATATACTCAACGAGTCACTTTCAAAATGATGTTGCATTGTCAAGGTTAGGTTCAATCGTGCAATATCAAGGAAATATTTACAGAAAACAAAGTTTTTAAAAGTACGTTTAAAGCCATTACCAAACAATAATTGTATTTAACCTTTTTGTTGCAGACAACTCTGGAAAACATTGTTGGCAAAGGAGAAATTTCTCGTAACGAGCAATTTCCCCTTTTTCCAAAATGTTTTCTGCCCTATAAAGGGATTGTTGTTCAATTTCATCACATTTTGAAATGTCGTCTGCAATCTCTTTCAATTTGGGCCAGTCGAAAATTTGGAGTTTGGTAAAGGGTTAAGACACCTGGTTATAGATTAAGAACAAGAACAAACAACCACATTGGCGTACTAGTATTTCCTCCTATCACTGACCGATTTCGTTTACATCAAACAATTCACTTTTGCTAATTGAGACGTTGGATTCCATTCTGGGAAATTATTTCCGGTGTTATGGCATATGTACGCCATATTATTTTCCGGTTCTATGGCGTCAGGATTTTTTACGTGTAGCAAATCGATGCGCGAAGCAATAGGGATGAATAGATTAACCCTTTCCCAAACAATATCGACATTTGACCACTTTATTGCAGACGACTTAAGAAAACATTGTGGGAAAAGGAGAATTGCTCGTGACGAGCAATTTCTCCTTTACCCACAATGTTTTCTGCCCTATCAGAAGATTATTGTCCAAATTCATCACATTTTGAAATGTCGTCTGCAAACTCTTTCAATTTGGGACAGTCGAAAATTTAACGTTTGGGAAAGGATTAACCAACCTCCTGCATCATGGGGTGTTTCAATTAATACTAGTTTTTTTATGAAGACGAACCCTGACACCATTGCTAAACATGTACACGTTGGATGTACGGGGTTAATTATTTTTCAACGAAATACCGAGTCACATATTTCTGTGCAAATATAAAATAAATATTTTTTCCCCGTTTGCCCAATTCTTTATATAACGATGTGACCAACTACAATGCAACCGCAATTGAAATTAATAAATATCAAGCGTTAGAAAATAACACGTTCTTCATTATATTGGACATAAAACATTTGTGGAAGAAGTCAAGAGCACCTTTTTCCATTTGTCCCTTTGGCTTCCTGAGAATTTTACTACAGAAGAACACAAGTAACTGTATACACGGAAGCGGCTCCCAAGTTTTCTACCACAGGTGTATCATATAAACACGAGTAAATGTATACATGAAGGATTCGATTTTGATAGGAGGTGCGTGTGAAAATGAAGCAATCAGTTAATGAAGTTACTTAATAAAATAAAGTGCCTGGCTTTAAGCTAATACATCTCTTGGTAACCTTGAGCCAGAAACCAACCATTCGACCTTCACTGTTCGACTTAAAACCACTTGACGTCGACAATAGATACAATGTTCTGAATGCGTCGATGAAAAGAAGGTCATTATCTTCGAGGTCCTCATATTCACTGTGATATAAAAAAGTTTTTGTTGCAACTCGTATATCCGACGATCTATTGTTTTCTTTTATATGAATACCTTTTTTATAACGCATAAATAGTATTCGAGTTATAATGCGATTCTCGGAATAAACGGATGGAAAACGATCGAATGACTCACTGTTCATACGGGAGTTACAAGTCAGAAAACAGGCAGACGTACAGACAGACGGACGGTCAAACACACATACAGACCTACAAAACGGCGGACGGACGGACGGACGGACGGAAGGACAAACATCCATACGAACATTCAAACAAACAAACAAACGGGAGGACAAATACCCATATGGACGTACAAACAAACAGGCGGACGGACAAACACCAATACGAACATAAAAAAATGGACAGACGGACAAATACCAATACGAACATAACAAAATGGACAGACGGACAAACATCCTTACGGACAAACAAACAAGCAGACGGATTGACAAACACCCATACGGACAAACAAACAAATGGACAGACGGACAAACACCCATACGGACGTACAAACAAATAGACGGACGTACAAAATCATAAACAAACGAACGGACAAGCTGACAGACAAGAACAAAGAGAGATAGGATACGACGTCCGTAAACAGGAAACAAATCTTCATTCAGAGAATGATCAAAGTATTACCTAGAAAGCAGAACAAAAAGACAATTCCATTAATAAGGGGTCAACACCGGGTCATTGCTTTGATACTGCACTATTTCCTTACTAATTGGTTATATAGCTCTATAGAATTTTCTGTTCATCTGGACTTTTATCTTTTATAATATAGACAATGTAATTATATACTCAACGTACAAATTGACAAATCATATATTATATGATTTGTCAATGTGTACGTGGGTTATAAACTTACCTTTCTCGGAATAAAGGTGTGTACTATTTATTTACTAATTGATTCTTTCATATAGTACTTTCATATTTCCTTTCTCCGAATAAAGGTGTGTAATTATTTACTAATTGATTCTTTCATGTATACGTTCATTCATTAGATAATACAATGTCTTATCTATATATACAAGACATACAGCACTCCTTACTCAAAGTGCAAAACCGAGTGTATGGTTATAAATCACTATTGCAGCATCATCAGGAAATTTCCATTAGGGTGAACTGTTCAACTCTGCAAGTGGCTATCCCCTTCAGGCTTAAACTCATTTGTTGATTAATGTGTTTATTCCATTTGATATTAGTTTTGTGCTTATTCAACACATTTTAGTAAAATCAACACGGTCAGCAATAATACCCAAACAGCTACTGGGTATTTGCTCAACAGCACCACTTAGATTCCGAGTTACTGACAGGTTTTCGATTTGGAAAGAAAACATTTATCTTTATGGGTTTATTTTTTCAGTAGTTCTGCGATACCCGACTCTTAATGCTGGAGAAAGAACCCTTACCTAACTGCCATTAGGACTGGCAAAGCCGGGTTAAACCATCGACACTCCGTAAGTCATTCGAGAGACTGTTGGAACTTATTGAATTAGCTCTTGATGACTTATAGTGTTGGCCAACAGGTCAGTCCGGAGAGTGTTGCCACACAGAATGGGCTACCCCAATAAAAGGTGTTTGCTTGATCAACGATATCAAATACTTTTATTCAGGAAATGGTATCCAATTTCAAAGTTTTCAAAGTCCGGCAAATTACTCATTGAAGCCATAACGGCCATAGGTCAATCAAGTATAACTAAAACAAACGAATCTCTCCTCTTATCTGGCGAGAAGCGTCCCTGGATATGCGAACCCAGTCTTGGTTCCCGTCTTATCCCAAGACTGAGTTCTACTTTTGCTGGAAATAAGTTAACATTGGCTTTCGCTCATAGACCCCCATCGGGAAATACTAGATATCTTATACGCTGCTTTAAGGCCCTGCATACTAGTATATGATATAACACAATCTTTCGGGAGAACATCAAAATCTACCAGTCTCAGGATTTGGACCCACGAAGTTAAGGGCTTGGTGGTTTCGAGTGTAGTACTATATTAACAACAAGGTCACGGAACCCCACCCTAGCTTCCTCACACATTGTGCTGTGTTTCTGAAAGTTACGGGGTGAAAAGCCTTATATGTCGTCTCGTTTCTCCTTTCGCAGGTCCCAGATGGCGCTTCACACGTTAATCTGATCTACTCGTAACATACAGTACATCCGGCTTTCTCAAAACAAAACATCTAATAAGCTTAGCGTGTATTCTGGGTTTTCTAAGTGACATAGTAAGCATAGACATTGCCAGTAAGCTAGACAGTAAGCTGGTATTCACATGCATAGTGCAGACAAACTTTATGCAAGGATTTGAACCTATGGACATAGAGGATTTCATGATGGATTTATTGCCGACCGTTTACATTCAGAGGTGAATTGGGTACACCAGGTCATGACAGAGAAAACGTTGAGCTTTCATTTATACAATAAGATAAAACCGTCTCTATTTCTCATAGCAAATTCTTTTTTTATTCGACTTCGTGATCGTTAATTATTGACATCAATCTCCGTAGCTTTTAAACAGATTATTGAATAGCGATCAACCTCCCCTGTTGAACCCAGAATCACAAGCATATTAAGTTTTAGTCCGTTGCCTTAACCCTTTACCAAAAGACACATTTTCGACTGTCCCAAATTGAAAGAGTTTGCAGACAAATTGGAAAAAAAATCTTCTGATAGGGCAGAAAATATTGTGGGAAAAGGAGAATTTGCTCGTTACGAGCAATTTCTCCGTTTCACAAAATGTTATTTCCAGAGTCGTCTGCAACGAACTGGTTAATTGTTGTTATTGTTTGGTAATGGGTTAAGAATAAGACATTCACCACATCTGTAACGTATAACAGTCTGACGCATTGTCTTACTCCGATCTACCTCTTTGTCATTTTGAATCCAATTTAATTTCTTAGATTTTCAGACTGTTTATGTGTACGTTTCCTCTCCTTTCTGTGAACACGCAGCTTTACTGGCATACGATCTTGAGTATTGAATAGTGCAAATGATACTTTTCTATTATATCTCATGTGACTTAAATAGCTACTCTTAAAATGCATTTGAAATAATTTTAATTGTGTCTCTAATTGTTACCGACGAAAACCTTGGTTTGTCTTCATGTTTTTCCTTTTGTTGCTCTCGCAAAATTCAGTTGAAGACGGGTTCCGAGACTTCTACGGCCGTGTATAAGTATATAAGTATAAGTATGTATATGCTTAAGTATTCTCTAGACAGCTTACAGAAGCAAACTGCAAAGGGTTTCATCATTTAAAAAAAGGTTTAGCAAATGTTAAGCACCTTTTCTATCGTTTGTCTGGGTTCGATGCAATGCTTTCTTGAGCGAGAGATCGTGTTTAGAAACATTGACATTGAAATACTTTTCTAACCAGCTCATGACAATGAAGGTAACTTTCACATGGATGGCGATATTCATTCCATAATATGGGTTTATACATCGTGTCAGCATTGTCATATTGCGATGCTCCGCTCATTATGATCGAGGAATACCCAACACCTTAATGTCCATATACACTGGTCAAGCCTGGTAGAACCATCGGCATTCCGTAAGTACACCGGGAAACTATCTCTCATGAGAATCCAATGCCGTCCGGGATTTGAAGCTATGCGATGCAACGTACTGTCTTCTAACCACTAGGCCATGGAGGCCCCCGAATTAAAATTAATCTGCAATGAACATCAGATTCCAAGCATCTATCAGAGCACAAAAAGGAATCGGTCAGATAATGAAAGAAGACAATGCCAGTAAATATGACCTTTCTCTGTGCACTGTCTTCTCTATTGATATTCAGGCCCTAACTTGTCTTGTATTCTAGGAAAAGTATTTTGTCGGCTTCGTAGGGCATGTTTCTATGGTAATTGCCGTGAACTTAACCACAAGAGTGCTGTGTAATTTTCTGGGTTTTTGTTTGTGTCATCTGCGTGCCAAAACCTTCAATACCTGCTTTATTTTGATGAAGAACGATACTCATAGTAGTAAACAGGTTAGATCAGGGGCCAGTCGCCAATTTATTTGGCGGCTTGTCTGGATCTAACCTGTTTGCATAAGCACGAAGTTGGTTCCAGCACTGTAAGCGTTAATATAACCTCTTTGGAAGAATCTACCAAACACCAGCTGATAGACTATGGCAAGTATGCCGTCTTCTTTATCCTCAATCAATCATAGAACTATCCAGGGAACATCATTGTCGAAAAACGTCGTTTTCTTTACTCTTACTGAAAAAAACCCTATTTTCTTCACATTTCTCAAATCATTACCCTGTCGTTTTCACAAGCTCTTATGAAATGCACAAAACCTTCAGCGGTAAAAGCGCTTCTTACCGGAGGCTCTATCTGTCATAGGTCAACGACTCTCTTAGCATAAATGTCAATGAAGTGCGCCCGGGAAATCTCACTGGGTCACGTGATGAAGTGTCGGTTTAGATATCCAGTTTCAGAAAGCTTGGCTCACGAATAATGCAGACGATAGCTTTAGCCTTATTCGATTTGCCCAATTTCTGTCTTCGAGTTATGAATCGTTTTGGCAGTATATCATGCGTTTGGATAATACTATATAACGTTTTCTAATTATATTTGGGTCTTTTCCAAAGATCGCAATGGCGTATATGGTAATGTGGATTTCTAAACAGCATTTTACAAAAGGCGCTTATTGGAGTCGTTTGATGCGTTTTTTTTTTTAAATATTTACGACAAATTCCTGTTTATGACGACTCGTAGCAATGGTCTCAACGATACATTTCCAACGGCTACCCACACTATAGGGTTTGAGAATAGACAGAAAAAATGATCAGTGAATAAAGTATCTTATTTTGAACGTTTGTTTGAGGAGAGATTTATAGATGGTGTGGCCTAATTGTTACTGTGAAGCAGAAACCCTTGAGATCTGACTTTTCTCCAACAGACATCAATCCCGATCTGGCATTGTTCAGACATGGCACTAGTAGTTAATTTTGAAATATAAGTCACAGCTTCAGTCGGATAGAGGGTTATCCGTTGGGAAAAGCCCGAGGCAAACAAACAAAAGAAAACAGTGTCATGTAGCATGACAGTTTCTCCTTTACACACATGACATCTTGTGGATGTAGAAGAAGTGTGTAAGTAAAACAAAAACAGGAACACAAGTGGTGTCATTTTCTGTCAGTAGCAAAGCCCTGTTTTGCTTTGATCAATGAGGTCTTAAGTGTAATGATTGGCCTTTTGGGACAAAGGTTTTTGGAAGTAAAGTTAAAGCCAAAAAACAGAAAAATGCGGACGAACAAATACCACGTTTGAATTCGTCCCACAAAGAAACGTAAGTTTACGCCTACTATGGCGTGAGACACGTTGCAATATTGTATAAAAGATATATGTTAAAAAAAACACAAAATGATTGTTGTTGAAAAAATAATAATTCAATACTTGAATCATTATTTTTTAACCACAATTATTTCTCAAAAACAGTTAAATTTTTACAACAGTTAATTTTCAAGAACAATTATTTTTTTAAAAACAATTATCTTTCACGCCGCAAAAAAAGTATGGTTTAATAATTTGAATCATGGGATACATAAAGCCGGTTTTTAAACGCGGGTTTTATTGGCCGAGACCAACTATATGGAAGCTGATCGAACCAGTTTCTCGACCAATGAAATCCGCGTTTACAAACGGGCTTGAAACATCAATATTTCTGCAGCGTGAAAAATAATTGTTCTTAAAAAAATAATTGTTGTAAAAAAATAGTTATTGCTAAAAGATAATTGTGGTCGAATAATAATTTTGTTAAAAAAATACTGTTTTTAAAAAAAAATGATTCCAATATTGAATCATTATTTATTCAACAACAATTATTTTGTGTCTTTTTTAACGATATATTTTTACAATATTGCAACGTTTATTACACCATAGCCTACGTTTACTCGTAAGTTGAATGCACGGTTTTACTTTACGTGTGCCTCACAAACCAGAATTCGAAACCAAACAGAGAGGGTCCATGTGATCTCAAGTTCAGGGTACCGTTTTACTAAACTTATTACGATTAAGATTTGCGTAAGTCTTAAACAACGATTCCTCTTATTTCATTATTCGGCAAAGCAATGTTACAAAGTAACAAATCATTGGAAACGTCTCTCCCAAACGCTTCCAATGACGTGCCACATTGCAATATTGTACTTTCATTGAATATACTATCCATGTTTATCAGTTATGACTTGCAAAACGTTACCCTATACACTAACCTCAATCGGAACTGATCAGGTATTTCCGTGAGCTGAGAAATACACATCGGATATATAAGTATATAGGGTTACAATTTTTCGGGTAAATCAGCCCCGGCGTATAACACATTTTCTAAGCGTGCATGTAAAGTAGTTCAATGTGTATGGAAGTGTTGGACATCCTTATAAATCATTTTTATTGTTAACTCATACGGAATGGCGAAATTATAAGTTGTGACATATTTAGTTGTTTCCTTGATCAAATTAAACAACTTCTTAGATTTCACATTTAAGATTTATTTTTGAAAACGAAAGTGGAATGACGTCATTCCGCAGGAAACAATATGGCGTCATCCCTATTATTTCAGAGGTGTTTTCATTGGATAAACTCGATGAGTTCAGATTCCACTAACCGAGGACTAGACCAGACCACGTGGTCCCACGAACCTTGTTGAGACAGGTCCCAGTTTGTAAATGTCATGGTAAACGCGGAAGTCGGTCTCCCTGGCAACCGGCGGAACATAAATGACATTGCGTTCTTCGGTAACATAAAACAGCTTGTGTTCGATTGATGCGCGTTTGATTTACGGTTAACGCTCGTGAAGCCGAAAAAATGCAACGTTGTAATCACGGCGAAAACAAATATCTGATGAGATGACTCGTTTTTCTCTTCTATCAAACTAGAGACAAAACGAGATGACAAGTGGCGTCTTTTCTTTTTTTTCAGCATTCCGGAAATAAAACAAAAGTTGATCTACTTCAAGTCGGTCTATATTCGGAAGCAATACAAAAATGGAGCAACCTTAATCTAGATTGTAATTGTAAAACGATTATGAAGCACGGATTTTGACGATTAATGTTATCTACAACGTCATCAAGTCACGCATGCATTGACCGTATTCTGTAAATCTCTCACATGTGTGTATGTGACTGGTCCATATAACATGTAACAACACATTTGTTATGATTCTGGTAGAAACCATTGTGACAAAAGGGTGATTTGCTCTTAAGGAGCGATTTATCATGGATTCCATGTGGTTATTAACTTCTTCTGCAGCAGACGCGGTCAGGGCAAGAGTTGTGGAGCGAGTATTGTGGAGAAAAGCGTTATAGTCGTAGGTTGGCACATCGACAGTTTTGTTTAACGGGCAGAGAAATAACGTGACCAATGTTTACGATCTAAAGTCCGAAAAGAGAGTCGTGTCCAGGTATTATTGCATTGTTCACCTACTTTTGCCATTAAAAGCCTCATTGTTTATCCCACATGAGATGACCATCAACTTTCCAGTTGTGATGGTACATGAGTTGACCATCAAATTTCCAGTTGTTGTGGTACATTAGTTACCCTCAACTTTCCAGTTTTGGTGGTACGTGCATATGATAACCGATGCTTTATAACGGCGTAATGTCAAACACTCTATAGAGAAATCGCAGTCGACGGGCGCGCATATCAAGAACAGTCGGTCTTCGACTACGATTTCTTTGCCGAGTAATAGACGCAACGTCGTTATAAAGCATGGGTTATCATAAACCACCAGAATCAGAAGCTGATGGTCAACTCATACTAATACACAATGTGGCTTTAACTGGCTAAAGTAGGTGAAAGCAGCAAACATCCATTGGCGCGGCCATCCTATTCGGACATAAAAGTGTAAACATTGGTCACGTGATTCCCGTGAAAGCGTGCTTGCGATTAATCAGGTAGCGAGGCCACCAGAAACATGCAGAGACAGACAAGAAGACGCAGAGGGAAACATTTAGCGAAACAACACCATGTCTTTCTATCTGAAAAGCCCTGAATCACGATTTCGATTTTCGTACTCTTGACTGAGTTTTACTGCACAGCAGATGGACTGTTTTCAGATACACACTGAAGAATATGCATTGGAAGCAAGATTTTATCGTTTTTTCAAAGTGAGTAAACAGTGAATTAACCATTCGGAACACCTCGGTCATTTCTTAAAATAACATCGGAGGTAATGGGAGCCATTTTTGAAAGTAGGTCAGCAACGAAGGGCATGTCCGTTTGCAATCGTATCTACTCGGAAAGAGCCGATTGACAAAATATGAAACAAAGATGTGTCGATATGAGCATCTTTAATTACAAAGAGTAAAAAAAAACATTCAATTGTGATTTATAACCAATTTGTGTGTATCTAAACACATATTTAGTGCCAGTGTGCATTTTGCGTTATCCGCCGGAAATAAGGCGAATTAGCCCAGGATTTCTGGTGTATTCATCTACTGCCTACGAGGTATATCTACCGACTTGTTACGGGGATTGCCGAGTAGATACGATTGTGAAATAACATGTATTTCAATCTAAAGGGTAACATCCCTTTTGAGATTTACCGCATACAGATATATATTAATATAGAATTACGCTTCTTGAATCAATTATGCTTGCAATAGCTACGTTTGATGGTATATATAAAAAAAAATGCAAATACTGTATTTTTTCGAAGACATCTTATTTTGACCTTCACATTCTTTTTTCTGTGAATAAGCACATTTCAGCTCTACTCCAAATGGAGATAGTTTAGTAATCACATCGTTTCGTGTTAAATTAGCATTTGAAGCCCCCTCAAATCCAGGATGACGTTTCCCACAAATTCCCACAATAACTATTAATCAAACAAGAGCTCACAAGACAAACTCGCTTTAGGATTTACTAGAACGTGCTTTTGCCTGTCTGCCCAGTTGCTGCAGAATGGTCTGAAATATCGAACTCTTTTACCGTGAAACATATTTATTTCCTTCAGATCTGTCATTTTCATGGTGCATACAACCATCATCTGCATGGATTGAAAATAGTTGAAAAAAATATCATTGGTGTAAAAGAAAGTGCTTGAAAGGTCAATATCCTTGTTCTGTTGAATATCGTTAATCATGATTTGCAGTCACAGGCTATTTCTATGGGTTGTACGCAAACGAGCGAAATTAAATTGATAGTTTCCCACTATCAACATGTTGTACAGTTTTAAATGCTGTAAATACACACCAATTCCGGTTATATAAAGGAACGGTTTTGTTAAAATATAATGTTTATCTGAGAGAAGCTTGTTTATGTATAAGGAAAGGCGTGACACTCGTCTGATTGTAGGAGAAAAAACTTGGTACTGTCTTCAACGCTTTCGCCAGGTTGAGAACACCAAACGTCCGTATAAAAAGCGCAAGAATTAAATAAACATGTACATTTTTCTTTTAAAATGTATTAAAGGTCGGTTTTTCCAATGAAGAATTGCCCGTGTCGAGTAAGTCTTTTCTTCTTACCGTCTACAAGGGTTTTCATGTTTAAACTGTTATGCAAGTCTATTGGGGTAATGTATTATAGGGCATAATTCAATGGATTCGATCACAGCATCAGCTATCAAGCATCCAGCCAGAAGGAGCATACTTCACCGAGAATTATTGATAATTGATTACACACACTTCATTCACAATATTCTTGCATGACGGCATGCTAAGTGAGAAGCCTTTTCCTTCAGCTTGGAACGTCTGCAGTGTATACTCTTAACTATATGTAAGACAGATTTATATCTTTTATTTGACTACCATACTAGTACAGTCTTACTTGTGTTAAGCAACCACCCATTTAAGCAGCCAATCTGCCTTAAACAGCCACTACAGAAAGTCCCGTTATTAGATTTATAGTGTAAATCAATTTGTGTTAAGCAGCCAACATGCCTTAAACAGCCAATTTACTCTGTCCCATAGGCTGGCCTCTTAACACAAGTTTGACTGTAAATGTGTATAGTTAATGTAACAACGGAACCATATAATCATAAAACTATGCCTTATATTCCAGACACCTATAACACGACCTTTCTCTATGTCGAACAAGTTAATGAGGTTTCTTGGACTTGGAGTTATAGAGATGATACTGCTTACGATTTACGACCATGTCTCGTGCTTGTTATTTCATCACAGCATACAAACTCCTCACAGTAATCTCCCCTTACTATGCTGCATCGATCACTGCCACCACAAGATTTTCATCCAGATATGGATGAAATTCAAATGATTCTGTTTTGTTAACAGATTACTGGATATCGGAATTATTCGGAGTTAATTTAGTAACAATGTCTTGTATTGATTTCTGACCAGTTAAGTTGAAAAATAAAATGGGTTTTGTTTATAAATAAAGCACACATGGATTACAATTGTTTAGTTTCGCCGCCATCTTTTAACGCCATTTTCGTTTCTAAGTAGGTGGTCATGTGACATTTGTGATGGCAGTGATCAACCCCATAAAGAGAGATCACTGTGAGGAGTTTGCACAGCATATTGTCTAATCAAAAATGCATCGAGTGCAAAGTAAGAATTGAAACCCGTCTATGAGGTCCAACTCTTTCTATGTCGGATATGTAAATGGTGTGCCTCTAACTTTCGAGGTATGAAGATTCTACTGTACAATATCTACGGCTACGTCTTTTGGCCATTTAATCACAGCATAGTGTCTAATCAAAAATGCTTCGAGTGCAAAGTAAGAAATGAAACCCGTCTATGAAGGTAAAGGGATGCATGCTGAATTGGATTTCTGATTGGCATGGGCCTGTCGTGTCCCGTTCAAGCTATCCTCGACCGATTTGAACGTGATGACACTATCCGTAGAAATACTCCAACACTGCTGACTTATGCTTTGGTAGCAATTGGGTTTTTCGCGGTTTTCAAAAGCGTTTTAGTGAAATCGCAACGGCCATGTTCATCTGTAAAAAAACCCGGCTAAACAAGATCGTTATAATTCATTTAACGAAAAAAAATGTTCTTATCATATGAGGGATTTATTACCATCTCAACAATATTTTAAGTATTTTACGTCAATCCTCGATGTCATCAGTTCTAGGCAAGGAACTACAGAGTCTTGCATAGAAACACTCACATATTTAAAAGTAAAAGCAGAATCAGACTTAAATCGGAAAATTAAGGGTACCGAGAGCCTGCGATTGCATTAGGTGTCAGAACGCCAAAGCTACTGTGTCACTATCTTCACAAACAATCTTTAATTTCGAACGTCATGTGAAAAACCAAGGTTTAATTGTATGCATCATACACAAATGTAATCAATACGCAATCTGAACACATCGGGTTTATCCAATGAAAACACCTCTGAAATAATAGGGATGACGCCATAGTGTTTCCCGCGAGAATGACGTCACTTTACTTTCGTTTTTAAAAATAGATCTTAAATGTGAAATCTGAAAAGGTGTTAAATTTGATTGAGGAAACAACTATGCATGTCTCAACAACAATTTCGCCATTTGATATGAGTTACTGATAAAAAATGATTTAAAAGGATGTCCAACACTTCCATACACATTGAACTACTTTACGTGCACGCTTAGAAAATGTGTTAGACGCCGAACGCCGATTTACCCGAAAAATTGTAACCCTACATATATCCGAGGTGTATTTCACAGTTCACGGAAATGCCGGTGTAGTTCAGATTGATCAATACGTTTTCAAACTAATTGAAAAAATACCGTTTACGACAATTCCCCTATTCCGTATACATTTGTTTTTTATTTCAAACTAGTGTTCTTGGGTTATTGCATCTAGAGCCAAACGAAGTTTGATCGTCAAATCTGTTCTCTTGACCGTTTTCTTTTTTTGAACCACTGAGAATGTCGCCATTTTGTTTTTTTGCGTCATCGTCTTCACTGCAACGTTACCAATCTTCATGGCAACATCATGGTAACGTTGGCGTATGATTCATTTCATGAAATGCTTTATTACTCTGAAATCCATTTTGTTGTTAAGATGACGTCATCATAAACTAAAGAAATAAAATGGGTGGCTCTTAAAGCCATTACCAAACAATAACGACGTTTATAAGTTTGTTGCAGAAGACTGTTGAAAACATAGTGGGAAAAGAGAAAACTGCTCGTTTAGAGCAATTTCTCCTTTTCCCGCAATGTTTTCTACCCTACACAGAAGATTATTTTTCAATTTCATCACATTGTGGAATGTCGTCTGTTAGCTCTTTCAATTTTGAACAAACGAAGCTTTGACGTTTGTTAAAGGGTTAAACAAACACGATCGCTCTTATGATGGACGAGAACGAACTTCCAATGACGTCACTGTGATTTATTACCGATGCTATCCAACAACCTTGCCATACTGTGGTGTGATAAAGGAAACGCATTTAATTCTTTTGTATGGTGTTTAACGCTGGTTTTACATAAATATAATGTTTTAAAAATCAGAAATAACAAACTCTATAGTAAAAACCTGTAATAAGACCTTGCTGAGGCAGCTATGTGCTTTTGTGGTCTTAAACTTTTAGACTATGTTGTTTTATTGTCTATACTGTGATTATCTTATATTGTAATTCCTGCTTTATGTTTCATAAATTATAACTTGTAAGTATATCGTCTTTGTTAATTAGTTTGTCCCAAAGATTTGAGGCAATCATTATTTTCTCAATATATTTCTTACAGGGGACATTCCTCTAATATTACTTAATTCAGTGTTTTAGTAAACTCTATATTTTAGAAGAACAATAGTAGTTTCCATTTACAATGATTAAACACCTTAGTTGGTGTTCTATAATTTGACAAAAAGTCTCTTATAATTCAAGCTTGAATGGCATGGTTTTATTGTGTCTTTTTAACATTTTATATGTATATACTGTATGTTGTAACTATGATGAGACTCTAATAAAGATTATATATATAAATATTCTCATAGTGTCCTGATGGGACAGTAAAAAAATCGAAATGATAAAATGATCGGTAGGGGAAAATTTTCCAATATTATTTGTATTATGGTAAGGGTCTTATACATAAGAAAGCAACAAGTGTATTGAATATAGACATTTACTTTTATTTTTCAAAATGGTCAAATATGAATATGTTTATCGCAGACGGATGTGGCCTCCGATGGCGCAAAGGAACTCTTTTATGGACTTTATAGTTTGGCTAATTAGGGGTTGATAATAATTACTTAATTAAAGTTTAAATCAGTTAAGGTATTACCTACATCTTCAATCTTCTTTAATCTTATTACCGATCAAAGAAAATCACACTTATCCGATTTGTTAATCAAGAAAAACCAAAAAAAACAAGAGAACCAATTTAACTTAAAATAGCCAAATTAACGTCGAATCATCTTATGAACGTATACTTTTTCACTGGTGGATGATCATAATTGACCAAGTGCAATCGGCATAATTAAGCCAAATTGACAAGTTATAATAGTATTTCAATTTCAAGTTAAAAAAAGTGAGGGGGCAAATGTCCGCCCTGTTCATTAGAGCGAGGGGGCAAATGTCCGCCCTATACCAAAAAGGGGGCAAATGTCCGGGGGGCAAATGTCCGGGGGGGCAAATGTCCGTATACCGTCCTGATAAGTGTCGGCACCTTGAAACTGTTTGCCCCGGGTTCAATTCCAAATCGCAGCCTTTTATACTTTTGCGGGGTGACCCTCATTTATAGCTGTGCACTTGCACATCAGTAATCAAGTCGTTATACCGAAACCGTTTCGTAAACGGCGTAGATTATTACAAATTGGAAATAGACATGAGGAATAGCATTACACTCGTTATGAGAAGTGCTTTTAGAGTTGAATGTTTGGTTTGCGACGAAACCTTAACCGTTCACCAAACGCCAAATTTTCGACTGTCCCAAATTGAAGGAGTTTGCAGACGACATTTCAAAATCAGATGATATTGGGAAATAACCCTCTGATATGTAAGAAAACACTGTGGGAACAGAAGAAATTGCTCGTCACGAGCAATTTCTCATTTTCCCACAATGTTTTCCAGAGACGTCTGCAAAAAGTGGTTAAATGACGTTATTGTTTGGCAATGGGTTAAAACTTCAAACTGATTGATTAAATTCTTGGTTTAAGTTCGGTAGTACAGAAACCGTAAGCCTTTCAAGACTTTGCACGGCATGAACCTTCGTGTGATGGCTTTGCAATGTCACGAACAACAATAGAGAATAATTTATTTATCACAGCTGGGAAACTGCTTTCAACACTGTGGGGTACATGGACAAAAATGTGTACAGTCACGCAGCAACATTTCCTTTTTTGCTGGGCGTCCTCTCATACGTGTACTGCTTCGCAGAAACGTCTTTCATAAGTATGACAGACATTGATGAAGGGCTACTTCGGAAGCTTATTATCTTTAATTTCTCCTTTAGCGTTTTACCTTTTAGTTTGAATATCCAAATGATGAGAGATTGATAGTATGCTCTCGAGATGAGTTGTACTTTAACACATCGTCTCAACAACAACGCACGCTACAGTTGTACATATTTGAAGCTTTTACTTTAAAAGAGTCGTAAATCATGACATTTTCTAGTGGGTTACGAAGCCTTTTTACGACACAGCAGGTGGTGATTGGACTTGTGGCTTGATAAAATAACGAATGCGCCTTGGTACGCGAAAGACCTCATATATTTGCTTTAGCTTGACATTTATTCAAGTTCTCTATCTTCCGCGTTTAGCTTCTTAAAGGACAATATTCTAAAATTTATTGCACAATCATTGTCATTACTTTGATCATCAAATACGATATCAGTTTTCCTTTTATGAGGCATCATTTGCCTCACAATGATTAGAATTAGTAAACTTACGGATAATTGTCTTACATTTCTAAGAACCCGACTGAAATGCCATCGACTGATGTTTGAATTTAAGAGCTGTTTTATAGTTCAAATAGTGCGGTTATTGGAATAAAGCTATCATTGTTTCCTTGTGTAGATAAAGCTTTACGCAGACGGCGATGTATAAAAACACGTCATAAAAAACGTTGATTGGTAAAAATTGTTAGACTTTTAATTAACAATTGCAATCAGGTATTTGTCACTATTTCAACAAGCTTTAACTTTGATTATTGCAATTTCTCTCGAAACGGTGAAAAGACCACACGCGAGTTAGACGGAGCCCCTCTGATTTCCTCGACACGTTTTCGTGTACAGGGAATTTCGACTGAACGTTTTATATGGAATCGCATTCTATTGTATCGTACCGTGCAGAAAACGCAAACATCATGAAACTATCGCAACAATTTTTCAACCATTTCCAAAACAACAAATTTTGGACTATTCCAAATTGAAAGAGTTTGCAGACGACATTTCAAAATGTGATGAAATTGAACAATATTCTTCAGAAAGAGCAGAAAACGTTGAGGGAAAAGAAAAAATTGCTCGTTACGAGCAATTTCTCATTTTCCCCTCAATGTTTTCTAAAGTCGTCTGCAACAAAGAAGTTAAATATCGCTATTGTTTGGGAAAGGGTTAACTGATGATCTGATTAACGATAACAAAAAGGGCTAGCATTAGCAGACGTTTCGGACTGCAACAAGGTAAATTTTTTAAAAGTCGAGATAATGGACGAACCTATAAATTAAAGTCCTCGCTTTCGCATGTGAATCTGATATACATATGTTTAACCCTTTCCCAAACGCCAAATTTTCGACTGTCCCAATTAAGAGTTTGCAGACGACATTTCAAAATATGATGAAACTGGAAAATAACCTTCTGATAGGGCAGAAAACATTGTGGGAAAAGGAAAAATTGCTCGTCACGAGCAATTTTTCTTTTCCCACAATGTTTTCCAGAGCTGTCTGCAACAAGTGGTCAGATGTTGTTATTGTTTGGGAAAGGGATAAGCAAATAGTTAATGATTGTTAACTGGTTGGTACAGAAGCTGGAACCATCTGCGAATATACATGTTTTTAGTTAGACCCTGACCTATGGGGTTTCCTGGATCTTATTACAAAAGCGGAACGCATGTCGTATCCGTCCCTTGTGCGTTGCTATAGCATCAATATGCAAATTAGCTTTTGTCACGTGACGCCTCAGTTGACCTCACAACGACCCTTTTTCATGAAAAGAAAGGGTCGATGATGAACGGTGATAAAGTGTGATTTTCACATGTTCACAGGTAGTGAGTACATGGGGCAAGCTATATTGAGATTTAAACACGCTATGTTAAGCTTATTTCATATTTGAATTAAGAAGACCTTTGAACCAAATGATTTTTTTCGAATATGTCCGTGCAATTATGCTGAAATATGGATTTTTCTTTTATACCGTCACTTGTGTTAAAACCTATTTTACATGACAAGGAATGGCCAAATCCATTATTCATTTTTCAAACCTTACATCTGGAGTAATGGTTAGAATCGCCACGTCCATACAATTCTAACGAGTACAGTACACATAAGATGCGATTGCCGTTTGGTTCTTCAATACTGTATATGCAAGTCTCAGTAACTGCAACACCACTTGCTCGACTCTTTGTAATTCTTGTAGACCATTTATATCTGGTCTTTTAAGAGAGTATTACTTCCGGCTAATTACATTTAAGATCTCAAGTTTGTTTTTCTTATTTTCACCTCATAATTAATACATAACTCGGAATTCCCATAAAGTCCCCCATATACGCTGATATAGTGTTTATTGTAATATAGATACGAAATATGATGCGCCGAAAAACATGATTCCTTTAAAACATGATTTCTTTGACTCTCCGGTTCATTTGGTTACAAAACATTATAGATATACATATTCTTGCAGCCATAAATTTGGTTCTTGGTGCAAATGATATCGAAGGTAAAATTGTGTATCTTCTTTTTTTTTTTTAAGTTTTACAGTAACTCCGTTCATAAAGTTTTCTTTCCTTTAAAACGTAACATATTTGTACAGTCAATTCGGTCGGTTGGAATTGAGTTAGCTTGTCTTCCTTTTCAACAGTCTTATCGTTATACCGGGAGAACCTATTTACGTTTCTGATATTTTGTCAGCGACTCTGCACGATTGTTCGTTCATTTAAGTCTCTGAAAGGTTTTCCCAGTGGCATGAGATGAATAAATCATGCCGAATTGACTGCTCTGAACGCCAGTCAGAGCATTGACCAAGTCTGTTTGTATGGTAAGAGAAATATTTGTCATGGTAATTTGCTGTTAAAACCGAAAAACACATTCATTAATCTTAAAGATAAATCGGGGGAAATGGTGATGTAAGAAACCAGTCAATGCTTTGTTACAATTCTCCAGACAAAAATGTCTAAATAACTATAATCAACATTTCAAGACGGTCAGACGGTATTGACGGGTTGACTTTGTTAAATGATAAATGTTATTTCTTTTTATCTGATTGATTTCATTGCTCTTTAATCATGGACCCCAGTCAAAGATTTCTTCTATCGAATATCTCCGAAGCTGCACCGAGTTACGTATGTAGAACATTTCAACCCAGCATGACCTTTCTAAACTATTACGAATGATAGTCTCAAATCTGATTCCGACTGAGATGTTTGTGCAACGCGTTCTTACAAATTGTTTTTGCGAATGAACTTCATGTAGACAAGTAATGGTTCGGCAGTATGATTTGTGTCCAAATCATTTTGACATCTTTGTAAACTTTGTGCGAAAGTGTTGCACGAGATACAGCCAAAGCATTAGAAAGCATTTGGACATCTCTGTAAGCTTCGTATGAAAGAATACGTTCGAAAAATAGCAAAACCACTCTTTGAATACAGTCTATTAGTGAACAATGAAAGTACAAACCTTGTTCTGTATGAAGCTCTTCAGGTGTTGAGTAATGTTTAAGCGTTTATCATCCCACTAATTACATCCGTGACAAATACGAGGTGATAAAACACGAAAGTGTCTTCGTAATTAGGCTATTTCAAATGAATTAAGAGGACGTTTATTGTTGTAAGAATGTGCCAACAGGCTACGAACGCTGCCTGATACAAATCCGCTAAGGAAGAAATAAAAATATGTTTCTGTTCTCATGGTCTGAAAAAAGCGTTATAACATTGTTATTTTTTTTCCTTTTACCAAAATATTCTAAAATTATTCTTTAGCAGAAATGAAGTATCAGATAATTTATTGAAAAAGGATCTTTTGGTGAATATACAGGTTTGGTGTGATTATCCTTTTAATGGATATGTGACTCCGCCATTTTTCAAGCAACAACTGACGACAATAAGATATATGAGAAACTTCATTTTCTTTATAACATTAAAAATATAATACGTGCGACGTGAGAAAACCCACCTTATGGTTTAACGCGCAATAATCGATAAATCGCTGTCAAAGTGACGTCATTTATTACGGCGTTGTTTAAGTTTCACCGCTGTTTTCAAACGCGATCTATTGTTTGAACATTTAATCTTTAAACCCTCGGTAAAATGTCCCAGTCTCCGAAGGAACTGCAGTTAAGAGTAAAAATCATTCTTCATTCATTTACTAAAACATTTACTATGATCGGCCTACTCCTTTTCATTGAAATCTCGGCCGCGATCAGGAAAGAAAACATATCAACAATGCTACCGACAAATCTTTTCTCATTCTTCTATACCTAGTTTAATCAATTTTTTTTAAACTCATTCTTAATTGATTGCGTGACTACATGTAAAGTATGACAAATCGCCTGCAGATTATCAGTCATTTTTTCGAATATTCAACTTTTAAAACCGTGATTGCAGCAAAACTGACTAGGCCTACCGCGTCGTTATGTCTGACAATTAGATTTACATACAACTGTTATTGGATTTCTTTATTCGCTTTCCCTTTTAACAATTAGATTCTATCATGATATGTATAAATGTTATATATTTATACAGTCGTTTTAAAATTAAAGTTCCCCTTAGGTTTAACAGTTATGTCCTTGGACTTTTGGAATAAGAATCATTCTTATCAAACCACTCTGAAAGAAAACCAACCATATCAAAGGACTTGTTGGAGGATGATTTCAAAGAAAACGACAGCGGACACCCAGTTACAGATCCCGATCACGGAGCTTAAAAAAGGCGGGGCAAAAAGACAGAGAGGTGAAACAAACTTCCGTGAAAATGGAATAGTTGTCTGTGGTGAAACGTTACCACTATTCCACGACATATCCATTGATAACATGAAGAAGCTCCAAAGGCAAGAATGCCTGTGGAAATGCACCGGTCACAAAACAGCACACAGATTAGAGCATTCCACATTTGACTTAAGTCAAAGCTTGAGCCTCTAACACTATGCTCGACCAACGGGATCGCTCTATCTTTTTTCCTTAGAAAGATCCAATTGTTTGGAGTCCGCATAAATCTCCAGTCAAAGCAGGTCAATTCCCCGAATAGATGAGGATCAGACCATCGGGAAAGATGGCAACAAGACACAAGGACCAGACACCGTTATCTCCTTGATACTGAGTTATGGAGAATTATAAATGAGATTACAATGCATATTCAATCAATGTAGATAACTGTCGTGTCACGCCACATATCTAGGTACAGACAAAATCCGTTCCACAAGACGTGCGCTCTTTATGTAGTTCTCTTCTTTTTTGACTGACATTGTTTTAATAAGTCATTTCGCCATTTTTTATTTGTGTGTCACCCATAAAGAGTTGCATGCTGCCTTCGATGAATAGTGTCCTTCATCGGTTATGACATACAAAAAACATGGCTAGTTTTACTGAATACGGTGGCATGACTGGAATACTTTATCATAGTGATATATAGACAATAGATGGTTTGTGTCGTGAATCAGAAATGTTATCGGGCAAGGCGTAGGAATACTATCCGGTGGGGCAAAGGTCAATCGGACAATTATCTGAAGGCTATACCGATAACCATTTCTAGAAAAATACACAAATCATTTATTCTATTTACCCTGTACGTGATATTGATTCAAATCAAAAGTCAAAAAATGAAAAATTAAACATGAAAAAAGGAAAAAACAAAGCTGAAAATCTACATTAAGCGACAGGTAACATGTAGAGAATGGCGTCATATGTCATAACGTACCTATGACCTTATGATTCGTCACGCGGCTGCATGTTATATGGTAAGTGTCCAACATTACAATGTTATGTGGCATCCAGTTATCGGTCCGTTATTCGCATTGCTGACCTGATAAAATTGACGCTTGAACAAACGCGATTTCCATCATTAGTGACACCTTTATCAATTTGATAATGCATTTTCTAAAGTTGTATAATATAGGCTATTATTTTTTTCAATAAACAGCTTACACTGTATTTATTTTGGGGTAAAATAATAATTCGTCGTTGGCTACTTAATTTGGAGGATGGTGATAGGGTAGCCCAAAAAGGTAGTATATCAAATGGATGTTTCATGTAGGTCTCGGATTCACAACTCATTTTGACTGAAAAATATCTTCTTTTCCAATACGGAAAAACTTGTCTTCAATTATTGACTGAAGGACAATTACCGCAATATAACGCATGTAGGCCTATACTCCGCAATTAAACAAATATGCACACACATAAAAAATCAATTGAAATGATTGGCACATGCAGCTGTGTGTTTTATGCGTATACTAATGAAAGATAATGTCTTCAATAGAACTGGTCATACTAGGTGTTTAATTAACTTTGACTTAGCTCACATAACGTTAAAGTGTCGCCGCAACGACTCCGAAACTAGAGCTCAGCAGGCATATGTGACAACAGATTGTTGGCACATTTATCTTTACATGTTTTGAAGGGTGTTCTTCGAAAAAGACTTATCGGCTATTAGCAAGGATCAGGAAATCTCCAAATCCCAATCGGTCCCAGATACGGCCTTCCCTCCAATACTTCTTCGCTACCCCCGAGGTGAAAAAACATATCTGTGTCCTTCATACTTTAAACCATACATTGTGCTTAGATTACAATATCAAATAAGCCTTGAATTTGACATCGCATAAAATACATTTTAAATATATTTCATTTTGTTTCTGAATTGTTTACTTTCAATAACTATTGTAGAAAAAGTCAATCAATTTCAAACATAAACAGGTTGATCTGTTTGATGTTTATCATCTTAAAAAACGATCTGAATCTTCAAGCCTCACAGTTTATGATGAAAAATGTTCAATGTTAATAAAACACGTTTCAATAAAAAAAATACTCCCTGATTTCTTGCAATCTACCATAAGCGATTAAAAATAGACCACATGTAGTTAAAATAATCGGTTCTAGTGAAATAAACGTGTCATTTGTACTTCTCAATCAAGCGTGCCGATTAGTTTCCATAATCAAAACCCGAAATACACACTACAGACATGGTTTTACACGGGAATTACAATTAACGGATTAATTTTGGGATAACAGAGAAACATGTACGGTTAAATGAAGATTTCCATATCTGTCTGTGATATCATGACCGATTTTTTGCCAGTTGCAATCGGTCCGACACAACCTAAATCGGTCCAAAACCGGCAATTTCCTGATCCTTGGCCATTAGTGAAAAAGATAACAATGCTGCCCTTTTCAAGTAGAGACCTGTTTATTTCGAAGGTTTGACTCAATGATAACGTAAGTCCATGTCAAAAGTGAATATTGCGTTTTGTTGACCGCTTGATCTGTACTGTTTGATTTCCTTTGATGTAAATATCATTCCACTGAATTGGATTTTTTAGTTACTTTGAATTAAATCTAAATATGATAGTTTTGTTTCCTAAGCTTTGGCACCAGGATGAACAAGAAAGATGTTTCCATATCAAGAAGAGCTCAGATATGGTAACTCGAAAATTCAAACGTCGATTTAGATTACGCCGTTAGCCAAAACGCTGACGTCGCGTCACTCGCGTGATATTTCTCTACTTACCTGACGTCTTTGAACGCTCATAGGAACCGTATTTTTTTACGCATTTACATGAGACTTATATCATTTTAACAAAGGAAAATCGAACTAAAATAATCGCTGAAAAAACGAAAATCGAAAATTTTGACCATAAGGTGGGTTTTCCCACGTCGCTCCCCATATATATATAGCATATTTCTCCACTTTACTATTAAGTGATTCTTCAACTTCCATTTGATGTGCTTTTAAAAGGGTTAATATAAGATAGCAACTTTAAAAGACGAATGTCATTTATGAAAAAGTTCATTTACGTTTTCTCTTACATTGAATAGAAACGATATCCATCATTTCTGCCTCCCTTTACAATAACGTCTTATCCAACCATCTGTCGAGGTACGTTTAAAAAGTTTAAAAAAAAACCCTCATTTACTACGTTAAATTGAAAAGCAAACATTTTTCCTTCGGTCTTACAATAATTTCTTATTTAACCTTCATTCGAGGTGCGTTGAAAAGGGTTAATGTAAGCTAGAATAACTTCTTCTTCGTTAAAATGAGAAAGGCCCGACCAAAATACCACAATTTGACCGTAAGATACACCGTAAGATATACAGATTGCCGAAACCATCTAACATCCCGTCTGACTACCGGTATAAAGACATATTTATTGACATCACTCTGCTTCAGGCAGCGTCTGGGACGATGACTTAGCAGCAGGACTAAAAGGCGCGAAAATGTCGAAAGCGCGGGGGAAAAAACCATGATATACGAACGATACAGCTCTAAAGTGCTGAATCAGGATAACGCTTTTAACCCATTACCAAACGCCAAATTTCCGACTGTCCCAAATTGAAAGAAGTTGCAGACGACATTTCTAAATGTGATTAAATTGAAAAATAATCTTCTGATAGGGCAGAAAACATTGTGGGAAAAGGAGAAACTGCTCGTTAACAGCAATTTCTTTTTTTTTCTACCATGTTTTCCAGAGTCGTCTGCAACAAACTGGTCAAATGTCATTATTGTTTGGTAATGGGATAACCCATATTCCCGCATGAATGCTGTTCAAGCCGCAAGGTAAGATAACACATATATCTAAAATGTTATTTCTCATACTTAATCTAGTCTGTTGTTCCTTTAAATTTTCAAACGGTCACAATTCTTTCGGATATTAAACATTTCGAAATAATAAGTCGCAAGCGAAGACAAAACATATTTGAAAAGTTATTTTTCTCACTTGATATCGTCTTGTATTGCTTTTAATTGTTAAACGGTCACAACTATTTTGAATTAGAGCTTGGTCTGCTATAGCAGATGCGATCTGAACTCATCGGGTTTATCCAATTAAAACACCTCTGAAGCAACATAGCAAAACTTCTTTCATTCGTTCATGAGAGGAAATATCCCCCGGTTCACCTACGGAATGCCGATGATACTTCCCGACATGATCTGACCCGTATAGACCGTTCAGTCAGTTCGTAATCTTCTTTCATCATCATGAGCCGGGCAGCACAAGATAACTTACAAAATGTTGACAATGTGTAAAACCCTGATCGATGAACAATGCAGCATGTCGGAATATTGCATCCTCGAGACTTTGGTACATGTAATGGAGTGTGAGAATGTATCAGACACCACTGGAATGTTCGTTAGCGATTTCACGTCGGTTTTATCACAAAACGATACAACACGTTCTGCCTAATAAGAGAAAGAGTTCCTATCATCAGCACTAACAGAGCATAGAATGGGCAAGTATTCACAACAGACCGATCACATGGTCGTTGTTCCTCGACAAGTCCTTTATGCGAATCTGTATTGTTACGGAATTGTTACCGAGTTGCCTCATGACAATGAAATCTGCAGGGGGACTGATCTAAATAAGCTCGTATTTGGCACGTTTTTCATACTGCAGCTATTGATTGACATTCATGTAACATACTCTTTACCGAACAACCCATCTTAGTTATGCTTTTACTCATATGGGTTTAACATTTCGTCAACGTTATTTTGATTATGTTGCGGTCTCCGACTCAACATGCTGGATGGTATGACGTTTAATGGCGTGTCAACAATTTCTCAGTTTTATTACGGCTTTCCTTGATCCACCAATACTAGGATATGGCTCGGATGTGTCCAATGGACACGCCCATGATACGAGATGTGTCGGTGGTACTTGAACGCAGGACTCACGATATCTAAATCAGCCACCCTTACCATTGGGCCACGCAGGACTTCTTCTCAAGATGATCGAGGAAGGCCGTAAACTTGATTGTTCATAAGTGCTGGCCAAGCTGGGTCCAACCATTGGCATTGCATAAACTCAGTTGTGAGAATACCCCTCATAAAAATAAAAAATTTCGTTACTGGAATTAGAACCCATGCAAATACAAAATTTATTACATTCGTAACCGAAGCTTTAGGGAAATTATTGATGAAAGCGCAGGGGACTGGAAATTGTAGACACATCATAGTCCTCTTTTATTAATGGTTGATAATGGACATCTGTAAGTCTAGGAAAAATTAAAGAGTTGCCTGAATACCTTTCCGTTAATATGTTAAAACCGAAAACACTGCGGAGGAAGAATACATAAGAAATCACAGTGGCAAAAGATATCTTTCTCGTGATGAGCAATTTCTCTATTTGTTCACAAGAGTTTCTTCTTAACATTTTTGATCAGTGATATTTCTATTTTGGTTTATCTATCAGATAATGAAAAAGGTTCACTGGAATTGCACGTAAAACAAACTACTGTTATAGAAATGCCACCACAGCTTGCTGCAGGAGCGACGGGAAGTGATAAAAACGATAAGTGTTTTATCATTTTCTTCACCTGGTTTTTACATTGCGTCAACATTAATTCAGTTATGATATCCCTATTCATCATGGTGGAGGAAAAACTTCGAACTTGACTGCCTAATAAAGTCGGTAAAAAGATCAGTATTCCGTAAGTCAAACGTGCTGCTACGTTTCATGAAAATACAAATCCAATGAGGGGAATCTCTTGGTCAGATTTGTGAAAAATGGCCGCCGAACCCTTGCTTAATAGCCAAGATCATTCATAGATGGCCTATTAACCGGGAAAACTCCTGGGGTGTCTCTCTATTTCCTGAGCCGTAAATCGCAAAACACTCCATGAGTTATCTCGGTTAATAGGCCATCCAGAGGACAACTGTTGATACTCACTGAATCCGCTTCCCACTGGCCCTTTGGTAGGCGTTACCCAATGAAAAACAAGTAAGTAATAAGGAAGATATATACATGTATGTAACTGTTTGAAAACCCGAAACGAGGGTTCAGCGGCCATTTTCCCCCTCAAATCTGACCTCATGATTCCCCCATTGAAATCAAAATCCGTTACCGCGATTTAAACGTTTGCGGAGAAGGTCCATAGTTTTCAAGTTATGTACTCTGGCTACAAAGATCCTAAGTCAGGTTGGAGTCAAAACATCCTGCCGTGTCTTACATCTACGTTGATTAATCAATAGCGAAAGATATCAAAGATGCAGACAATTCAAAAACACATATTGAATGGCAAAAACAAATTGAATTAAAAGGGAGATTTAATCGAGTAAGACAATTTTGTAAATGGATTAATTCTTACATATTGCATTAAGTACAGTCTTTTATGTAGGAAAAATTGATCGACATGTTAAGATCATGGTTTAACGACTTTGTATTGAATTAAATAGGGAGAATAAATAAAGTAAGAAAACTTTGTAAAAAGAAAAGATATTGACATATAACATCAGACAAACGGAAGCGCAGAGTGCTACATGTGTAAGGAAATATGGACGGCATGTTTAGATCATTGTTTAATCTCCTTAAAAAAATAATATTATTTACTTCATTAGTTTTAGTTCTGAGTAAACACCACGTTAGAGTCTTTAATGACACGTGTATCACTGATTACCCTGTCATAACAGGATATATAAAACTCTCGACCTTCATTATTTATAAGACATTAACTAGCTAGGCGAATATGCGGTATTTCCAGGTATTCTAGGCCACGTGTTAGTTGGAAGGTCCAAGGTGATTATAGTTTGTAGTTTTTATATCACCAAAAAGGGACCAGTATTGAATATACGAAAACCCATTCTGCCTTAACTTAGATCTATTTTGTCATATACGAACAAAAGACTAAAGCAATGAAGTTTATAATTTATCTGCTTCATACAAAAAATGCATAATGCTTTAAATTGGGTTATGCTCGTTCCAAGTGCATTATTTTGACCTACGAATAGGAACGCTGAGTATGTGTGTGTTTTTTTAAGTGATAGTTAATGTCAAAAGTGATTTATAAACTAAAGTCACGTTATTAACACATTATATTACATGTAAGCAATTTGCAACGATTACATAGAAAATGTTGATACTACAAATACAATAAGACTGATGTGAAGAGCTTGGTCGCTTAATAAACGTTCTTTGTAACATGTGATTTGTTGACAAAAATTTGTACTTATATTTTTCATAATTTGAAATGGTATATACATGTACTTGTGGGCCTGAGACTTTTGTACCATAATAGAATATCCATTAATATACCCATGCTATTCAAGCAAAATTGTTTTAACCTTGTCAATTACAACCGATACAATTAATGTATTCAACAACCATATCGACTTTAATTAACAAAAATGGACACAAATTCTCAAATTCATTGAACCATTATGTCGAAATGAATCTGGTGTTTCAAAAGAAAAATAAATATTACAATATACTTTTGTGATTCTATTCATTTTTGTTATCTCAACCAATGATCTCTCCAATGAGCCAGCATAAGTGAGTAAACAGAATAACGCATACAAGTTAGTGAAAATATCAGCAACAATTCAGCGGCATCGCCATTACCAGTATTAACATCAGCATTCTCATAACCATCATCATCATCTTCATCCCCATTATCATCTTCATCGTCTTCGTCGTCATCTTCTTTTTCTCTCAAATATTGACCTTTAAAACCGCTAGCCATTGACGATGCCGGATGTCGAAGTAAAATGTCAACCCTTCCATTGTGGACAACCACTGAGTCCTAGCCTACTTAATCATGTAATGAATCTTTCGTTCATATACTGTCCGTGCCTCCTTAATAATGATCAAAGTGGTATGACCTCTTGGTCGGATCTTTGATTTTGTGGTCATCACGCAATTCAGCCATTGGCCATGAACATAATCTAGTGCTTCATAGAGTTCGGGGGGAACACTGTCGATAGATTTCAAGAATAAGAAATAAAGTATAGTTCTATGATTCTATTTATGTTTGTTTTCTTAACCAAATATATCTCCAACTAGTAACATTAAACAATGCCTAAATGAGTAACGGAATAATACAAATTAGCTATTTCTATAATAAAACCATCGAAGAAGTATCGTCATCATCATTATCATTATCATCATCATCGGCAGCAGCAGCTTCATCTGAATTAGGATCATCAGCAGCAGCATCTACATCAGCAACAACTGCATCGACATCATCAGCATTTCCATCATAAGAGTAGGCATATTCATTACCATTAACACAGTTATCGTCATAACCATTATTTTCATCATCGACTTCATTTCTTTATTCTCAAATATTGACCTTGTAGATAATGATGATTATGATGATGCCGATAATATTTTGATGATTTAAATGACGAGTAATTATATTAAAATGAATATCTCATTCCAGTTCACTTCGTGTCTCTTTTATTATGATCAGAGTGGTATGACCTCTTGGCCGGGTCTGTTATTTCGAGATCATCACGCAATTCAGCCATTGACCATGAAGACTATGCAGTGCTTCATTGGTTGATGGGAAACCTTGTAGACGGATATCAAGTCGACACTTCCGTAATATTATATATACGGAGTATATCTTATTTTTCTGCCCACGGCTTTTAATAACATTTTTTTGACGAAACGAGATTGTTCCCATTACAAATGAAGCTGGATTCAAATACTAATGAGCTCAGCTATAAGGAAGTGTATGATTCATTAGTCTGCTATATTGCGTGCGTAAATACGCTTGCGAAGCTTACAAAGATGTACACAGTTATTGCAAACTCCTTTGCTGAAAAGCCTTTCGTCCGAAATTAAGTATCGCCACGACCATAACCCTGTGCCTTTCATGTACATTGTATATGACTAGACCAAGACTGTCAGTGTGAATACGAGGTCTAACATTTACCGCATAATCCTAACGTTATACAAACAAGTTATAGTTTCAACGACATTTCATTTTGACTTTATTATGTGCCTATGGAAAGAAACCATTTACACAAAAGGAGAAATTATCATGAGCAACATCTGCTTTTGCCACAAGGTTTTCTTGACCCTTATACAGCTTGCGTAATACATTGGCGATGCATGGAAAATGGTTAAGTGCGTGTAACTAACTCGTAGCTTAAAAGCCCAATTGTGGTCGCGGAGAAATTTCCTGCTAAGGTACGAACTCATGGTCTGTCAAAATGTCTAGGTTCACCACTTGCTTCATTACCAAGCCAAGCCGTCTGTATGTGCCGGTAAGAATGAGGGGCCGTTAAAAGGACTATCTCGCAGATTAAAAGTTTAGTACCGTTTTTTAAAAAAAAATAATAGAATGTCGTCTACGAATAAATTGACATCACAGAACGATTGAGTTACATAAAACTAGATTATTGGTACACTTCTAATCCCATTTCATAACCACGTAGAGGAGACATAGCACATTTATATTACATATCAAGTGAACCATTTAAACGGTTTATTTGTAAAGAAAAAAATGTACTCCATTTCAATCCAATATTTTAGATGAATAAGAGTGTCTTGGACCCTTATTATGAGATTGGCTGACATTCTAATCATATGACGCTAGCATGGTGTGACCGAGAGTAAACCATTTCAATTCGTTAATCTTTTTTTCAATCGAAGCACTGACAGTGCTAACTCTTGTTTCTCAAGCATCTCACGAACACACAGGTTTGTGGCAAGTCTGGAATATAGATATCTAAAATTGTCATTTATTTGATAGTGTTTCTTTTTTTAAATCATCGTTTTAACATTTGTCATCCATACAACACAGTCTGTGAGAAAGTCGCTTTTTTAAAAATCACGAAAGAGCTTCATTAGACCCCCGCTGAATTGATTACACTTTGGGGGACCAATATGGCCATAGCAAACGTCACGGCTCGATTAAGTAACTGTAACTGGTCAGTGCTCTACAGGAACTGTAACATTCGATGGAGACAGCTCTATTTTCGGTCGGCCATCTCGTTAAACACGGAATTAAAACAGATGCATGGTGATACGGAGCGTCAGACACCGACTGGTTAACTCTTTATCGCATCAACATGGTGCTGACGACGAAAATTATTATTAATATTTGTAACTCGCAAATCGCATTCTGTGAGATAGTCCCTTTAAATCACGTAAACGCTTCATTAGACCCCCGTTGAGTTCATAACACTTTAGGGGGACCGATATGGATAGCGTAAACTTCGGAGCTCGGTTAAGTAACTGTAACTTGTCAGTGCTCTACAGGAACTGTAACACTCGATGGGTAGAACTCCATTTTCGGTCGGCCGTCTCATTAAACACTGAATAAAATTAGTTACATAGAGATACGGCGAGTCAGACAATGGTGCTTTTTTCTTTTGTCGCAGCGGTTTCTTTAAGCCCTCTGCAGAATGTGCCGCTAATACCCACAGGATTTGTTTATATTCTGATAAAGACCAATCACTAGAGACAGTTCATTTAACCCATTACCAAAAAATAACGACATTTGACCATTTTGTTGCAGACGACTCTGGAAAACATAGTGGGAAAAGGAGAATTTGCTCTGAACGAGCAATACGAACAATGACATGCATTAACATAAATAGCCATGAAAATATGAAGTCAACCACGTACAAAATACGATATGTTCGAGATGTCATGTTTGAGCTGATACGTAAAGACAGGATTGCCTAGTTTAATTTTCCGTTCGATAGGAGCAATGTCTCTTGCGTTACGTTGCGTACAGTCGATCCCCTCCTTATTGCTCCACGAAACCGCGCCTAATGAGCTTTCCTGTTAAACCACGAGGACATCCACCACCTATTAACCCTTATTCTTATCTTTGAACCCTCTACCAAACGCCGAAAGAGCGACTGTCCCAAATTGAAAGAGTTTGCAGACGACATTTCAAAATGTGATGAAATTGAAAACTAATCGTCTGATAGGGCAGAACACGTTGTGGGAAAATGAGAAATTGCTCATTAAGAGCAATTTCTCCTTTTCCCACAATACTTTTAGGGTCATCTGCAACAAACTGGTCAAATGTCGTTGTTGTTTGTGAAAGGGTTAAAGACGACTTATAATGTATTTCCACAAGGGTGACAATTCAAATCATCGTGTCAAAATGGTAATTTGCTCTAAAAGAACAAATTATCAGTCGGCCACAATATTGAATGTTTGATAATGAAATATTGATTCGTGGTATTTTCTTTCTCCCTCTATTTTTTTTTTCATAAAATTGTATGTTTCTTTGTTGCCCCGTCCCCCGCTGGTTATTTCTCGGAAAAGGTAAAATCCAGTAATGGCCGAAGACGTTAATGTTATGTTTAATGGCGAGTCATTATGCTTGGAAATTACTGAACACTGTTTTATAGTGTGACGACCACAGGCATTATAGTGGGAAACACGGCATTTTGAATAATAGTACATAACTAACAAGATAGGTAGGCCAGTGATAAGAAAGTTGTCTAATAGAACGATGGCTCTGCGGCCACATTCCTTTTATATAGACATCTGATGCAAAGTGTTTCCTATGTTTTCATGTTAATAACTCTATTATCTACCAATTCACCCATTCCCAAGGCTTTTGAAATAGATAATGCTAATACAAAATAAAAATACACACCCATCCCCGCCAAACCCTAAAAAAGCACGCCCAAAAAGAAAGAAAAAACGTAACCATATAAACATATCGCCTTTTTTTATTTGTTAAGCTTATCATATATTATTTATAACCTCATATTGTTTTCTATGTTATATGATTATTTTTCTTCCGAGAAAATAAAGTAATACCAGTGCTGTCTTGTCATTGGCTAAATTAGACTATGACATTGCATAAGACTTAATGCTCATGTGTTAACAGTAATTTTCGCCGGATTATCCTCGAGCGTGGTACAACAGAGACCTGCCTAGTACTGGTGAAATCACGGAAAGCCGTGAAATAACTGAAATACTGTTGACACTGTGTTAAACCTCATGCAAATAAACAAGGAAGTCTTTGGTCGTGTCCTGTTGTTGATCTTTCGACCCTTTGAACCTCAGTCTATGAAAACCACACGTAATTCCATGAATAACACATCTAACACGTCATTTTTAATCAAAATAACGCCTTCGGTTATTTTGTCTAAAATAGATTCATGTCAGTGCCTTATGTTTTTAAGAGCTTACAAAGTCGGTTCCAGCAAACGGTTCCGCAACATTTCGCACGTTTACTTGCTCTCAAAGTATGCAGAGATGTCCGAATTACTTTCGAACATCTCTGCATACTTTGTTATCAAGTCTTCGTCCAAAATGCTGCAGAACAATTACACGGTCATAACCTTTAGATCTATTGTCATCTAAATTGTATATGTAGCATGCACCCCCATCCCTTTGTTTGATTGTGGATTTAGACCATATCAACACATTTCCAGTTATATTACATCTTTCCTGGATTTCACCAGTATTAACTAGGCAATGGCTGTGGAATGTCTTGCCGACTAAAGACACTCTCATGAAAGGGGAAATGCCACTGGAGCTTGAACCCGGAACCCCCGAGTTCTAACAACGCGAGAGGGCCTAAATAAGCATAACGCTTCTGTCCCAATCAATTTGTAAAAATATTCTTTTGATAATAACGTTTGATTAAACCCACGCCGCTAGCTTAGTCATTTGTCACACAGGACCCATAGTTCCTCATAGAACAGAACAGAACATTAGAGAGATTATATTAGGGAAATGAAGCATTACGTTCATACGTTAGACTAACCTCAAGAAAACGATCTCTCGATTTTCTGGTTATTATTTAAGGAGACATTAAAGAGGATAATAATCACTACTATATCCTGTATAGCGATAACCTTGCGATATTCGAGGTCACCAGCTAGTAATTACTTCCTTTCGCACGTTCTTACTCAAATTATCAAATCGGAAATCACACTGTGACCCACGCGTATGAACAAGGTACATCAGTACTGCGTTATCTAGAATTAGCCAGATTCGTGTACCTAACCAATTCCCGCTTTCAGCAGACGGCACGAACGCTTCATATTTGAATGTAAAATGATAAAAGTGCGTAGGCGATAATTAAACATGGACTGCATTAGTTTGAAACCCGGGCTTGTTTTCAAGATACGCGAATAATCGTTGTATCACTATTTTAAAGTTGTATTCCAATGTACCTGCAAATCTATGCCTAATTCGTCTTTTTCAGGGAAAGGTTTCAAAATGCTATTTGTAGATTCCTAAGTCTAAATATCTTATTATCAAATGACAGTTATATGATATTAAGTAAAACAGACACCATCAGTTGAAAATCAAATCGGGCTTGTATTCAAAATGAACCATTTATCATTAACACCATTGTTTTAGTTGTATTCTAATGAACGTGTAAATCTATTGCCAAGTTGTAAGCATCAGGGAAAAGTTTCAAAGTGCTGTTTGTTTGTATATTCCTAAAGCTGAATATCGTTATATCAAGTGAAAAAAAGTGCGTTGGTGATAAGTAAAACATGCACACCATTAGTTGAAAAATCCAATCGGGCTTGTTTTCAAGATGAACCAGTTATCATTAACACCATTGTTTTAGTTATAATATAATGTACGTGTTGATATATTCCGAAGTTGTTAGAATCGGGGAAAGGTTTCAAAGTGCTATTTGTAGATTCCCAATTAATCCTTCGGTACTAAAGCATCCCCGCAAAGTAATTGGCGGTTTCGGGCCAATCCTTTAAACCCCGGTGCTTAATCTGACATGTTGGGACTGGACCAAACCCAAGCTCTCAGCAACAGATCATTGGATTGGAACGTTATGACTAAGGACATGTAAATGTCGATTTTTCGGAGGTTATTGTGGTGTTACATCGTTTTTTGTTGATTCTTCTGTTTTTTCCTATTGCGAGTTTTCGTTGATGATGACTTATACTTCACTATTCACAAGACCTATTGACAATTCTGACGGCATCCTAATTACCAAGCGCGATAAGAAGGGAAGCCATTACTACCATGTGTCTTTGGTTTAAGTACTGTCACGTAAACTCTTAAAGGCACTATCTCACAGATTGTGTTCTGTGAGTGAAATAGGATGTCGATATGTAATGGTTAGCGTCGGGGGCTAGAGACCGATCAGCCCGGGTTCGACCCCCGACGGCGGCCACCTATTTCACCGTGGAGTGTCCTTGGGCAAGTCAAAATTCCACGTCTAGCACTGGTAGGTCGCTCATATAACATTTACAAACACTCAAGACTACAATAATGGAAAAACAAAACAAAACAAATCAGATGTGAAAAATAGTTATTTCGAAAAATCCTCGTAACTGAACATGTGACATTCTTTACTTTTAGACGTACAGAATTGTTTTATCTTTAGATTTAAAAAAAAACGCAAAAGAAAACCCAACAAAAAACAAGTGAATGGGCCTGTCAGCGCTTTGATGTAAGATAACATCATAAATATGCGTATGGTTGCTCTCTTTCGCACCTTCGAAGCATCATGCCAGGATAGTGCTGACTTATAACTAGATCAGAGTACCGTTTTACTTAACTACTTAACCCTTTACCAAACAACAAATGTTCGACTGTCCCAAATTGACAGAGTTTGCAGGCGACATTTCAAAATATGATGAGATGGAAAAGCAACCTTCTGATAGGGCAGAACAATTGTGGGTAAAAGGATAAATATGTAACGTGTATCGCCTCGGGTCCCTCTCGGAGTAAAGCCACCGCGGGTCACCCATCCAGGTACTAACCACTTAGTACGTTGCTGAACTTCGAGAGAAAGCCAACCACTCTACCGAATTACCCATTAAAGCCGGCTTCCACAGCGAGACTGTAGAAGTTGTATTCATACATAAACCCTATTACCGTCACATTTCTCCCACCTTTCTTTTGACTTCGTCCCGAAGTCACTAAAGTCACAAAGACATACATGGGCAGTTACCGACTTTTTTACGGTTCAAGTAGGTACTACTGCCACAATTAACACTGCTACAAAGCAGAAACAAGGATCGAGAACATGTGACGAACTACTAAGGGTACGGGAATGATGGTGATATCAAACCACATCCCACCGCTGCCACCAATTTTGTAACGTGTATCGGGTCCCTCTCGGAGTAAAGCCATCGTGGGTCACCCATCCAAGTACTAACCACTTGGTACGTTGCTTAACCTCGAGAGAAAGCCAACCACACTACCGAATCACCCATCAAAGCCGGCTTCTACAGCGAGACTGTAGAAGTAGTATTTATACATAAACCCTATCACCGTCACAAATAGTTCGTTAGAGCAAATTCTCCTTTTCCCATTATGTTTTTCAGAGTCGTCTGCAACAATTTGATCAAATGTCGTTATTCTTTAGTAAAGGGCTGAGGAAAATATTTGCATATGTTAATCCTTGAGTGATTAATCATCTTCCATTGATGTAGCCGGTGCATTAGCACTGTCAAAAGGATACACCTCCTAGTCATAACGCAACATGCATTGATTAATCCATTACCACGCAATAACGACATTTGAACAATTGTGTTGCAGACGACTCTGGAAATCATTGTGGGAAAGGAAGAAATTGCTCGCTAAGACCAATTTCTTCTTTTCCAACAATAATTTCTCAGCTATCAGAAGATCATTTTCCAGTTTCATCACGTTTTGAAATGTTGTCTGCAAACTCTTTGAAATTGGGACAGTCGAACATTTGACGGTTGATAATGGATTAATCAAATCATACCGTGGGAGGCAATGACGGTGTTAGAGGGATGGGAACATGTTAGGATCACTGGCCGACAGGGGAAGGCTTGTCAACATTGTCAATAGTGTGAATACAATTCAATTTAATTACAATATTCTAATGGTATTACGAATTCGAACTGGTTCATAGAAAGCCGCTCCCGTGTCGGTAGTTTGAAATATAAGATAAAGATAAATTGTTTATTTTAATAATTTGAACCATGATTATAATTGTTGTCATTATTATTTTTTATCATTTTTCTTTATTCATCTATTTTAAAAACATGAGTTTTACATCGCGTCAACATTATTTCAGTTATATAACTCTATGTGATGGAGGAAGAACCCATGCTCAACTTTCCATAGGGACTGACACAGTCGGGTAGAACCACCGGCATTCCACAAGCCCGTCGGAAGACTACCTCTCATGAGAACCCATATCCCTCATTGGGATTTGAACCCACGTTGAGTGGGGCCATGTGATTTCAAGTTCTGTGTTATTAGTTTGTTCATCGGCATTTTCAACATTCATGTTTCATCATGACAAGGACTCCAGTATCAATAATTGTTAGATCCAAACCAATACTTTAATCCATATAGAGCCCATTAAAGCCCCAAAACAGTCCATTAATTTCAGCGAAAACACGTACTTTTCATGCAAATCAAAACCCTCCCGACGGAACGGAATTCTTTATTATCATGCGGAAAAATGTGGAATATTGTTTCATAAAATTATATATTCATCCGTCATTCGTAAATCAAAACATTCCAGCAGGTTATTTCATTGATTCCATTTTCAAAACAAAAATCATGGTAATAAAACAGTGGTCTTATCGTTGATAAAGTTTTATGCGTATATAAACGGAATATTATGGTGTAGTATCTTTCCCGTTGTTTAAGTTTTTCCTTCGAGTTGCGTGAGAGAAAATGTTTGCGTCTAGCATGGCCTTCGATCAAGCGAGACACAACTTTTCGCACGCAACTCGAAGCAAATTTGAACTTGGGAAAGAAACTACAGAATAAAACTCCGTATTAATTCTTATAGTGCTGGAACCGACTTCATGCTTTTGCAAACATGTTAAATCACAGGCCAACCGCAAAGTAAATTAAATCTGATATTAACTCGGATGATCCAGGCTGAAACTGAGTGAAATATCTACGTCTGGATCATTCGGACTAATCTAATATATGATATTTATTTCTCCCAGAGCATAAACCTCTGAGTGAGACCCTTTAAGATGCTGCTAGAGCAGCAAAATACTGGTGAGGTTGTTTTTAACCCTTATAGTGCTGGAACCGACTTCATGTTTTTGCAAACAGGTTAAATCACAGGCCATCCGCCAAGTATATTGACGACCCGCCTGCGATCTAACCGGTTTGCTACTCTGAGCATCTTTCCGCATCGAAATGTAGCAGACATTCAAGGTTTTGGAAAGCAGACGACACAAGAACCTTCCTTTAGAAAATTAGATTTCCAATGGTTAATTAAGCAAATTTCAAAAGACACGTTATTGTCCAATAACGCTGGGGTTTATATTAGAAAAACTAGTTTTGTACTTAATCTACGATGACATGTATGTGGTTTTTTTTTTCATTTCATTATTTCGGGTTAAAAAGTCGAAATAGCAAAATAGCTTAGTCGTTATTTCGAGTAAGTAAGTCAAAAGAACGAGATATTCAGTCGTTATTTCGAGTTAGTAAGTCGAAAGAACGAGATAATTAAGTCGTTATTTAGAGTTAGTAAGTCGAAAGAACGAGATAATTAAGTCGTTATTTAGAGTTAGTAAGTCGAAATAACGAGATATTTTAGTAGTTATTTCGACTTACTTACTCGAAATGATGAGCTGTTTTGTTCTTTTATGTTTAACTTAAATCAAGAATGAATGAGACGCGTCATTTGGTGAACGGTTTATAATCTAAATTCGAAACAAATCAAGAATGAATGAGGCTCGTCTTCTTATAAACGCCTACTCTGTCATGTTTTATTTGAAAAAAGAATAAATGATAGCTTTGTTATGTCCTAAACCTTTTTATGTCGTTTGGTAAACTATTTATTAGTTAAGTTTGACTTATACCAAGATTGAATGAGACGCGTCATTTAATAAACGCTTAATCCGTTTATTTTGACTTGGATCAAGAATGGATAAGATGCATCACTTGATAAACGGTAAATCAGTTGAATTTGACATGAAAAAAGAATGAATGAGTCGTGTCATTTGGTAAACGGTTTTTTCCGTTTATTTTGAATTAAATCAAGAATGGTCGAGACACGTCATTTTGTAAACGAATAAATCGCAAAGCTGGATTTTAATCAAGAATGGTCGAGACGCGTCATTTGGTAAACGGTTTATTTTACTAAACTGACTTGAATCAAGAATGAATGTGTCGTGTCATTTGGTAAAAGGTATATTATTTCGGTTCGAATAGATCAAGAACAAATTTGGCTGTTTCTCTGGTGCACAGTTATTTTACAAAGTTTGACTTTAATAAAGAATGAATGAGACACGTCATTTCATAATGAATGAATCCATCTCGTTCATTTTAAATAAAGAATAAATGATACGCGTATTTTGGAAAACGGTTTATGTACCAAGTTTGAAAAGAAAAGAAAATGCAATAGACTCCTGGTTAGATATACATAAGACACGTCATTCGATAGATGGTTTATTAACTAAGATTGACTTGAAATATGAATAATCATATGCTTCATTTGGAAAACGCTTTGTTATTAAAGTTTGACAAAAAACAAGAATTAAAAGGGCTCGTCCTTTGGCTAACAGGTTTTTCCCCCTAAGTTTGACTTGAAATAGGAATAAAATAAATGCGTCATTTGGTAAACGGGGTAAACTGTTACCATAAACTTGAATAAAGAATGTGCAAGACACGTCATTTGATAAACGGTTGATTAATTGAATAAAACGTGATGAACCAAATAAATTAACGAGACTCACCTATCAACCATAATGAGCACCACATACCACACGGACAGAAAACTACACACATACGTCACATAGATGAGCGCATGGCACCACACGGGATGATGTCCGTACTGTAGGCCTATCCGACCATTACTCAACCAGCTCAGAAACAACGACAACAGAAACCCCGCGTCCGACAGACTCAGGGCGGCGATATAGGTGCTCGAACTCTGGTTGCCCAGCATCGTGAACACGAACACTTTGAAGCAGACGATGTTCCCTATAATTCCGAAAAGGCAGATCACAGGAATCCCGTAGATGTATAATCCTTTCGTAAACACCCCAAGCGCGTCCCCTGGTGCCGGGGTGGAATTGTTAAACGTTTCATTCGCGTTAAAAACATCAGTCCAATTCATCCTAATGTAATAGTTTTCAAACTAGCTAAAGCGCGGTGTTTTTATTAACGGAAGTTTGCGACATCTCCATCGCGACATATAACAGTCGGTGCCAACATAGGGCCGTTAAACTATTTATATAGCGATGGTGATTTCTCCCGCCAAACTGAAACCAATACACAGTGCTGCACTCTGAAAATCAACGTATTTCATTTCTGTTGTTATGCGGTGTTGGATTGCTTATGGTTGTTTTCATGGTGCACCAAAAGCATCGAACATTTTGATTCTGCTGTAGCGGAATAAAAATGCTGACTGAGCAACATTAACCCTTAGAATTCTGGGTAGTTTTCTAAGAATGGATTTTTTTTGTCGTCTGCTTTCCAAAGCCTTGAGTATCTGCTTAATTTTGACGAGGAAAGATAATCATAGAAGTTTCAGGTTAGATCACAGTCTAGCCGTCAGTTTACATTGTGGCTGGCCTGGATCCAACTAATTTTCATAAGCATGAAGTCGGTTCCAACACTATAAGAGTTAAAGTACAACCTGAACAGTATTTTGCTGCTCAATCAGTTTCTTAAAGGGACTTACAAAGAGATTTGCATTAAAAAGTAGATATCAACAATCATTGTCACTAGACTAAAGACTATTTTTTTTTATTCATTGAATCATATGAAGTGGACATTTTCATCTGTCAATACTTCCGGTTTATAAATAAAAATAGACACAAGAATCCCTTCACGCTCATTTTGATAGTGTCACGTGACAAAAGCGATTAACTTTTAATCTGGTAAAGTGCTGTTTAATTCCAGAAAAACTGCTACATAACTCGAGGAAAATGAATTTATGTCACGGTGGTATACTCTTTAAAATGAATTGTAGCACAAAACCCAAGAAAAAAGTACAACTGAAAAAGATTTAAACGAAGTGTTCATCACATTTTAAATAGACAATAGGTAAAACAATTTCCAACTTTTCAGCGACTTCCAGGAGAAAATTAGGACGGACCATCTAAAATAAATAATCAAGATATTATAACCTTAACGAAAAAGAGTATGTTATCATTAGAAAACGGCATTACTTTCTTGATAAATAGCGTCTGTTTGGACATGTTTTAAGAAATCCCGTGTCGCAAACGTTGCAATATCGGCGTCTATTCAGATGTGTTTAATAAGAATGTAAACAACGTTTTCTTTGCGTTGGCAAGAATTGTACAACCAGTCATTTCTTGTTTGATTTACTTTGCATAGATCAAAGATGCGTAATTTGAGGTGCAATTAGGATTCAATTATTTATCTTGTTTCATAACAGAGGGATGTCACCAGCCAGCATGTATCACGATATTATATCATGTAATGCGCTGACGTAATGCATTTGTCTTTCATAATGTTTCTATGCTATCCTACTTCAAATTCACATCATTTCAAGAATGTTTTGCCAGACATACTTCGTTGTCTATCTAGAAGTCTTTATAAAATAAATGATCAGATTTTTTTCTTTTCATTTTTTTAAAACGCTGGCGATACAACATGACACGATCTAGGCTGTGTGATCAAATTACGCCGTTAGCAATATCATGTTGGTCGTTAAAACCTTCAATGTCAGTACCATCAATATCGGATTCTTTAGATAGATCACATGCTAAGCGTAAACAAAAACTAATCACTGGCATCCAGTATCCAAACTCTTTATAGTAATCTCCGCTCACTATGCTGCATCGATCACCGCCACCCCGAATTTTTCATTCAGATTTGGATGAAATTTAAATAATGTTTTTCTTTCTCAATATTTTACCGGAAAAGTAGTTTATTTAGTAATGATGTCTTCGTGTGTTGATTTCTGACCAGTTAAATTAAAAAAAAAAACATTTTGTTTTCTTTTCAAATGAAGTACAAATGGGTGTTATTTTGGGTGTCGCCGCCAACTGTAAACGCAATTTTCCTTTCTAAGCAGATGGTCATGTGACATTTGTGGTGGCAGTGATCAATCCCATTAAGGGAGATCACTGTAGCTAGTATGTCTAGTATCAGGTGACGATACAATGGATAGTATATGGGATAAGTATCGAAACATGTGTGTTCCTCCATAGATGGGAGGAGTTGTTCTTTAAGAAGGAAGACCTGCCTGGAATATGGTATTAATTGAATAAGTGGAGGCGTTTAAACATGTAAATTCAATAAAAAAAGAGATATTCCCTCACGTCGTTACAACCTTTTGAGTTTAAAGGTCAATAAAAGTACATTGAAACAGAGAAGAAATTGTTTGTCATACAAGTAAACCTATTCATAAATGTTAAGACGTTGTTTACCATTGCCATAGCGTTATGTTATTCAATATCGACAAATAAGGCAAATGGGAATTGTTCTATGTGAAATGGCGGAAGTACCTTTTCCGATCGAACGATATATTGCTTATTGAAAGAAGTTTCTCACAAGTATATTGGTACTAAAAGACACATAAAAAAGAAGCATAAGCATGATGCATCGTGAAGTAAGGGGTCTAAGCAAATATTTTCATCCATTGTCGGTATTTATTTCAACCGTTTTGACAAGGCTATCTCTGTAAGCACCTAGATATATGTTTAGAATACAGACAGAAAGGTTTGGACTAAAAAGAATTAATATTAATGAACCATATTGGTTATCTTGTGGTTCAAATGACATTGAAGATGAATTTCACTTTATTCTTTTCTACATGCATTTCAATAACCAAGGGAAAACGTATTTGTCTATTCAAAGAATAATTGATATGATATTATAGAACAAACATGTTTAAGTTTATCAAACTTAGAATATCAATGAATAAAAAGACACTGTTCATAGTTGCTGAACGCTTGAAAGAAGCTTTGTAAGTTAAACATACAGTTGAACAGTTCTATAAATTCCTCATGATGTATATCTTTTCTCATATACCACGATTTATTTGTTTTGCATGCACTGTATTTATAATGATTCCCCTATGTACAAGTCGAAAATAAAATTATCTTCAGTTTAGACATTAAAGGATAAATTCCCAAGTAAAAATCCCCCCTGTTAACATATCTTATTTTGTGTGTATGGTGTTTAACGCAATGTCAACAATTGTTCAGTTATGCAACGGCTTTCCTGGATCAAACAGTACTAGGCTAAGGCTCTCAAGTAACTTACCAAATGATACTCCCACGAAAGACCTCTCTCAGTAAACGGTGAGACTTTACATGCCGCCATTCATTTATATTCATCACACAGACACTCGCTTGGGAAAATGGGAACGCTCCTAAATATGTCACACTTGCTAAAGATATGCCAAGAAAATTAGATCATTGGCAAAGAAAATGTACTAAACGCTTATCCACCAAAAGATTGCAACACCACCATATTACAGGGATGATAATGTTTTGTTTTGCGTATTGAGGTATCTGCAGTGATGTAGTGCTTAGTGTCTGGAATGTGTCTGGAATATGAGACCAGACAGTCGCGGTTCGATACCCGATAACAGCTGTAAGACACGTTATTCTAGGTGTTTGCCCCGTCTGGAAGCACCGCCGGGTCGTCGTAGCCTGGAAAGTAGTTCTTTGAAATATTGAAAGTCCCACTTCTAAGGTGTTTCCACAGGAAAGTGTTACGTTAAGATTATACGCATTGATACTGTGTCGTTGTTTTGTCTTCTCTTGTATGTTGTATATGAGATTTGTTTGTAGTTTCAACAGCACTACGTCTCCATGCACTTTGATGTAAATATACATATCAACAGTTTGGGCGTGATTCCTGCCAGTGGAATGGACGCATCCCTTCTTTGTAAATAGACCGATAGCGGAAAAATGGATCGGTCATGAGGCACTTTATGCTCTCTTGATTGAGTGTGATGAAATGGTTAAAAGGCAAGAGGAACACGAGAAAGCACAGATTGGGTGCATTTTGTCTGTGTGACTGCTGATAGGAGGGTAATTAGCATGGTGAAGATGGGAGGAAATAAGACCGGCCCGACTCCTATAGACAACTAGTGGTAGGTTACCGAGGAGACATGAATACACGTGCAAATGCGAAAGTCTTGCCGAGGTAGAGCGACGACCTCCTGTACCAAGGATCTCAGGTTCGGTCCCCGTTAAGCGAGGAGAAAATTGCCGTGACTATCCCTCAAATCGGCTCGAGTACTGATTTAATATCGAGAGGGCATTCAATAAGCTTCAAGCTTCCGCCATAATCGATGTAAAATAAATAAGTAAACTAATACACGTGTAAGTTAATATCTTCATTTTCTATTGACTTCAAATTGATCAATAGTTATTAGTTATCTCGGTAGCTCTCTAGGCTTTCTGTCGGAGTTACCCTTCCCTAGCTCCTCGCCAAAATATCTACTCTGGGAACACAGGGGCCATTTGCCAATAACTGGGGGTTTGTTCATGGGCAGTAGGGTTTTTCGGCCTGGCATGTCGGAAGTCATGGGGCAGACCTCCTCCGAGTCCCTGCAGTTCTGCTTGAGGCCTCATGGCCCTCATATCAGACCGCCACCGCGTGGGGGTACTGTATTTGGTTTAACTGTGAGAGACTACATGTATGTACTGGCAGAGAAGCTAATGGACGAAGTCTGCTTTCCTTTTCACCCAATGCAAGGCTGACCAGTAATGAGGGCTGAAAGCGGAAGGTGGCAAGCACACACCACACAACACACCACACTTCCCCTCGCAGAGCTCTGGCACAAAGTGAATGAGCAAACGCTGCACCATCCTAGCCCAACGGTAATCAATATGACACTATGTGCCAATATAGACAACCATAACTCAGCATGGAAGGTGGCTATTTCTGTCTGAACGCATCACCGTAAAGTACTGCAAATGATGGCTATAGGCACGGTAACTACCGAGCAAGGGAAACAACATATCCGGTGTAAGTCCAGAACGGTAATCTAATATATAAAGCATTCCCCGACCGTTCTCACGTTAAGAATGTCAGCAGTTGTCGTCTTGAGAAAAAGGCGCGGAAAACTATTTCCTCCCCTATTTAGTATAGGTATGTAGTATACAGTGCAAGATACAATCGCTTTCATGCGCAAATCTCTTCACCAACATGCGTGGGTCTTCTGTTTGTGGACAATATATATATATATATATCGTAAGTCTTTAACACGTCTCGAGATAGTGTACTAAATGCTGTAGATAAACCGTCATAATTAAGAGAACAAATCGCCTACCAAAAGATGTTCGATTGTTTTAGACTGTATTGTTTGCCATTGAGATGCTCTCGTAAAACGCTTACATCTTCTCCCGGCATTAAGTGTCAAAGTCTTTGATTAGTTCAAACTAATCATTTTACACCGACTGTAAAAAAAAGCTCTTACAAATTAGATTAAACTCTCTCGATTCTGCTTCCTGGATACACAACCAGTACTTACGTCGATTTCTGGGAAAGTCCCGGCATTTCACCCGAGACTCTCGATACAAAAGGCCGACGCTCTACCACTGAACCACTGTCGTCCACGTCAAATTTCAAAGGTCCTACGACCATTCAACAAGACCAAGCCCTGCTAAACCTTCGGATACGACCATTCAACAAGACCAAGCCCGTGCAGGCACCAAGGCTTCGAACGTTTCCACATTGCATATGAACCGGTATTCCGAGGAAAAATGTGGATGTGATGTAAGAACTCAGCGAAAACAATGAAAAAAGACGGTTTATAAATAATTGATTCAGCGTACGTGATATGACCATGCCTATTATAGCCTCTGAAACGTCTGATATTTGATCTAGGCCAATGCGTCTCTTTGCGTTATCGGAATATCTCCTATTTTAACCATTGCACCGAACGACTTATTTACAACGTAAAAGCTATCTTATAAGAAAAAATGTTGAATTGACTATCATTGTTATCATCTTTTGCAAAGGAAATAGGCGTTGTAGCTACTGAGTGAACTGAAAAATGGTAAAATTCATTTACGCTCTAATCTCCTTGGAATTAACATCTGACAAAAGTTCTTGTAAATCAGCACATTTTTTTCTGTTCGTAAGTAGGCTATTACGTGAACTTGTCCAACGTGAAAACATAAACATGTACAATATAACCCACCGAAGAAACAGTGATTGGCCTGGCCTCTTTTTTTGCGTCCTTACACAATACCTTTTTACGACGTTAAGTTTCCAAATACTTGGCATTTGCTAGGGGGAGATTTATCCGCAATGTTTGACTCTTAAAGGCACATTAAAGGAGATGAGTACAAATGAATTACTGAAAAAATATATGGAGTTCTTTTATTATGTTCATAAAAGTCAAGAGAATAATATTCGAATGCATTGAGATCCTATTAAATAGACTCCTTTAACATAAGTTATTTTGTGCTTGAAATATTTAGTTGTCTCCAATTCAATCATGTTTAACAACAACTTGTTTGTTTACATATTGAAAATAACGAATTCTGATTGGCCGGTTCAAACATTTGTGTATCAACTGTCAAGGTCAGGGTTGAAGAATCACACAATCTGAATTACTTAACTGGTTTATCTGGGTTATTTCTTGTTGACTTTTATGTTTAAGTTGTGCTGATGGTTTTCTTTGGTGATAACTATTTGGATCTGACCAAAAGTGTATCAAACAACAAAGTTTATTATAGCATTAATCTCCTTTTATGTCCCTTTAATGTCATCTTATTATCAAGTATCTCGTAATAACGACTAAGTTACCCCGTTAATACGCCTTATTTACTACCATGTCACCTATGTGCCACCGTAGGTTTTTCCGCTACACCAATCTGTTTACGAGGTTCTGTCATAACAACTGAAAATGTCAGCTTAAGGTCGAGGAGGGGTATTTTTGGTTCCGTTATTTATATTTTTGTATCTTTTTTAGTTACGTTGCGATGTCCAACTCTTGATAATGGAGGAAGGCTACGATTAGTAGTTGGCCAAGCCGGGCAGAACAATCGACAATCCGTAAGTCAGTCGGTAAAATACCTCTTATGGCTTACTAATGTCGTGATTTGAGGGACAATGTGATTTGAATTTCTGTACTCGAACCACAAGGCAACGGAGGTCCCCATCGCTGGTTTCTATCGAGGGCCAACTGTTATGTGAACTGTTTGAACGCCGAAATGATTGATAAAAAATTATGTTACTCTGACCAAATGGCAATGGAGGCCTCCATTGATTGTGCCCACACAGGGTAAACTGTTAAATGAACTGTTGCAATGCTATAGGTGAAAATACCGAGGATCCCAGGTTCTAATCCCCGTTCGGCGAGCATTAAATATCCGGGACTAAACCACAAAAAAAGGTAAGGTAAATAAGGTAAATGTTATAAAAAGACGTTCACTATATGACAAACCTATGTTGTTTTGAAATTATATTCGATTCATAAATCATTAAAGGCACGGCCTTTGACTTCATTTTGCAGCATACGTCCGTGTAAATACCTGTCAAGAAGGTTTGTCATTTATGTCGGCTATATATAGAGTCATATTCAACTTTGTTCAACATATCGAACAATTATGACGTAAACGTTAGATTCGATAGGAACTTCAAACGGCTGTGAGGTAAGATATAATGACGCAGTTGGTTTGATATGATAAAGACTGGTTATAACGTTCTAACGAGACAGTAAGTGCTTATAAAGAGTTAGTAAGGCGTTATTACGAGTCAGCCATTCGTTATTACGATACAAAAACAAGCCCCCACACAACGCCTTTTTGCCACGGTAGACACTGTAAAAATCATGCACATGTAAACCATTGCTGTTTCGATCATTGCCTGGTTTCTGTCTCGATCATTGCTTGGTTTCTGTCATGAACTGGTTCGCTGTTAAGTCAATAACCTTTTTCGCAAGAATATACCATTAGACACTGTGGAAACCATGTAGACCATTGCTGTTTTGGTCTTTCCTGTGTTTTTGGCATGAACTGGTTCGCTGTTAAGTCCATAACCTTTTTCGCAAGAATATACCATTAGACACTGTGGAAATTGTGTGCATCATTGCTGTTTTGGTTTTTGCTTAATTTTTGACATAAACTGGTTCAGTCTTTAGTCCATGACCTTTTTCACAAGAATATACCGTTGGCAACATTAACGACGAAATGGTTAGAAACATGATCAGTCTCAGTATATACAAATGATGTCTAGATGCGGTGTCTTTTTCAAGCAGGTGCCTCGCTATGAAGGAACCGCCTTATCGCTATGCGTCAATACCACCTTACTTACTTTGTTACTTAATTACATACTGTTCATTACGCCAACTTGGCATATGGGTACCATTTTACTAAACAGTTTACGCTTAAGATTTGCGTAAGTCTAAAACAGCAATTCCTCTTATTTCAAAAAATGGACGAAGCAATATTGCAAGGTAACACATGATTGGAATCGTCTCTCCGAGACGCTTCCAATGACGTGCCACATTGCAATATTGTACTTGCATTAAAGATTCAATCAATTTGTATCAATAATGACTTACGCAAAGAATTTTCCTTAAGTCGTTTAGTAAAACGGTACCCTGGGTAGCAGCTATGGTACGCCACTTCTGTCTGTCCTTGGCCATCGTGAGAAGACTGTGCCCGTGTATGCTTCATTTCTGACACCTCTGCCACAACAGTACGTCGCCGTGTTATCTTTGGCCGTCCTCTTTGGTGCGTTTGTTCTGGGGTCCAAAACAGGACAGTTTAAGTTATGCTCTGTTGATCTTAATATACGTCCAATCTATCGCCACTTTCGTCCGTGCCGTACCAACATTTATTCAGCTATGCAACGGCTTTCCGGATGCACCAGAATTAATCAAGGGCTTTGAAGTGTCTTGCCAAAAACCATTCCAACGAGACCAGAGGTCTAGGTGAGACTCAATCCCGGTACCCTCGAGTTCTTAGTCCACCACCTCAACCGCTGAGCCACGCACAATACCCAGTTAATGGCTATGACAAAGAGCGTTGATGACATCGGTTTGTCGTATATTTATAACTTCGTGACCATGTGACGCATTCAAATGCCGTAGATCATTATGTTGTTTTGACAGAAAGAATATACGGGATTGGTTTGAGGATTTATTTTTATCTTAAACATGACTTCTCTTTGAACAAATTATTTAACTGACAGCTCGTTTCATTTAAATAATGGGGTACATGACTGTTTATCGTTTTTCCAGATTGTTGCGTTATTCAAAAATCTGTTTTGTTTTAGTAAATACTATTTTCACGTTTTCAGAAGCACAGCGGTAAACCGATATAATTTGAGAAACTGATTTTGCACCTGTAATAAGTTCATTCCCAGCGCTTTACACCCCTTAGAATTGTAATGTTCAACCGTCATGGGGGTGATATGTTAAATATTGTAGAAGGCAAACACGTTATATATTGTACTGATATTTCCTATTCTACACTCTATGCTCTTTATCAAAGTTGCTTCTTTCGCACAATTATGTTTTTATACCAAAGACGAAAAAAAACCGTCGCCAATCCTCAAAGTATTGTGAAACTGGTATTTTAAAGTGATGTAATTGAGGTCTTGTACGCATTAAACAATTACCAAACAATAACAACATATGACCAGTTTGTTCTGAACGACTCTGGAAAACATTGTGGGAAAAGGAGAAATTGCACGAGCAATTTCTCCTTCGCCCACAATGTTTTCTGTCCTATCAGAAGAAATACTATTTCAATTCCATCACATTTTGATATGTCGTTTGCAATCTCTTTCAATTTGGGACAGTCGAACAGTTGGCGTTTGGTAAGGGGTTAAATCCGGCACGTGGTAAATGACAACAGTGGCGTTCAAGAACAATGGCCTGTAAGAATCTGTCAAATGTTAAAAGGTCAATACGGTACGTAACCTACCTGGTAACTTAATATGTGACAATCAAAATTAGGTTCATGATTTCCTAAATATGTCCTTTTTTTGTAAACTTTTGAACTCGAATGTAAAGTTCAGTAGGTGAACGTAAAAGGACAATTCAAGTAAAGTACTATCGGTCGACATCATGTTTCAATACAACATCTGTTCAGCAAACCAAGCCTGTGTTTGAAGATTAACGAAACCATTATGAAACAGGCAGAAACTGCCCATAACCTTACAATCATTTGCTTTTTTCTGAGAACGATGTCTTCATAATACCAAAGCGGAAATATCAAAGGGATTAACTCGGAGAGGTGTGCTCAGATTTTAATAATTGTTAGAAATTTGATATTAACAATAATGCTCACTCAACCAAATATCATTTTCAATTCCTTTACTCGTAAGTTGTTGAAATCCCATCATTTCATTACGTAACGCGAACCGAGCCTTTGTGCCTGTCATTTTCCTTTGGAGAAGCCGTTTCATAAATAAATACAGGTATTCCTTCTTGCACACCTTGTAAGGGTCACTTGACAAAAATCTTTTAAAAAATTCCCAAGGACCCAAATGATGATTATAAAGGGCCACGTCACGGGAAAAGGAGCTCTCGGACATAGCAAACAGTGAAGCCCCAGACCAGCCGCCACGTCACTGACGTGGCGGCTGGTCTGGGGTTACACTGTTTGCCATCTTAGAGGACATCAAGTTCTACCTTTAAATAAATACAAATGATAACTGTAGTGACTAGATGCTGGAATAATAGCGCTAAGAAAGAGCTGAGTCAGCGGTTTTTATTTATGTCCGAGTGCCCCTTGGTTTTAAGTTGAAATCGTTGTTAAAGTTTTAACGGTTTGCAATATCTGAAATATAAATGTCCTATGTATTTTCCTGTACGATAAAAAACGGGATAAGAGAGCGGTTAATAATCTGAAGCCTGAAGTCACTTTAGAAGTTCATATTGTCATTTTATTGGTAGAAGACAATTTTTTTTAAAAACGCTCAGATCCCAATCTGTGTGAAAGTCCTTTTAACATTCATGCATAGAAACTGTGATGTGTACTTACTATCTATTTGAAACAGGAGAGTTTTCCGATCGCAGTAATCATGCTAATTCTAGGAATGTACCGAGGTTGGTAGGCCAGTGGCATTTAGCTCTATAGCCATGGCTTGTCATTTTAAAGTACAGGTGGGTTGATTAGCCAGACAAGGTAACCGAGAGAGAAATCTCCGTCTTACGAATCGCGTTGTGCCTTGGAGTTTAGCCACAAGTCCTGATTAAGGTAGAATACCCATAATCCGCCATTTTGAAACTCATTCTTTCGATGAATTACTTCGGTCGTTCTCGGTACACATCGGTTGGGGTCGGAGCTATTCGCTTTTAAGCGAACAGTTCCGACCCACCGATATTTACCGAGAATGACCGAAGTAATCCGACGAAAGAATAACATTCAAAATGGCGGATTATGGATATTCTACCTTAAAGGCAGCGACAGCAGGCGACAATACACCCCATATTCCAAGTCATTGACTGTCTTTATCGTACACATGAAATGAAAATATACATCATCATTATGAAGGGTGATTTGCTTGCCACTAACAATTTCTATCATTGTAGTAGGTTTCTTGAAGCTTCTATAGCAGGTATGTTAGACGGTCCAAATATTTAACTCGTCGTAGTACCTTCCGTTTAAGGCATTGATCACTGCCACAACACGTGTCACATGACCAACTGCTTAGTTCTAAGCGAAAATTGCGTCTAAAGATGGCGGCGACACCCCCAAAAAAATTCATCCCTTTGTACTTTATTTGTAAAGAAAACAAAGGATTGGGCCAGAAATCAACACAATAAGGTTTTATTACTAAATTTACTTCTATATTCTATATAAACTTGAAAACTAAAAGTCTCATTTAAATTTCACCCAAATCTGGATGAAAGTCTGGTGGTGGCAGTGATCGATGCAACATATAGTAAGGGGAGATTACTGCGAAGAGTTTGCGTATATGTTTTTATATACGTATGAAGGAAATAATTAGCTCTAATTGTGATGTAGGATGGGTACGAAGGCCTCAGCAGTCCCTAATGTGACAACATCAGATGTTCTGTTAGACGTGTGTAAAATGCGATTGCAATGTAATCATTATTTATTCAAATTTTTCGTTGTATTTGATAAACCACAGACACATTCGTAACGACTTTAACCAAATTCCGTTGAAAAGTGATGTCTAAGAGTTAGAGAATTTACTTTTTGTGTCTGTTACTGCCAGTCAAGGACTGTGGATTGACAATACCAAACCGAACCGAACGTATTTATAAAGGTAATTTATAGCATTGGTTCATCATCGGACATCGACTTCGAATGTCTTTACTATCAGCTTTTTGGCACATGAATTCGGGTTGAAAATAGAACACCAAATACATGAAGAACATTTTATAACATCGGATTATAATAAACATTGACTTACACGTATAATCAACACTTATTTCAAGTATTTTTGTTATCGGCTCTTCATTCATGACTATGTATTGCCAAAACACAACCGAAGTCATAAAGGATATTTCATAGCATTGGTTCACCATAGGATATTGACTTGGATTGCTTTTGTTATCTGCTATTTTGTTCATAAGTGTGGATCGACATTACAAACCCTATGTTTAAAGAACATTTTATCATATCGGGCTATTAGAAAACACTGACTTCGAGTATTTTTGTTATCGGCTCTACTGCTCATGACTGTGTATTGACAATACAAACTGGAGACATAAAGGTCATCTTATAACATTCGGTCATTATTAAAATGTGACCTCGAGTGCTTTGACTAACAGCTGTTTAGTTCATGACTGAGGATTGACATTAAAATCTCGAGACATAAATAACATTTTATGATATAGGGTCATCATAAAACTGTTACTTCCACTGCGTTTGCTCTCTGATCATGACTTTAGATTAACGATAAAAAATTGGAGACAAAAAAGGACATTTTATAACATCGGGTCATTATAAAACAAAGACATGGAGTGCCCTTCTCTAACAGCTTTGTTTTGCTTCACGTCTATGGATTGACAATACAAATAGGCGAAATAAAGGGACATCTTTAATAAACATAGACTTAAGAGGTCTTTACTTTCAGCTCTTCATGTCAAGACTTAAGACTGACAACATAAACCGGTCTTATGAGAAACGTCTTGATGCATTGATTTGAAAACCCTATGACATCTATTTTCTCTCGAGTTCTTGGCTGCGGGCTGAACAAATTCAGCCATTTGCATAAGAGGATATCTTAACCCTTATAGGGCTAGAACTGATTTCATGCTTATACAAACAAGTTGGGTCCAGGCCAGCCGCCAAGTGAATTGGCAGCTGGCCTGTGATCTAACCTGTTTGCTATTATGAGTATATGTCTTCATCAAAATGAAGAGTATATTTAAGGTTTAGGGAAGAAGACGACACACAAATATATCTATAGAGAATTACTCATATTTAAAGGGTTAACCCATTACCAAACAATAACGACATTTGTCCACTTTGTTGCAAACGACGCATGAGAACATTGTGGGAAAGAGAGAAATTGCTTATAACGAGCAACCTATCCTTTATCCACAGTATTTTCTACCATGTCAGAAGATTTTTTTTCTAATTTTATCACATTTTGAAATGTCGTCTTCAAACTCTTTTAAATTGGGAGATTGGATTGGTAAAGGGTTAAAACATTTATGCAACGTGCCATTGTCACCCAATCTTTAGTTCTCGGCAGGGGATTGACAATCAAAATGATTCGTCATGGAAGTTCCTGCTCTTTTATTCCAAGTGATTGCCTGTTCACGGAACATGACATATGTCAGACTTGGAAATCAATCCGTACTTAATCTGAAATTTGATATCAAACATGGCTTTATCTGGTCGCGTTTGACATTAACGATAATTGCGTTGTTGCGTTGTGTGGTAGCAATGGTTTCTGACGTTTAAAAGATTGCGCAAGACTTGGAAAAATATCTGAAATGAAGAATATGAATAACTGAAGAAGTTAGATACTCAATTAAAAAGGTTTCGTAATACAAAAACAACTTTGATAATTTGACAGTTGGTAACATTATGAAGGGAAATTCTCCCACATCGCTCATTGTGAGCGAATTCTCTTTATTTTAGTGACATGTTGGTAAATTCAAACTTATCCGTTTTACAATGAATGTGAAAAAAGCTTGAAGCGTTTTCTATTCACTCCAAATGATTGTTTCCTGGACACATGACCAGTTATCGCGCAGCTTGGCGGATAGTTCAATACATGTATACTGGTTGAAAGCCAAACTGTTCTCTTTTTATTATTCTGTTGAACAAAACAATAATACAATAAAAAAAATATATTTCCAGTAATTTAGGCCTCCCTCCCATTATACAAGTAAATCATCATATTTATGGTACATAAACAGACATATATATTAAAAATAAAAATAAAAATAAAAAAGCCTGTGTTGAAAAGTTTAACCTGAAACATGTCATCACGACATCAGCGCATACCACACAAAGAGATATTGATTGTAAATCAAAACTACAATAACTGCACATTACTTATCTGTCATATAAGGCATGCGAATTTCGAAATCTTCACACAAAAATAGAGTAGTTTGCTTTATAATATAAGCATCTCCCACAGTTGAGCCTATTTTTCATTTCAATTTGTTAACCTTGTACCGAGATCAAGTCTAGGCTGAGCCTCTTTGATCCGTATTGGATTGTTATTTTTGGATTCCGCTTCCGGTCCATAGAAATCCGGTAAAAATTTACTTGTGAAAGATTTCCACACATTATTTAAACTGTTGGTGTGGTCGATCCGAGTCTAAAGGAATACGAGACGACAGTTTGAAAGCTAAATTACTGAATTTCCTGACCGATGTACTTATATGGGTTTTACATCACGTCAACATAAGTTTAGTTATGTTGCAATGTCTTAATCTTAACGATAGAGGAAGACCCTACACTCAACTACCTTTAGGGGTGTTCAAACCCATTAGAACCATCGGCATTCGGTATGTCAGCTGGGAAACTACCTCTCTAGAAAATCCTTACACCGTCACCGGGATTTGAACCCGCGCAGAAAAAGGTCATGTAATTGCAAGTACTGTATGCTAACTACTAGGCCACGGAGGTCCCTTTCTTTTCTGATGGTAAATGTTCGCGAAAAGCGCCATACTTCATGACAGAAACAGATTACGCTTTCCTTACATAGAGACTATAATAGGCAAGTTCCTCTGTGGAATCAAGAGACACCTTCGGGCATCACCCTTAGAATGCTTGGTAATTTTCTAAAAAAGAATTTAAGTCGTCTGCTTTCCACAACTTTAAATATCTGCTTAATTCTGTAGAGGAAAGATACCAAGAGTAGCAAACAGGTTAGATCATAGGCAAGCCGCAAATTTAATTGGCGGCTGGCCTGGATCTAACCTGTTTGCAAAAGTATAAAGTCGGTTCCAGCACTGTAAGCGTTAATACAAATTTGCTGTTTGGATTGATATACGTCAGTCATCCTTCCTTTTCGCCACCATCATTTACACTAAAGTGTGAAATGTATCTGAATTTACAGTCTGCCTCTAATGTAATGAACATTGTCGGCCATTGATTTGCTTTATTGGTTGAAATCGTCCTCTTAAATCACTGCCCTGCGTTCGTTTTATTTCGTCTTTTTTGTGTGCACCAGATGACATAAGCAAAGAAAGGGGCACTCACTTCAATGGCCTGGTTTCCTGGCCCAGGCGTATACTCACCTACGGCACATAACCATATGTGGGTATACGCAAGGGCATGGACCCAGGCCAAAAAAAGGGGCACACACTAAATCGGATGATCCAAGCTGTAATTGCATGACAGTGAAATATCTACGTCTGGATCATTCGGACTAGGCACACACATGAAAAGCATACTATAATCTAACTCGGATAATCCAAGCTGTAAGTGTGTTTGACGTCTGGATCATACGGACGTTACTGTAATCCTTAAAACTAGCAAATTCAATAAAAGACCAATGACGGTATGAAAGTTAAAACTTCTTTAGTATTTTCCCTAATCATCAATAAAGTTTCGAATCTTGTATGAAAAATAAATATTTCCTAGTAGTCTTCCCTGGTTTTCCAGTTCGGAGCCAGTATGAATATTAGCAATTCTTCAATATTCGTACATCTACATCTTTCTAAATCTAAATTTTATTCTTTTAAGACTAGGTAAAACCATAGAGCATCGAAAAGGACATATAGGGTAGCAAAAACATTAACTATCAAAGTGGATTATCCCATTTATTTACAATCAATTAATATGTTATGTAAAAATAAACCTAATTAGTTTGAAACCCTTAGTACACACAAACTACATTTTAACATATGAAACACTCTTACTACTTGAAGCTAATTATTTTTCAACAATATTGTTTAAATGGGCTATTTGTTCAACCTTAAAGAAACTCTACTTTTGTTGCAAACTTCACACACAACAATGATTTATTTTGATCATATTCCAAACAAGGAAAGGGGTGCATTAAAGCATGAAGATAACCTCTTTTGTTTTAAGGAGGAATGTACACAAAGCCTTTTCAAAAGACCTTAAAAAGATAGAACGCCTTTGCTCTATCACACTGTATGAGTTAACAGAGAAATGTGAAATCATTTTCCATTTCATATAATTTATAATCATTATATAATCAACAAACATTTAATCTAAAATAATATTTTATCATCATCAATTGTACTATGTCCCAATACTTAGATATCACAGAAATATACATGTAGTTGCTACACATTTCCTTTTCATTATATGAATCTTTAAACAAACAAATATCCATCAATCAAAACTCATCAACGTTTCTAAACTGAACTGATATTCCAAGTAGAAAGAAATAAATAAAATGTATACGTTTAAGAAAAATAAGAAAGGACTAGAATATGCCAATCACTTAACCATCTTTGATTAATCTTTTTTGATAATTAACATGTCGAACAATTTTTGATAATTTTTTGATAATAAAACAAATTAAAATGTACACCAGACAAAGTATTTCTACATGGAAAAGATTATTCCCCGCAATTAACGAAAATGCTAACATCGCTGTTCATTCTTTATAATCCAAATTATAATCCAAATTATATTGACATCAAACACTTGTCAAAAACTAATATGGCACTAAATGGAGTTCATACCTCAATTGCTTTGGTCAGTATTAAATTTGTCAGGCTTCTTTATTTGTTACATATTTCATTACGCATTGCATCAAATGCAATGTTGTTCTTATTCAAAACACAAAGAAACAGCTTAAAGCAATAACAAACTATGAAATAAAAACATCATTCTCTTTGAGAGGATGGTAATGAATCCGTTGTAACAAAAGAAGTAATTGTAAGAGATGTACAGTAAAACTTGTGTTAAGATGCCAGTCTATGGAACTGAGAAAATTGACTATTTAAAACAGATTGGTTGCTTAACCCTTTACCAATCGCCAACATTTTTAATGACCCAAATTGAAAGAGTTTGCAGATGCGACATTTCAAAATGTAATGAAATTGTACAGAAATCTTCTGATAAAGTAGAAAACATTGTGGGAAAAGGAGAAATTGCTCATTTTCTCACAGTGCTTTCCAGAGTCGTCTCAACAAAGTGATCAAATGTCTTTATTGTTTCTTTATAAATCCATCAATGAGACTTTCTGTAGTGGCTGTTAACCCAGGTTCTCTGCTTCAAAGGATGGTTGCTTAACACAAGTTGGACTGTATGCAAATAAAGTTAAATTAAGCACTGTCTAAAAACTCGTTGAAACACTATTGTTGACTGCCTTTTCTATTTCCTCTCTTGTGAGTATATTAAAGGCTGCTATGCCTGCCAATAATTGTTCTCGAGCGTTGCCACAAAACAAGTTTTTCAAAAAGGCTGGAAACCCCCTGAAGTTGTCCCCCATTGTAAATAAGGGAGGCTGTATTATCCCACAAGTCTGAAAAAAAAAATCACTAAAGTGATCATTCATTCATGTTTCTATACAATTCTGTGCTGTTTTCAAATCATGTTTCAAAACTATTTGATTAACATTTCATGAAGCATTGGTATATAAAGTACAATGTATAATTAAGACAAGATATTTCTTTAGACAGCTCTTTGGATAATTGCCACTAGACACTTTATGCGAGACTATTCATGCTAGCGGCAAGACAAATAAATCATTAAAGAAAGATATCAAAGCAGTGCAAAATTGTCTAATTCTGAGATACAAAATTTTATGTAAGTCTATAAAGTACACAAAGAATCAAAGCCAGACTTATTTGGCTCTCTAAGTAACCTTACATAACAATTCAAAGTATATGTATAATATATGCATGTAAAGGTCTTAACCTATTCCTTTAAAAAGACAATGAGACAACATCTCTTGCACCCATAAACTTAAACAGGAGTGTTTTATAAGGTAAAGGTATGATCATGTGGGGATTGATTAGTTTAAACTTATTCATTTTACATCAATTGTGACGGAAGCTTGAAGCTTACTAAATTCACACTCGTTGACTGCCTCCTGGGTACTTAACCAGTAATCATGCAAATTTGTGGTTTATCCAGGCATTTTTACTTCTTCTAACAGGGATCAAACCCAGGACTTTCAATAGAAGAGGCCCACATCTACCACTGCACCAACGTACCCTATGGGAAATTGGTCGATACATCTCATCTCAAGAGACTCAGAACTTAGAAAAGTTTAACCCATTACCAAACAATAACCATATTTGACCGTGTTTGTTGCAGACGATTCTTGAAAATATTGTGGGAAAAAGAGAAATTGCTCTTAAAGAATAATTTTCCCTTTTCCCACAATGTCTTCTGCCATATCAGAAGATTATTTTTCAATTTCATCACATTCTGAATTGTTGTCTGCAAACTCTTTCAATTTGGGAGAGTCGAACATTCAGCGTTTGGTAAAGGGTTAAAAGTTTTAAAATACATCACCTCTATCCCATACTCTGGGGCCGTCAATGCCCTTTGTTCTATCTGTCTGAAATGTTCCAGCGGAATTTCTTTCACAAAGAAATGAAGCACAAGCTGCTTTCCCTCATGAAGGTGCGTACACAGGTGATCTTTAAGTTCCAGGGCGTGGTATTCCGGATCAATGCCGATTTCCTCCATAAGCTCCCTATTTACGCCGTCGACTGGCTCCTCCCCCTTTTCAACCAGCCCCCCTGGGAACCCCAGCATCCCATCAAACCTCATTTGCATCTGAAATAAAAAGAAATCAAGAAAATATGTGTCCCAAAACTTTTATGTTAATCCTTCAAATTGCTTCTCTTCAATAAACCCTCCCCCTCCCCCTTTGAGCTCAGGCATAAAAGTGTTTTGAAATGAGTATTTAGGAGTCAATGGAATGATATTCAAAGCTTTTAATTCAAACCAGTATCTTTTGGGTGACAAACATGGATAATTTAAGCGTATTGCAAAAAGCAATCCAATTCAAACATAAAAAAACTAACTGTAACACAATAGAAATTAACTGTTCTGATCTCATAAAGCAATATTTCAAGCACAAAGATTATATTGGTCAAGATTGGCTCTTAAACTGGAGATCCCTGTATTGCAAATCAGACTTTTCAATTAATTAATTATTGAAGATGAACTAGGAAAAGCCTTTTTTGGGGGGTCGGGGGAATTTTTCATGCACTTTCAGAATGCTTTTAGAATACTGTAAAAAAGCAAATTTTGTTATTAACTAAAAGTTGATTTTCCATTAAGAACTTTATCTATATGGGCTTTACATCACATCAACATTATTTTATTTCAGTTATGTTGCGATGCCTTACTCTTAGTGATGGATGAATACCCCATACTCATCTGCCAATAAGGGCTGGTCAAGCCGGGTAGAACCATCAGCATCTGTAAGCTTGTTGGGAGACTGGCTCTAATGAAAATCAATATCAATTAACAATCTTTGTAAAAAAGAATAATTGCCTATAAGGAGTTTTTTTTATTTATTTTTTTATCGATATGTGTTTTACAACATCAACATTATTTCAGTTATGTAGCGATGCCCGACTCTTAATGATGGAGGAAGACCCAATACTCAACTGCCCATAGGGGCTGGTCAAGGTGGGTAAAACCATTGGCATTCCGTACGTCAGTCGGGAGACTGCCTCTCATGAAAATCCATATCCCTCTCAGGATTTTAACCCACGCGGAGAGCGACCATGTGATTTCAAGTTCTGTAATCTAACCACTAGGCTCCCTTACATTAAGAAAGCTGTGAAGGAGTTCCTAACCTTACCATGATTGAAGCTCGTGTATTATAGAGGTCCCAGACGGTCTGATCCCTCCTGGAGAAATACATGGCGTGTGCAGCCTGCGTCAGGTCCTTGTATTTGTCTGTTGCCTCATCATATGTTATCAGTTTAAAATCCGCCGCACTGTCCCCGGGACGACTGAATTTCTCAAACTCTGACAACCAACCCCAACTGCCATCAGCTGACTTCTTCTCATTGGCTGTGGATTAAATCATTGTTCTCAGTAAAATGCCAGCTTCTTACTAAAATACTTTCCTTCGTATAAAGTCCTTTTTAAATATCTTCAGGAGACAATGTAAGAAACCAATGTAAATACAAAAAATCGATCTATCTAACAATTTGCTTTATTAAATCATGACTAATTGCTTAATCCCTTTTAAGAGGAAATTGGTTAAATTCTGTCTTTACATAGCAATGGTAAAAAATTGGGCTTTCAAATTATTTAGAATAGTGCCACATACTTAAAATTGATTTTCTTTGCTCCAAGTCTTTTTACTTTGAGCAACTTTATGCTCAAGTTCTAAAGGTTTTTTTATGCCTGTAACATATCTACAGTATATACAAGACAATTCTTACTGTATAGTTTACAACTTTATTTTTCTATGAATTCATAAGAGGCATTGGTCTAATGTTTTTGGGAAGAAATGCTGCTCAATTTACTTAATTTGAAACACAATCTGGTGTAAATTCAAAGTTTTACAAAATCTCAGATTTTATTCCTGCTTACATTTTGCTTTATCTGCTCCTTCCATAGATGTGATGTGTTTTTCTTTGACCAGATACAGCCTGACCTCTCCTCTAGCATTGACTCTGTAAGACAACCAAGTGAGGACTCTTTACCGTCTCATTCATACATGTATTAAAGGTTCAATGCAAGACAATATCATAAGTCCCTCACATGTGTGAAGGACCTTCATAATTATATTCTTGCATTCTTAACCTTTGATATACAAGCATTTAAAAGCATCTGTAGTGGATCAACAGAAAATCCTGACAAAAACATAATCGTGTATGGTGTTAAATGCTGTATCAACAATTTTTTAGTTATGTAACGTCTTTCCTGGATCCACCAGCACTAGGCTAGGGCTCTGAAGTGACTTGTCAAAGGTCACTCAATAATTTATAATACTATTTCACTGTTTTTTAATTTGATTTTATGTTTTATATTGTTTGTTATTATATATTTCATCTTGTTATTTCTTTGTTGTTGCTTATATTTTAAATTAAATTTTGTGAGTTTGTCGGTATGAAATGACCCCAAAAATGATGATGTTGACTCCCTCTAAAACGTTGCCTCAAAACACATTGTGTTTCCGATAACCAATGAAAATAACCATCGTCAATTTGAATAATGTACCATGTTCTCTGGTTCCGTTAATTTTTATTTCTGCCCTATGATTATCATACACAACTCCTGTTTATGCCAGTGTTCATCTAGTCTGTTCTTGAATGAATTAATTGATGGCGCTGAAACAACCTCCTCGGGAAGGCTGTTCCAGACTCTCGAAATTCTTATTGTAAAGGAGTTCTTTCTTACATTAGATGCACAATGTTGTGGAAAAATTTGAAGACAATTTCTTCTTTGACAACAACACAAATTTCCTTGTGCTTGATCTAATGGGTTCTCCTGACAACAACAGATTCAGACAAAAACGAAACAACCAGTGCATGTTATTAGTGGTCGTCTTATGCCTCGTTTAAAAGTTGTTTGTTACCTGTAACAGTGCTTGGTGTTCCACGTTACATACATAAACAAACTTACAAATGGCGGCTTTTCATATAAGGGAAGTAACTGCAGCAAGACAAACTATTGGATATCCCGTGGTTTAGAAAATACTCGCTTTCAGTCTCTCTTTGTATGGGATGTTACAATGTTTAATTGTTTCCGGAGTTTGTATGATTAAAAATTTGATAATGATTATTTTCAAATGCTGCATTTTATTCTATGTAATGGTTACCTCATTGACTGATTTTGACAGTCATATTGTATGGTAAGCCATACCTTTTATGTCTCTGCTTTGAACCATCGCTTGGTTGATTTTTTCAAAAGTATTTGCTGTAGATGATGAATGAAGGATTGAATTTAACTACACTGTTCTCTTTGTAATTGTAAGTTCAAAGAATTCGTAAAGAAAATAGGCCGACATTATCATTACCTCACTAGTCTATAAATGTTACTCATCACCAGAGACATAGATAACATGTTATATATGTCGTTATCATCACCAAGTAGGGCCCACTGCCGAATCATAACCGAATCCGTTTCAATCATTGCTTAACAGTTAATGTGCTAAAAAAGGAGTAACAGTTCACAAATAAATAAAATATACGCTAAAAACACATAAAGTGAGCAGGGCCAAAAAAAGTGGTAAATAACCTATTATACGAAATGTTATCATGCGTTTAGATAGAACTGACGTTTCTCTCTGAAATGTTAATGCCATTAAACTTGGTTCATTAAAAAATGTCGTATGAAAGACATAATCCTTTGGCATTCATAGACGAATGGATAAATAACATCTCGCCTTCGAAGAAATAGGTTATAAATGGCAACTACTCAACAATTTTGTGTTGTTGTTTTTTTCGGCTGTAAATTACAAATTTCTCCGTACATTAAATCTATGTCTCTGTTCACTTAAAATCACGGAAAGCAGTTTTTGTCAGCGATTCATTTGGCACGGTTGTAATAAAACCAGATAAACAATCATAGCCCAAAATGAGGCCCTTCTCCAATAGATAGAAATAGGGCCCTTTTTCAGGAATTCTAAGCCAAGTCTTTAACACAGGGCCATCGTTTCGTTGTGAAAGTTAACACATATTAGTATTACTCGCCTATTTTTATTCGCTGTATAGTCGTCTGCTTCAAATAAGGGCTTCTCGAAATTGGGAGCGTGTTATCGAGGGGTATGGGAATGCATGACTCACTGTAACGAGTGTAAAGTATTCTACATCCTTTTGAACTCTCCCTTTATCGAACGAATTCGTTTACCGAATTTAAGAGGATTTATTTCATTGTTTTCATTAATTTATTCGCAGTGCTTACGAAATACAATGCTCATTTCTTCTATTGTAACAGATAAAAACAAGTTCGTCTGCTGCAGAATCAAAGTTCCCGCTTAACAACAGAAGAACGTATCGATTAATGCATGCGCTATATTGTTATCTGCATGGGAAGACTGGTATGATAACAAAAACACAAGCTATCTGCGTGAATATAGATATATAGATAGATATCAGACTGGCTAACTAAGACGTGAAGGACTGTCAACTAACAATTCAGGAAAAAAAGGTAGTAATTTACTCTATTTCATTTTGCATAAACAGTATACTGTAGTCCACATGTCCAATGTCTATCGGTCGCAAACACTACTACACAACTTTGTAATCTACATGTAGACTTGACCTAAATAACATGTTATAGCAATACCATAAATGCATAGCCTCCCTGGAGTAGAACAGGATGTATTCTTTATTTCTCAGGCCGTTATTACTACTACCCTGTGCGGTAGGCCTACGCTCTGTCCTACATTTCGACCCTATGTCTTTGCTATAAACCACAGGGTCTGTCATTATACTTGAATCAGAACTATGTACATGTAATATGGTGATATTATTATATTCCATAGTACTGACTCCAGGATAGCTACAGACCCCTGTGCCATTAACATGTCTGTGCGTACAGAGGGACTCGGGATTGACTATGCTTCTTCTCTTTAAATACACCACTTTTAATTATTCTTCAATGGGCCATTCAGAGCATTATCTGCATTTGGCGATAAAAAGATATCAAAATGTAGTTATTGCTGATAGCTTACCGCTGGTTTGAACCACAAGGGTTTATAGTCACCCTGGAGCCAGTAGTAGTATATCAAAGTACTACATAGCATATTACTGTTCCCAGGATAACTATAGGCTCCTGTGGCTTGTATATCTATTCGCTTAGTTAAATAGCAACAACGGATTTTCAATACCTTCACATTGTTGATCTCTTCACTAGTATACCTCCACATTTTTAATATAACCCTTTACCAAATAATAACGACATTTGACCATTGTGTTACAGACCACTTTGGAAAACATTACGGGAAAAAGGAAAAAGGTTAAGCACTATATAGCACAGTGTGCCTTTTTTGGAAACTATTTTGCTGCCAATTTTCTTGCTCTTAACGAGCAATTTCTCCTTTTCCCACAATGTTTTTTTGCCCTATCAGAAGATTTTTTTTAATTCAACACATTTTGAAATGTCGTCTGCAAACTTTTTCAATTTGGGACAGTAGAAAATTTGGCGTTTGGTAAAGGGTTTACCTAATTTATACGTTGTTATTATACAGGTTAACCATGGAGATTTTTGGAGTCGATGTCCCACTTCTGTATACGTTACTGATAGGCCTGTTGTCTTATATAGTGTGAGTATTGCACATGTGTAGAAGAACTTAGAAGCTACACCAGCCATAAAGCTATGCTTGTCCAAATACAAAAAAACACTTTTGTTTTTATACTAATTCTACGGGTTTTACATCGCGTCAACAGTATTTCAGTTATGTGGCGATGCCCGACTCTGTACGATGGAGGATGATCACACACTTGACTGCCTGTATAAGGATTGGTCAAGCCGAGTAGAACCATCGGCTCTCAGAAAGTCAGTCGGTAGATTACCTCTCATAAAGACGTAAAGGTACACATACTGATTAGCTTGTGAAATCATTATTACGAAGAGAAAAAAAAAGATGTAGCCACCGTAAGTTGTTGAGCGTTGCATACTTACGTTACAGTTCTACTGTTTAATTGTCCAATTGTATAAGAAAAATCTTCTTTGGCAACCCAAGCAGACAATGACACAATACAAAATTGGTTCATTTATGTATATTGTTTGGAATGTATTTAGGGCCAATGACCCCTATTTACATACAAATACACTAGTTATGGCTCAACTAACTAAGCATTTTTCGATAGTCTAATTGGGTTCTTCTTCCGTCAATTAGGAGATGATCACTGCAATATAGATCAAATACCTCTGACCCGCTATATAAACATAACAGAAAAAATAGTTACAATTTCCTTTCCGAATGATTAGTGTATTTTGCCCCCATAGGACCAAAGCAGCAATTGGTATACATTTGATTGTATCAATAATGAATACAGTCAAACTTGTGATAAGAGGCCAGCCTATGGGACAGAGTAAATTGGCTGTTTAAGACAGGTTGGCTGCTTAACACAAACTGATGTACACTATAAATCTAACAATGGGACTTTCTGTAGTGGTTGTTTAATGCAGGTTGGCTGCTTAAAAGGGTGGTTGCTTAACACAAGTTAGACTGTATAATACACGTTTGAGAACAGTATATCTATATCTGTAATGCCTTCAGGTATGACTGGTTTAAGGCTTTGGCCTGGCGTGCAAAATACCGGATAAAAGGACCTTTTCCATGGCCCATCATCGGATCAGTGCATAGATTCTTTATGATGGTATGTACTATTTGCTTTCCCATTTCTAATCAGGGTAATTTACTGTCTCTTCATTATTTCTAAGCGTCTTGTGATTTTAAGCTCTGCACTCTAACCTTTAGGCCAAGGAGGACCAACGAATTTTTAGAACGTATCAGTTCCCAATTACCAAGAGTTGCACAATCAGAAGACACTTCTACCATTGTGAATTAATATCGACACCCCAATCTTTCACACGCCAGGTGGCGACTACCTCTACGACATTCCCGTGGAAATGGGGGTTCAGAACACTAGTCAAGCAACTACTACAGTGTCCTTCAATGAGATGTCAGAGAGAGAAACTAATGTCTTGATTATCTACTCGTACACATGTTTATACTGCCTTAAAGTATATTGCAGAAGGGAGTGGGGTAACAGTTGATTTATCCTTCGATTTCAGACAATGGATGATAACGATGATTACATGGTGAAGCTTTATGGACCGATTTGGGGGTAAATAAGGATCTTTCGTTTACAAAATTCAACTCACTACCAAAAGAATCACTACCAAAATATTGGTTATGTTTATCACGGTAATTGCATGAATGATTATAAAGAAAACTTGTATAGGCAGTGAATAACATACATTCATTAGGTTACAGAGGATGAACGATTCCTCGTAATATTCAGGTTTACCACGCATGTAGTCGATCACCCGAGTCATAGATAGGAGAAATGCGAAGCCATGTAATTTACAATCCTGAATGAGTTAACGGCTATTCAGCGTAGTAAGGTGATAATGACGGGCGTTATCAAGCTTAAACAAACCATTCTTTTTGGTTTTGTCTTTTGATTTTTTTTTTAACATGGGTTTTACATCACATCAACATTATTTCAGTTATGTAGCGATGCCCAACTCTTAATGTTGGAGGAAGACCCCATCCTCAACTGCCCATAAGGACTGGTCAAGGCGGGTAGAACCATCGGCATTCCGTAAGTCAGTTGGGAGACTGCCTCTCATGAAAATCCATATCCTTCTCAGGATTTGAACCCACGCGGAGAGGGGCCATGTGATTTCAAGTTCTGTACTCTAACCACTAGGCCACGGAGGCCCCTTGTCTTTTGATAACAATACAGAATTATGCAAGATTTGAACGTCGATCCTTATTTTCTTCTTGATTAAAGGCCATGTTTCCTAGAATAAAGGTCATAGACAGCAACGAACAAAGTGTGCTAACCAATATATGCATTTAGTTTATTCATTTCAGCACGTTGACAGGTGACATTAAAACAATCCACGTTGCGGACGTCGATATTCTAAAGAAGTTGATGGTGAAGGATCACCTCAAGTTTCAAAACAGATTTGTAAGTTAGGAATATCACTATTGGGATTAAGATGTTCTTCTTATCATTTACAAATCCATTCAGGAAGGTCCAATAATACACCAAGAGGAAATAAGCTTTTCAAAATGAGCTCTCAAAACACCATCGAAGATGAATACCACTTTTTAATAATTTGTCCGAAATATCGACACATTAGAAGGCCTATATTACCAAATATTTACTATACATGTCCAACACATTACACATCTTAGCTTTGAATGAATAGCCGAAAAATTGGTGTTTTATGTGAACTCGGAAAACTTGTTTATTCAGCAAACGCTTTCTGTGATTCGGAATATAGCCATGTCACATATGCCTCCATTATTGTATAATACTTAATCAATTTAACTTTACTTAATTGTTATTGTATAAAGTATGTTTATGTAAACTTATCCTTGACGGATTAGCCTTGAAATATCTTTTGATGATGTAAGCTAGCTATATACTGTAAAATTGAATTAACATGTACTTGGAAAGAATATAATTGAAAAAACTCTACAATTTAACACCGATTGGTTCAAATACTTTTTTTGACTGCAAAATAAGATCATAGCTTTTTATAAGTAATTTGAAGATATTTCTATTCCTTTAATATGTTAAAAGCGCTTGGTCACAGATGTGCGGAAAATCAATTTCTATAAAACATTGCACAATAGCTGTTACATCATATGCAGTGAAGATGCTACTGCAATCAAAATTTGATTGTTAATTCTTTAAAGTATGCATGCAGTGAGTACATGTATTTTAATCCAAAAGCCTGACATCGCTCTTTAGATCTACCGCATATTAACTGCACATACATAGAAAAATTGACGCTTTCTAAATTAATTGTGCTTTCAAAAGCTACTTTTAATTGAATACCAAACAAGAACAATACAAACACTGTTTTGTATCAACGACATCTTATTTTGACTTTCATATTGTCTCTAGTTCAGAATTTCAGGGGTACCCAATTAATGAATTTCGCGTGTATCCCATTAATGAATTACGTGTACCCCATCAATGAATTTCAACGGGTACCCCATTAATGAATTACGTGTATCCCATAAATGAATTTCACGGGTACCCCAGTAATGAATTTCACGGGTATCCCATTAATGAACTTCACGAGTACACCATTAATGAATTTCACGTGTATCCCATTAATGAATTTCATTTGGAGGACAGTGGTCCAGGGGTAGAGCGTCGGCTTCTGGAAATGAGGGTCGTGGGTTCGAATCCCGTGAACAGTGGGATCTGCCTTGCGAACTTTTATTAATCCACATTCGGCGCGAGTACTGGTTATGTATCCAGGAAGCTGAATCGAGAGTGATTAATCTAAGTTGTAAGAACTTGTTTCACAATCGATGTAAAATAAATAAGTTTAAACTAAACTAATGAATTTCACGTGTACCCCATTAATGAATTTCACGTGTACCCCATCAATGAATTACGCGTGTATCCCATTAATGAACTTTACGGGTACACCATTGATAAATTTCACGTGTATCCCATTAATGAACTTCAGGGTACACCATTAATGAATTTCACGTGTACCCCATTAATGAAATTCACGTGTATCCCATTAATGAATTTCACGTGTACCCCATTTATAAATTTATATCCCATTAATCAACTTCATGGTACACCATTAATCAATTTCACGGATACCCCATCAATCAATTTCACGGGTACACCATTAATGATCCTATGACATACTTCCAGAACGTTGAGGGTATAAACCCCAAACCCCTGGACCTGAGCCTACTGACGCTGCAGGACTCCCACTGGAAACATGTTCGAAGCGTACTGACACCGTCTTTCAGTCCTGGTAAAATTAAAAAGGTAGGTGCCTCCCACGTAATCGCCATCGAATTGTGTTATCATTGTTCATTAGGCATACTGATACCTTTTTTAAGTCCTTGTAAAACAAAAAAGAGGGTTTCTTCAGCTTTATGGCATCCGAAAGAATTGTTTTATCACTGTTCATAAGGCATATTAATATCTTCTTTTTTATCCCTTGTTAAATAACAACAGAGGACGAATTAACCCGTATGGCATCCGAATGAATTGCGTTACATTGCTCATGCGGCATATTGATATCTTCCTTTAGTCCCACTCCTGGTTGAAATAAAAAGGCAATTGCCTCCCCCCTCACACCATTGCATTGCATCGATATCATGTTGCTTTATTTAGCATACGGATTGATACCTTATGTAAATCCTAGCATAATAAAAATAAAAGTAGGTGCCTCCAACCTAATTGCCATTGAATGAATTGCGTTATCGTTGTATCATTTTGCATTCTGATATCTTCTTTTTGTCCAGGTAAATTAAAGGACATTGATGCCTTCCCCCTGTTTGCTGTTTTTCCATGGAATGCATGGATATTTCAGTGTTTCATACATCATACCGATGCTTTATTGAAGTCCTTGTGCAATCAAAAACGCATGTGCCGTACTCCTTATGCCGCATTATTTCATACATTTTATTAGCAACGGCAAAAAAGCTTGCCTCTAGCCATTTACAATTCAAACATGGCAATGACATGAAATTACAGAAAAGATATTATACAACACAAAAAAGGAACATAACAACAGAACAGTCATAAAACAATGGGTAGTTACAACTGGCAAGTACAATTAAATGTAGTCAAAATCAATTCCACATCGTTTCCAATATATGTTTTCTAACATCCATAGCTTCCTTAATATATTTTGACAATTTTAGTAATTTTCAATGATTCGAGGAGGACATGAGACTATAAAACTTCTTAACAGTTGGTGATTGTAAATGAATCATGTACTTTTCACGTAAAAATCTATATCTTGGGCAACATAATATGAAATGAAATTCAGACTCGACAACTTTCATGCTACAGAGTTTACACAGGCAATTGTTTCTATCAATGCCATTTTTTCTTCCAGTTTCAATTTCAATCGAATGAGTTGCGGTACCATTGTTTAATCATGCTTACCGATACCTTCTTTCAGTCCTGGTAAAGTAGAAAATGTAGGGGCCTCCCACCTAAATATCATCGAAGTAATTGCATCATTGATGCTCATTAGACATTGATATCTTCCTTTAGGTCTGTCAAATTACAAAACAGGTAAGTCCCCTCCCCCTTATGTCCATTGAATGCATTGATATATCACTGTTTCATCAAGCATATTGATACTCTAGTGATATTGGTTGTAAATCTTGTAAGTTAAACCATCCTATATAATCGGATATTTCAAACATGTCTTTATTGTAGATGCTCGAAGAGATTAAATACGCATCCGAACTCCTTGTGTCCGCTCTAACAGAGAAGGCAAAATCTGGTGGACCGGTCGATACTAAATAGTATGTAGTCATTGTTTGTTTCTGGATTGAAAGCCGTCTGAACAGTATGCATGTTGTACTAATAGTATGTAGTCCTAATGGTTTGTTTCTGGTAAAAAGCCTTCAATACAGAATTCATGTTATACTTAATAGTATGTTGCCCCATGTTTTGTTTCTGGTTAAAAGCCTTCTATACAGTGTTCTTATTTAAGTAAATAGTATGTAGTCCTTATATCTTGGTTCTGGTTAAAAGCCTTCTAACAGAATTCATGTTATACTAAAAGGTATGCTGCCCTTATGATTTGTATATAGTAACAAAGCTTCCCTAGACAGACGAGTTTATAAGTTTACTCTTATTTATTTTACATCGATTGTGAAATAAGTTCTTACAACTAAGATTAATCATTCTCGATTCTGCTTCCTGGATACATAACCAGTACTCGCGCCGAATGTGGATTAATGAAAGTTCGCAAGGCAGATCCCGCTACTCACGGGATTCAAACCCACGACCCTCGTGTCCAGAAGCGCTGTTCTATAATGCACTGCATGTCTCTTCTTATTTGAAAGCCTGCCATAGACTCTCGTTTGTACATGTAGATATCTAAAGAGTATGTAAGATGCACTGTGTCACGGGATCATCTTATATTCTACAGCCAATTCGGATGTTACTCCATGGACGTGATCGCCGGTACAGCGTTTGGGATTCGAACTGACGCCTACAAGAACCCGGACCAGCCGCTCATAGCCTTGGCGAAGAAAGTGTTTGGACAGGATTATTTCAAAAACCCGCTGTTGTTTGTAGCACGTAAGTGTAGTAACCTAACCTTTGGTCCTGGAACATGTCTACGTTTACAGAATCATCGTAATGCTTGAATTTCAAACTTTGTTTTCGTTAATGACAAACAGACATTCGTTTTAAAGTCCGATATTGGTTTTCATTTTCTTTCAGCTTCTTTGAGTCAATAATAGTTTTAATGGTACAGAAACCGACAAAGTGATAATGATATCCAACGGTGAACAAGTAGATTGCCGTAAAATGTAGGATTCATATATTGTTCGTGTCTTAGTTAAAGGCACATCAAAGGAGAGAAGTAAAAATAAATTACCGAAAAAATATATAGAGTTCATTTATTATATTCATAAAAGTCATTAGAATTAGTTTATGCATGCATTGAGACCCTATTAAATAGACTCATTTAAAATAAGTTATTTTGTGCATGAAATATAGTTGTCTCCAATTAATCATGTTTATCAACAACCTGTTTGTTTACATATTCACAATAACGAATTCTGATTGGTCGGTTCAAAAATGAGTGTATAAACTGTCAAGGTCAGAGGTGAAGAATACGGAAATCTGAATTATAAAACTTGCTAATCTGGATTATTTCTGGTTTACTTTCACATTTAAGTTGTACTGATGGTGTTTTCTGGTGATAACTATTTGAATCTGTCTACCAAATAATATAGTTTGATATAGCATTTATCTCCTTTAATGGGCCTTTAACGCTTCTCTGAGATACTTTTCCTCTTTATGTCAACGTTTGGGAGGAGATATATCGTACAAACCTTTGTGTTAAATGCATCTGTTTTTAAGTTCAATGCTCTCATGTCTACAAATAATGAAGCTTTACGACTTAATTTGGCAAAATACATAAAAACGGCATTGGAGGCACGTCAACTATTCTTAAGCGTTCATAATCATACACAACAATCTTAATTACCTTTTTTTTTTACTAATTTCTTCACTCTTTGATAATCAAATATTGTTTTACGTGTTTAGTATAACTTTTCTTAAAAACCACATGGTATAATACTTTGTACAAACTATGTATGATATGAATATGTACTATGTACTTGTTTAATAAAATATGTTCTGTTCTGTTCTGTTGAAGTCGGTATCTGACATTAACTACTGAAGGGAGATAATTAATACTTCATACATATTGTCAAAAGGCCTCCCTGGCCTAGTGGTTAGGATACAGAACTTGAATTTCCATGGCCCCTCTCCAAGTGGGTTTGAATTCCGGTAACGGCATTTGCATTTCCTTGACAGGTAGTCTACCAACTGGCTTACGGAGAGCAAATTGTAAAACCTTTGGGCCATGTAGGACCCTAGGTAATACAAGAGACCACTGAATTGAATCATCCTTGTTTAAAAGGAAACACCCCAATCAGGAACTTAGTACAAGTGAATCGATGCTTTTATTTCAGTATTGTTTCCCAATCTGGGACGATTTCTCACGCAGTATATGAATGTCGGCATATTCTACCCACTCGACTCTTTGCAATACTTCACTGAACTCATCAATGATATTATTGAGGAAAGGAATAAAACTGGAGATGTAAGTACTTGAACAACAATTAATTTGATATAAACCCATTCTTCACACGAAGGAATTTACGACATCTCCATATTGAAAGCAACAGTAAACAACAAAATACTTGCATAAATAATACATTTAAAAAAGACATGCGCACGGCATTGATGTTTGCAAATAGGAGGGGAATCACGTGGCCATTGTTTACGACCTAATGTCCGAACAAGATGGCCGCACCCAGGTATTTTTGTAATGCTTTATAATGGCATTATATGTGCGTCTAACACTCGTAAGTTTGTTTGCGACGGACGAATAATAACATGTGAATAACATATGTTTAAATTAAAAGCAAAGAAAGATCGTCATAGGCACTTTATCCTTTTGCAAGTCGTCTGCTACTGGTTCGTCAAATGTGGGTTTTTTTTATGGATAATTGGGTATAGAAATTTTTTTATTTGTATTTAAGACTTCCCGGAATGACCTCTTACAGCTGATGCTGAATGCCAAAATGGAGGATTCCGATGGAGAAGTCAATGCTAGTCGAAGTAAGTCTTTCTGGATATTGATAATCGCTGCCAACACGAATAAATGAAGGTCATTTGTGTTTAACCCTTTACCAAACTCCAGATTTCCGAATGTCCCGAATTGAAAGAGTTTGCAGACGATATGAAATTGAAAAGTAATCTTCTGATAGGACCAAACAATTGTAATACATTCATTAATTTCCGTTTTACAATTGTAACACTCGTGGAACGTATATGCACTGTCAGGGGAACATGCAGCTATACAAAATATACAGCACAACAGATCAGTGGAGGACAAGTTTTCTTTTTCGATGATCGGATATGACTCTCAAATTCGGACAAGATATAGTATTCGGATAACGGGAAGTTGCCTGTTTATTACAGAGCTGACTAAAGACGAAGTGTTGGCCCAGGGGTTTCTTGTTTTCATTGCCGGGTACGAAACGACCGCCTCCCTTCTGACATATATGACCTATGTGTTGGCGACCAATCAGGCTATACAAGAACGGCTCATAGCGGAAGTCGACTCCGTCATCAAATCAGTGAGTGTGTTTAACGCATTCCTAATACAAGAACGACCAAGAGTGGGGGTCGACTCCATCATTAAATTAGTGGGTTTGTTTAACCCATTCCAAATTTGGGAAATTGGGCCTGGTCGGCATTGAGAGAAGCATCTGATGACACGGCCAGTGATCCCTTTACCGCACCAACTTGGTGCCAATTCCACACGTTCACAACTGAACATTTTTCTATTGGCGGTTGAATTCAATAAGGGTTGAATCATGTTTTTAAGAGTTTTGATTACTTGTATGAAAATGCAGAAAATAGCAAAAACCTACCCTAAAAGCGCTAAACCGGAAGTTGCGCAACCGATTTCGTCGTCAGCACCATTGCGGTGTGGCAGAGCGATCACCGGCCGTGAGAGGCTAACATTAACAAGAACATATGAAATTCCTCAAAATTAGACAAAAACCGGTGTGAAACAAGGAACAATTAATCCCTGTATCACAGTGCTTTCTTAGGACTTAATTTGCAGATATGGCAATATTATAGAATAAAGGGTTAAGCTCAGGTGTCACAAACCTAAAGCAATTGTAGAAATAACTGCCTTTCATTGCACTCTTGACAACGTGAATACTATATTTACACCTTATTTATGTGCTCAGTGCTTGTTTTGAATCTGGAAAAGCCGCAATAATTTGTTTTGGTCACATGGGGTTGAACGCCGTACAGACAGTATTTCCGTTATTTTACGGCTTTCCTGAATTTCATGAGTTCTCGAGAAGGCTATGCAGTTTCTATCCCGAAAAAAAAAAATGCCTCGAGGGTTGAACTCGGAACCTGTGTGTCACAAGTCCTACACCTTAACGACGATGGTAACCTACACAAACATGTATGTTATCTGATGGTTCTATAATTAAAGGATGAAGACCTGACCTATGAAAACGTGATGGACATGCCATATCTGGACCAGGTCACGTGTGAAACCCTGAGGATGTACCCGCCCATAGTGAGGTATGACACGCCCTAGACGCTCTATCCTAGCCGTATTTTCTAGTATATGCCTCGTTCACCATACATAATGTGTTGGGATGAGAAACATGTTAGTAAGAAAACTGACGCCCCTATACACGTGCATGTACAATTAAACTATTGTTAAAGATGCTGTAAAGTTTTTCAAACAAGACGAAAACAAATATATTTTTAGAAAATTACCCAGCATTCTAAGGGCTCATATGCATCATATAGCAGATAGGCGTGTCTTGCACTGATTAGCGTTACCTAAACGCATACCATTATCAATGTTCTGCCACGTTTCAGGATGAACCGAATGACCTCCGAACGGCAAGACGTTGAAGTGGAAGGATACTGCTTCCCTAAAAACACGCTGATTTCCTACTCAATATGGCAGATCCACCACCAATTGGGGCTGTACCCGGAACCGGAAAAGTTCAAGCCAGAAAGGTAATCACTAATCAGTTCATCAATGATTGATTTTGTGATATATTATGTTTATGTGGATTTTGATACTGTTTCAATAATATTTCAGTTATATTAGGGGTTTCTGGACTTTCAACAGTACAAGGCAGGGCTCTGCAGTGTCTTTCCCAATGGCAATTCTATGTCTAACATGGATTTCACCAGTACTAGGTATGGCTTTTTCCAAAGGGCGCTCTTACAAAAAATCAAAGCGCTACTGGCAAGGATTGAACCCGGGCCCCGTGTCACCTAAACCTGTGAGTTATTACGTGGTACTCATTCAATTCAAAGTGTGGTGCCCGACTCGTGAGGGATTTAGGAAGACCCTACCTTGTTCATAAAACCTGTTTCAAAATTATTATGTAAATCATCGGTTTTCGATAAGTCTGCTGAGACATATTCTCCATATTGGAATTCAAAATCTTCTAACGTCGGGATTGGAACCCACACAAAGAAGGGCCGTGTGGTTTTGAGCTAAGAAGTCTAACCATATGGCAACAGAATACGAGCAAACGATCTATGGTCATCTTTGGTTGTAACTTTTGTTTTATTTTGTTTGTATTTCTGGTCGTCAGTTATTGTAGCCAATTCATTGTGCTGTGTTCTGAATAGTGTTTTGTGAATCCAAGGAAAGGCGAAATATAACGGAAAATGTATAATAGCTGACAATGTCTTTATTCATATCAAGGACAAATGTATGCAGGTACTAAGTCTTCATAATCTCACGAACAGTACTGTACGTGTATGTGCATGTACCTGCATTTGCAGTTGTTACAATTCTCCTTTGAATCGACAATATTTACTGTTAAGATACAAATATATAATCATATCATTATTTTTACCTTGTTGTCGAACTTACATTTCTAGGTTTAGTCCCGAGGAAAGACAAAAGAGGGACCCATTTACGTTCATTCCGTTTGGTCATGGGCCTAGAAACTGTATCGGAATGAGGCTGGCCCTTCTAGAGGCGAAGGTGGCCATTGTTCAGGTCCTGAGGAAGCTGAGGTTCATCAAAGTAGCTGAAACAGAGGTAACTGTTGTGTCAGCAGCGAATTGGTACCAAACAATCCGGGTTCAATCACTGGTGGTTGTAGTCTGGTTCCAAGGCGTACACTTTCATCAAACTTAGCCTGGGGTCCTGGCCCATGCATACACGCATTAGTCTAATGAGGGGTATACGTACGCACAGGATTACCTCCCTTTGCTACTTTGCAGTACGGTACATTTGAAAAGGGAGATCACTGTGTATGAGAATGGTTCACTATAAGGCTAACGTATTGGTAAGGAGGGGAACTCAAGACTATAACCGATGGCGGCTAATTATGTCATCGTAACCTTTGACGGGTCATTATTGTCTAGATTGGTACTGGTGGATAACACAAGAAGCTTGTACAGTTATGCTTCAGAGTTAGCATTTAATTGGAAATAGTAATAATAATCACACTAGTTGCGTTATAAAATAGCTATTGCAGACAGGTTTTACTCATTCCTAACAAGAAAATTCCGGTTATTAAGGGTTACTAATACAAAAAGAAAACTTCAGCGTTTGACCAAAAAAGGAAAAAAAATGATTTGTAAGATTATTTGATAAATTTCATTTGGGTCACCAGTGTTGCTTTTGTCTTCTGCAATAAAGCGGTTTTAAGAGGCGGAATATCTTATGTGTCGTAATAGAGAATCATTGGGAAGCTTTTATTTTTAATTCTACGTGTACATAAAACACAGGAACAGCTTGAGAAATCTGAGTAAGGTAACCGCAAGAAATTGCAATCTGAATCTGATATTATCTTTACAGGAACCCCTTCAACTCAATGTGACAACCTTCCTCTTGACGAAGACTCCGGTGAGGGTTGGTGTGGAAATGAGAAAAACAGATTAACAGATTAAACTACACAGTTGGATGAACTGTTGGTAAAGTTCGTGGAAAACCGACATTGACAATTGCGATTGAATTGTTACGATATGGTTCGGAATATTGAAGAAAAGAAATACATTGCTTACACTGAATTGGTTTATAAGAGTTATAAAGCAATATATGTTTATTAATTAGTGTATCTAGAGGCAGTATAAGGTCTCGCTGACTTGCACTGGAAACGACCTTAAATAAGAACATGACAATGAAGTAAACTTACATTGGGTAGATCTTCAGAATTACCTGTAAAAGATACAAAATTCTTCCGATATTATAGAGTCCTGGAAAGCCGTTGTCAAACTTGGGAATAACTCTTCAAATTCTTTTTATAAATTGAGTTTTAAAGCATTGAAGTTTCGAGAATATCACAGAAGACCTAAGATAAGTAATTATCTATAAAAATTGTCGTTTGTCACTGTCAATCTTTCGCAAGTAAATCTAACAGTGAAACTAATGATCTAAGATGCTTACTACCATAAGATTCTTAAAATCTACCAATTCCTAGAATTCTAAAAGCACCAATCTTAAAACAACCGGTTCTTGAAAGATAAAAGCGGTATAAAATCACGTATATTCAAATTGCCAATTCTAAAACAACCGATTTTCAAAGCACAGTTTCGCAAAGCACCGATGCTCAAACAAAGCGCAAATTCTAAAACAGTCGGTTTCAAAGCACAGTTTCTCAAAGAACTGATTCCAAAGTATTCCGCTCATTTCCATATGAACCGTCGATCGATTCTCAAAGCACAGATTCATAGTGCAAATTCTCGTAGTATCGATTCTTAAAAGTGCATACCTTCAACGAAAGCATCGATTCCGAAACGAAATGCAAATTCTAAAGCATACCACCGACTTGTAAATTAAACAACGATTTTAAAAACAAACGGAATCTTAATCAAACTGTCATTTTTCAACCAAATTACTGGTTCTGAAATGTACTTAGTGTCGAACAGACTGTCGATTGTGACTGACTGCCGGTTTTCAATTTGAACGTATGATATACAATCGTATCTCAATTAAATAAGGTTAAAACAAAATGTTGACAGTTTTTGAACACCATCTACGTTAAAGTTAAGCCATGAACACGTCGGTTGGAACACCAAACGACGTAGAAATATCGGAAATAGATAGATTACCCCAACCCCTCCAGATATATAACGAACTTGAACACTTTTCAAGTTCAAACATATGCAAGTTTACGTATAAACATGTACTTTACGTTCCCGAAACTTTACATTTCACATACCCATGTTCACATGCATGCCTCTTTACTCTCATTCTCAGAGAACCTCCCGTTTTATGTGTGCTGAAACTCTACATTTCACATATACATCTTCTCACGAATGTTGCTTTACTCCCGTTCTCAGAGAACCTCTCATTCTATTGTGATGAAACTACATTTACATACATGTTCACACGTATGTTACTTTACACTCGTTCACAGAGAACCTCTTCTCTTATCATGTCCTAAAACTCTGCATTTTACACAAATTATCAAACGTTTGCTACTTTACTCCCGTACTCAGAGAACCTCTCTTTCTATTTGTGATGAAACTCTACATTTTACCTGTATGTACACATATGGCTTTTTGAAAAGTTCAAAAACGTCCATATTAACTTGAAACAATAGATATAATGTGTGTTAGAGTGCATACTGGGGGTGCCGTGTATTACTGTATTAGTGTATGACTGTACACTGTAAACAAATCTTTCTCTTATATGAGATGAAATAATGTATCTCACAACAGGAAAGCTTCAAATATTTTCTACTTTCTTAGCAATGAACGACTTAGAATATGTTATATTTGGCCTACCTTGCTATTGACTTGTTTTTGTGATTTAAATGATATATGCCTGTACTTGTGGGCATGAAGCCTTTTTACCATAAAAAATTATCAATCTATATCTTTTTATCTATGTATTTGAATAAGCTCTTTAACATCATGAGCTCTTGTGCTGATCTATGTATTTTTGTTATGTACAAGTTTGTATTGCTATATAACATGTAATGTTTATTATGCAATGATATATAGTTATAGTTATAGCATTTTTATAAACTTATGAAAAAGAAATAGCAATCTGTTTACAGCCTCTAAAGAACCATCGATGAAAGGCATTATCAAATACGGACAGTCTTTTCGTGAAGAACGAAGAATGACTTCAACATAATGAGTATTGACCGCTTGAAAAAGCCTATAACTAAACAAACGGGGAAAACGAAAACAAGTCCAATGTGATAGTACCTTTCATCAATGGCTTTCCCTTACAGCATACACATTCCTTGCCTACCCATAGTCCATGCTGGACAAACTCAAGGTAAATATCGATAGAGGCATCGGCGAATGGACAGTACGATATAAAAGGAAGAGTAATACACACGGGATGGTTTGAACATACATGTACTATAGTAGAAATACTGAAGAAAAAAAAAACACAAACACAAATAATCTAGAAAGATAAAGCCCAACGTAGAAGTCAAAGCAAAGGTAATCGCATGGAATGACTTGAGTGGTAATTTGAATAAAGAAAAGGAGACAATGGAAGATATTGCGTATGCAAATGTCTGATTGGACAGAATAAACTGATTCGAGATGGTACTCTCAACAAATGATAACCTTATTGTATTAAGTTTCCTAGGAGACATGCAAAAATATAAGATACATACAAAACAAAAGGCTAGAATTGCAAGGAATGCGGTCGCAAATCAGCATTTCTAGTTGCTACAGTTTGATCCTAAACGGCACTTTACGCTTCAATTAGTATCAGCTTGTAAATACTGCAACTTTATTCATTTATTCATTTATTTTTTACATCGTGTCAACATAGTTTCATATATGTTATATTATTTATGATGGAGGGAGACCCGGTAGTTTGGACTACCTATCCTTAAATTAACATTGGGCCAGGCACACACCTAGTCCAGATTTCTTGTCTCGAATGCTATTGCTATATTGACTGACGCCTTCGAATCGCAATTAATGTCCAAATGTTGAAAAGGCTTCACTCACGGATCATAATTTATTGCAGAGACATAGATGATGTTATCTATGTCTCTGTTTATTGAGACTAGCGCACACCCACATTTTCAAACGCAGTGATCTCCCTTTTCCCACTATACTGAACGATAACAAAGGGAAGTAATCCTGCGCGTTTGGCACGTGTTTATCGTGAATAGCGTTACCCGTGGTTACATTAAAGAGCAAGGTAAGTCAATTTTAGGAGTTGAGAAAGCAGATTTGAACATAATACAAATGAGTATTTGTTATAAACATTGACGGGCTTCGTTTCATTTGCTCCTCACATAAAGGCCGTTAATTAGTGATAGGGTAGGAAATGTAGTAGTTCGGACATGACTATATTTCGGATATATCTTTCATATGTAACCAAAACCCAGCTTGATAATTGTGTGAGGGTAGTTTAGTTTGACTATATGTGATGGATGTTTTTCCGTTCATGTTCATCCAAACTTTCACATGTTTTTGTTAGGGTGGTCAGAGGCAGATAACATCTTTGTCACTGACAGACTGTACACAAATTCAATATCACATTATAAAACATACTGATGAGCAATTAACATCAGTAAGGTGACAGTGCTGCAGCGGTAGATCATTGGCCTCTTGTACCGAGGTTCCCGTGTTCAATCCCCGTTATGCGAGGTGAAAATTGTGGGTACTAGCCCGAAAATCTGCACAAGTATTGGTTTAGTATCCAGGAAGAAGTAATCAAGAGTGAACTTAATAATCTTCAACCTTTCATCACAAATGATGTAAAATAAGTATGTTTAAACTAATTTACATCATTATTCAACAGCTCAGCACCCACTTATGTGTTTAAATGTGGGTTTATGAAAGTGAGTAGATATTTCTTCATGATTTAACTGTTTTGTTTCCTATCTAAAGTGGTCCTTTCATGTTAAACATCAGTTAACCCGTCTTATCGATGAAAGAGCATGATAATGTTTTCCACTGAATTAACACTTGATAGTTGGAAAGCTACATTTGAACCTGAAATCCCTTGTACCGTTCATTTCAGCTGTAAAAGCAATGTTGATGCATGCGAACAACGCCATATCTACAAAAATGACATAACAACACTGAAAGCACAGAATTATAGATACAACTGCACAATATTATATTAGTCAAAATAGTTAAACTGGAAGATTGCCTTTTAATTTCTGATGGAGTGATTTGATGGGAGTCTTGCCCAATGGGGATGTTGCAGGCCCTTGTGGCCAATACAGCCTTGTAAAGGTAGAATACCCATAACCCCCACCAACAAATCCAGCTACACTGCTCACCTGTACATAGATGTTGCACTTTTGAATACTTCATTAACTGCCAAAGGTACATAGGCGTAGGAGCGTTTTCAACATTGGGGGGGCTAACTTCAGATGAGGACCGGTCTAAGAATAAATGTTCCTAAACTTTTTCATGACTTTTCATGCATGTACAAATTCAATAACATTATAAGAATTAAAAGAAAGCGTATGAAAACATGTATCTTAAATAAAAAAAAATAAAAAAAATAAAAAAAAGGATATGCCAGGTCTCGATCTCACACGGAAATCAATTGTATTGAACTAAATAAAAAGTGGCAGCGACCAGACTATCACAGCCACGGATCCAACTAAGCTTTACCGAACAATTGAAGATAATATAGAGTCTGACACCTTTTAAAGAACATGTTTTACACCACTGTTTCCGTCGATCAAAACTTCCCGGGTATTTTAGCGAGTTGAGTTTTCATTGGATAAACCCGATGTGTTCAGATTGCCATTTGCGATGATGACGTCAAAAAGATTTTGGTTATTGTTCGTAACAAAAGGCGAATTGGTATTACATAGAGCACAAAAATACACATTTATTTTTATTCTGCTGTTAAATTCCGTTTCTTTCATTTTTCTATACAAATATCTTCATTTGCCACTGTGAATATTGGGGGAGCCAAAGTATACTCTGGCCCCCCCAGTCTGGATATTGTCCCCCCTGCTCCTACGCCTATGAGGTATTGGGTTGGAACTTTACATACATACTATGATGCCCCCTTTTGTTCTTAAAAGTCTTGGTTTAAGTTTTGTGTACATCTAGTAGACTTCTATAGGGACTATATTGAAATGTCACACATGTGTTTAAAGTCATATTGTAAGGTCAAATACTAAGTCCCATTTTTTACTTTGATTTTAATCAAACTATGCTCCCTTTTGCTGTTAAAAAATTTTGATTTGAGTTTTATGTGCAAGTTGGTATCTGATCAAATACTTTAGGTACTAGAATGAAATTGCACACATTTTTATGGTCGTAATGTAAGGTCACATACCAATCTCAAAATAGATTTTTAAAGCAACTTAGAGAGTAGATGAAAATTTGTCTACATATGTAATAATTTGTATTCATGACTCAAATAGCTTGATCATATTTATAAATTGTAGGCATAAAAAAATCAGGATCAATCAAGCAGTTGGACCCAAAACTAAAACTATATAATGGCTATCACTTAATTGAGTGTGTAATGGTACTATATTAAATAGGTAGACGGAATTACTACCCCTTTTATAGAATAATATCAGTAGGACGAAAGGACTGGTAGACGAAACACACCATCATCTAATACAAAATGCTCAAATATGCCCCATTTTCTGGGCAGAATGACTTATTTACCCATTTTCTTCCCACAGACTGTGCATGTTGACTGGATTTCAGTTGGAGGAGAAGATAAACAATATGCAGGGATACATCAGTGCCAAGTTGGATTCTGGACTGCCGGACATGGGTGTGTGGAAGGCAGCTAAAGGGGGCTGTACCATTGGGGTGTTGATTGGTATTGGAAACAGTAGTGATCTTCTCCTGTAGGCAGAATTTGTCATCCACAGTGTGAAAGATCTTCTCAGTCTCATCTTTCCAGTGGAGTGGATGCAGTATTACAATTACAGGTATGGAATTTACTTACCCCTTTCAACTCTAAGAGTAAAAATAAAAAAAGTTTTATGAGAGGCAGTCTCCCGACTGACTTACAGAATGCCGATGGTTCTTCCCACCTTGACCAGCCCTTATGGGCAGTTGAGTATGGGGTCTTCCTCCATCATTAAGAGTCGGGCATCGCTACATAACTGAAATAATGTTGATGTGATGTAAAACCCATATAAAAAAAAAAGAAAAAAAGTTTCAAGGGTCCTGCATGGCCCAGTGGTTATGGTAGCGGTGTTAAAACGCAGAAGTCCCTGTTTCGAGCCACACCAACACCCCTGGCTTCATGGGAGTGACCTGTGGCAAGTCACTGCAGAGCCCTAGCCTAGTACTGGATGTTCCATGAAAGCTGTTACATAACTGAAAAATTGTTGATAAGGCGTTAAATACCATACAATAAAAGTTTCAATAAGAATTCGCCTGTTTTCAACTCTGATGAGGTATAGATTTTACCCCTATTTACTCAAAGAGTGAAAACATGTGCATATAGAAACATAGAACAATTATTTATAATCAACAATAAACAGGTATGGATTAAAATCACTGAGTAATCAAACAGCCCAAAAAACGTTTCAAAAAGACAATTTTTTTTTTAACAAGAACCAGGTAATGGTTAGTCCCCCATTTACTCAGTTTAGAAAACTGTTTGAATTTAAAAAATAAAGTTGTTGGCAACAAGAACCAGGTATAGATTAAACCCAGTTTACTTGACAAGTGTTAAGTGTTTCAAAGAAGAAAAAAAGAAATAGGTTATCAATAATATTATATGTAGTATCCAAAGAATAAAACAAATGTTTCAAACATTGAAGTTGCTTGTTGTTAGCAATAACCATTTGAAAAATGTTACAAGGGTTTCTCAAAACTTAGCAGAATTCTATGGTTTTGTTATTTTGGAATCAGGACGTCTTAGAAAACAACAAGGAGGAAATAATGCTTTGGTCAATGTTTAATTGTAAGTTTTGTAACTAAAGTTTGTTACAAGAATCTCAAAGAGGTACATTGAAAGAAAGAATGAAAGTGTTGAATCTAGTTCATGACCATATTTCAAAGTATTTACATAAGAAGAATGGTATCATTCAGGTGAATGTAATTGTCTTCCATTATATTGGGTGTGTTTGCAAGATAAGACAACATTTGATAAGTCAAGCAATCAAGTAATCTTTTCATCCTTCAATCATCCGTTTATCAAGTCATCTGTCATTGAACCATTTGTCTGTGTGTGCATTCATCCGTCCATCGATCAATCAACTGCTGTTGTTTTCAGGTCCTCAGAGAGGGTAATGGTAGAGTCTGACCATTTAGAAAAGTGAATCCAGAGCATGGCTGACAACTGTGTGAAGGACAACGTGGATTGTGTGAAATTAGACCATAGTGGTACCTTACAATTTACCCTGGGGAAATACAGTCAGTGGTTCAATACCATAACTAAAAGGTAAGAGCAACTATCAGCCTGTTGACTGGGGTCCTGGGTGGACCAGTCGTTAAGGTGGTTGACTTTGATCTCGGGGGTCCAAGGTTCAACGCCCCTCCAACACCTCTTGGTTTCTTGGAAGTGACCTTTGGCAAGTGACTTCAGAGCCCTTCCCTTGTACTGGTGGATCCAGGAAAGCCATTGCATAACTGAAAAATTGTTGATATGGCATAAAACACCATGAAATTACAAAATACAGACTGTTTCCTGCTCGTCATTCTTAAAATAGCAGTCAACTGAAGATGATTTCATAAAGCAAGGAAGCACTGATATTTTTAGGTCGTGAGTGGCCCAGTGGTTAACATGAAAGTCATAGAACTGAGGGAACCTAGGTTGGAGCCCCATGATTACCTCTGGTTTCTTGGTCAAGTCTGCTTAATTTCAGGCATGGTCCTGATTTAAGGCTTTGAGATCTTAAATTTGCCTTCTTTGTCCAGATTGAAGATGTTAAAATTCAGGCTTCAAGTAATGAGTTTCAAGTTTGAGCATTCCTTAACAATAGCAGGTCTGTTGGATGTGACCTTTGATAAGACATTTCAGATCGTTACCTTAGAACTTGTGAATTCTGTAAAGCTGTGTCATAACTGAGAAAATGTTTACATAGTATTTAATCCCATAAAAACAAACAAACAAATTTGTTTTGATGTTTCATGCTTCTTTATTCTCTTGTTAGGAGCACGAAAACGAGAGCAAGTGTTTAAAAAACAGAACTTAAAATCACACAACCCTTCTCAGTGTGTGTTTGAATGTCGGAAATGATGGGTTTCTGGCTGCCTTAACCCTTATAGTGCTGGAACGTATCTCATGTTTATGCCAACAGGTTAGATCCAGGCCTGCTGCCAAGTAGATTGGCGGCTGGCTTGTAATCTAACCTGTTTGCTACTCTGAGTATCTTTCCTGGTAAAACATAAGCAGATATTTAAGGTTTTGGAAAGCAGATGAACCAAAATTTATTTTTAGAAAATTACCTAGCATTTAAAGGGTTAACAAATGCTGATTTTTCTACTCAGCTTGACTAGCCTGTAAAGACAGATAGATGTCTGCATCCCATATATCGAGAGTCTGGTATTCCAATATAACTGCTAGGCTACAGTGGTGCAGGGGTAGATCGTCGGCCTCTTGTTCCAGGGTTCCCGGGTTCAAATCCCTGCTAGGCGAGATGAAAATTGTCTTGATTACCCCATAGTTTGGCATGAGTACTGGTGTAGTATCCAGGAAGCAGTCATCGAGAATGAATTTAATAAGCTTCATGCTTCTGTTACAATCGATGTAGAATTAATAAGTTTGAACTAATATAACTGAAATACTGTTGATGCAACAAGAAACCCTATTAAAAACGTATCATAGCCACAACCTATACTTAACTCCAATCTATATTTCAGACTCAAACAGGGGCTTTTTGCTATTCAATACTTTGTATGAGCAGCTGGGCTTGTGTACGGAGCGTGAGAAAGTCAACCAAGGGGTACTTTACGAGAACACGCACAGACAGATCAAGTCCAAACTCATCGACGGTTTACTTGAGCACGTTCTTGTGTATGAGGAATTTGTCATGTTGCTGAACCACATCTGGAAAGAATGCAGCCGCCTCTTGGATTGAGATGTGACTTGCATAGATCACAATGTCAAGAATTTGTTGAAAAGTTTGAAAAAAGTGCAAGGTTGAGGTTGTGATTAACCCATTACCAAATGATAACAACATTTTACCAGTTTGTTGCAGATGACTCTGGAAAACATTGTGGGAAAAGGAGAAATTAATACTGGATGCACCCATGGTATAGCCGTTGAAGATTTGGAATCGTTCTATTTTTTGATGTATATAGACATGAATGTGTGTGGTGAGAATCCCATGATGCAATTCAAGCTGTCGCCCAATAATGTGTTACTCATCTGTAAGCAGTTGGCCATGGATCCGCAAAACACTCCAACAATGCAGGACACTTCCGACCCGATGACCATTGTCGATTCTTCAACAAATGTGTTTGGGGTCAACATGTGTTGGAAGCTTCAATCATGCAGAATATTGTCAGTAATATATAAAGGGACCAACTGCGGAAAAGACGGTTGATGTCATTATAGGCACAAACCCACTCCCTAAATGCAATTCATCAGTGTTTACAGTGAAACCTCGTTTATCCGGACCCCGATTATCCGGATGTCTCGCAATCTGAAGGAAATTGTAAGGGAACGGAATTATAGTGCAGTTATTTGCCTAACCAATTACCAAACAATAACGACATTTGACCAGTATGTTGCAGACGACTCTTGAAAACATTGTGGGTAAAGGAGAAATTGCTCGTGACGAGCAATTTCTCCTTTTCCCACAATGTTTTCCGCCATATCATCAATTAATTTTGAATTTCAATTTTGAACGGTCGAAAATTTGGCGTTTGGTGAAGGTTTATAGGTATACACGTGCATATAGACCATTTATGTCTAAATATGTTTTAGAACAGGCCCTGCTTCATTTGTCCGGATTATTTGTTAATCCGGAAATTCTGTTGGGAACGAGATTAATGAGATATTACTGCATATCCAAATCTTGGGTAACCTAAAGATGATTACGTTTTATTTAACAATCTTTTTCGATATTTGGATTTGTTACATGAAATCATATAAAAGAAAATATTTGAGGGTTCAGAGCAAGACTTAAGTAAGTGCATCAAGTTTTTTTTGAAGCACTGACTATAAGATTTGCATTGAATCACAGAGAAGAGACCTTTTTTGGTTTATTAATGACAAACTTTTTATTTGATATTTTGCAGCAAACAGCATTATGGGAAATGCAATTCTTTGCTCTTTGCATTTGCGGTGTAAACCTTTAGTAAACATTTTTTCATTAGGCAGCAGTTTTCCTTAATTGTCCACTTGCAAACAACTTCAAATACAGTTTTGGCATCGGACATAGAACTGGCTCTCATGCCAAATTGTGCTTTAAACACTATGATTTTAATGTTCGTAAATCAATTACATAATATGTCTTTGATACTTTGTCTCAAGTTTGCAAACGAGAAAAGGGTAGAGAAACTACGAAAACTTAAGGTGTTCTGACTTATATCGAGCAATATTACTTCCAAGGTAAAAAGAATATCTTTGCTTTATCAAGGGGCTTCTGTGGTCTAGTGGTTAGAGTTCTGGGTACCGTTTTACTAAACAGTTTACGCTTAAGATTTGCGTAAGTCTAAAACAAGAGTTCCTCTCTTATCAAAATTGGGCTGAGTCTCTCTGAGACGCTTCCAATGATGTGTCACATTGCAATATTGTACTTTAATTGAAGATAATATCCATGTCTATCAATTATGACTTACGCAAATATTTTCCGTAAGTTGTTTAGTAAAACAGTACCCTGAACTTGAAATCACATGATTGCTCTCTGCATGGGTTTAAATCCCAGTGAGAGACATGGATTTTCATGAGAGGTAGTCTCCAAAGGCACTTACAGAATGATGATGGTTCCTTCCGACTTGACAAGCCCTTATGGGCAGATGAGTATAAGGTCTTCCTCCATCACTTTGTCTAAGGCATTGCAACATTATTGAAGTACAGTCAAACTTGTGTTAAGAGGCCAGCCTATGGAACAGAGTAAATTGGCTGTTTAAGACAGGTTGGCTGCTTAACACAAATTGATTTACACTATAAATCTAACAATGGGACTTTCTGTAGTGGTTGTTTAAGACAGGTTGGCTGCTTAAAAGGGTGGTTGCTTAACACAAGTTAGACTGTAATGTTGTCACAATGTAAAACCAAGAGTGTTATAAAGGTATTATTGAGGATTTTGTTTATATGTATGCTGTATTTAAAAAATGGCACTTTTAATAATATTTTCTTGGTACTTGCTAGATTTGACTTTGTAAGAGGACTAATAAGTGCCGAAATAAAGAGTATTTGGGAAATATAGATGTGAAGAAATTTGGAAGTTAGGAAATTTATTTTTTTATAACTCCACAACAGTTCTTCTGTTAAATGATAGGCGCTGAAGAATAGTCATTGGAAGCAATATTAGATTGTTTTTAATTTCTTTAAACTGTGTATACAATGTAATAATATGTATTTTAATAAAAAAGTGTGACATCACTTTTGAGATCTATTGCATATGAACTGTACAGCGTGACTTTCATTTATGCATATGAACTGAAACTGTTTCTGTATCCCACATTTTGCTTAAATTGCTTTCATTTTAAGCTCTACTATTCGAAGAATAAGGAGAGCTATACTACTCACCAGGGCGTCGATGTCGCTGTCGGCGTCACACCTTGGATAAGTTTTTACATGCAAGTTTGTATCTCATGAACTACAATATTGAATGGGTTGATACTTAACACATGTGTTAAGGGTATTTATTTAAGGTCCCTGACCAAGTTTTATATCTCTAGTTTTGAAATTAAGCAAATTATCCAGCTTTTTGTTCTTAGAAAATCTTGGTTAAGTTATAACATGCAAGTTTGTATCTCATGAACTTTTGTTTTGAATGGATTGGTACTTAATACATGTGTTGAGGGTATTTATTTAAGGTCCCTGACCAAGTTTCAAATCTCTTGTTTTGAATTCAAGCAAACCATGTGGTCTTTTGTACTTAGAAAATCTTGGTTATAGTTTTGCATGTATTTTCATTCTTTCTTAACAACTATTGTAAGGAATTATTTACAATAGTAGCAACAGGCTAAATTGCTCATCATGATCATTTTGTCCTTTTGGCATAGTGGTTTCGTAAGTTTTATGCAGCCATTGCAGAAAAAAGAGATATTTTTCTTTCATGGCTTAACAAATGATAAAAGATGTTAACTCCTCTGATGCACAAATTGATGTTAGCATTGTTTTCATCAGCCCCTGTTCTTAACCCTCCTCTGATGCACAAATTGATGTTAGCATTGTTTTCATCGGCCCCTGTTCTTAACCCTTTCCCAAACAATAACAACATTTGACGACTGTTGAAGATGACTTTAGAAAACATTGTGGGCCAAGGAAAAATTGCTCATGAGCAATTTTTCCTTTGCCCACAAGGTTTTCTGCTCTATCTAAAGATTATATTCCAATCACTATGTCTTCTGTCCTATCAGAAGATTATTTTACATTTTCATCACATTTTGAAATGCTGTCTGCAAACTCTTTCAATTTGGGACAGTTGAAAATTTGTCGTTTGGGAAAGGGTTAAGTAAACCTATTTTGCTGCCAGTCAAATGGATGTTCTATTACATAGAAGAAGGCAGATATCTTGGAGATATCAGTTTTTCTAAAAATTCCTATATTTATCAATCTATCTAATTATTTAGCTTTTTATTAGCTGAGCTAAATTATCACAGTTGAAAATGTATCCGACTTCAAATACAAGGGTTCCAAGTTCAAGGTTTGGCTCATGCAATATTCTTTCTAACTTTAAAGACGTCATGATTTCTGCTGAAGCTCTGCTTTGCTTTGTACATTTAGATTGTTAGTCAACCCTTATAGTGCTGGAATCGACTTCATGCTTATGCCAACAGGTTAGATCACAGGCCAGTTGCCAAGTAAATTAACTTCTTTAACTTAACTGGAGTACCTTTTATCATCAAAATTAGCAGAAAGTTAAGATTTGGAAAGCGGACAACTCAAAAATCTGTTTTTGAAAAATATCTAGCATTCTAAGGGTTAAAACTTGGTTTGACGGAGCTCACAAGGTGTTTTCATGAATATGTCTTTCAAGCTGGGGTTGATATATTTGTATTTTAAAAAACATGATTTGAACTGTGACGGACAGTTGAGGATATCTGTAAGGAAAATAGATTTACTCGATTTGCACAGTTACTCTTTTTTGTTAGAACATGTTCTCCTTAATCTTATAATTGCTTTTTCGAACAATATAAATTTAGATCTCAATCTAGATTTCGATCTAAAAATCTAATATTTTTAGATTAATTCTTTTTCCTTTTAATGCACAGCACTCATTTTTGAGTATTATAGTACATGTTCCCTGGTTCCCTACCAGTACCAGGCTAGGGAATGTGTCTTGCCTAAGGACACTCTAGGGTGAAGTAATTGGCCGCCTTCGGGGATGGAACCCGCGGTGACTGGTCTCTGGTCCCGACGCTAACCACTACACCACCGCAGAGCCTACTTTAACTTACCTCTCTAATATGCTTAGATATAAATAATATTTAGTGTCTTCATGTATGCTCAATATTTTATAATTGTTTGTAAGCTATAAACATGTTTATATGTTAAAAATGCTGAATAAAATATGTGTTATGTTATTTTATGTCTTGGTGTGATAGTTTTGAACCCAAAAAACTGACCCACTTTCCTCTTTGTTTTAAACATGGACAGCTGGACAGACAGACAGCCATGATTATCACAGTGTCAAAAAGCCCAACTCAGTGATTTAGCTGGCTTACTTAGAACTGCAGGGTTCTTGGTTGAAGCCTCAATGATACCTCTGGTTTTAAGAGAGTGTCCTTTGGCATGTCACTTCAGAGCCCTTGCCTAGTACTGATGGGTCCAGGAAAGCCGTAATATAACTTGGAAATTGTTGGTAGGGTGTTAAATCACTGGATCTGATACAGGCCTGTTATTACTGTAGGAATTAAACCATTTGATTGCCTTCACTTGATGTCTGATGATACATGTACATGCTAGCAATCATCCTAAAAACGATGTAATAAAAAAAGACTTCATCATATCTTCAATTGAAAGGATTTAATAAGTCAACAACAATTGTTGAATAAATCCTTTGCCCATTCAGTATTTAAGCCTTGTCTGACTTAATAAACAAATTTCTCTGTTAAAGGGAGGTAATATTTGTAACCCATTTCAAAGTTTTAGTGTTCATGAACATAAGCTCTGTTGTAAACCTATAGGCTGATGAAATATCTGTTTTCCAAGTCTACCTTTCAATAGGGCAAGACTGCTTAAACATGAGGTTTCATGATCTCCATACAAACACAATGTGATGTATGTTGAGATCTGGCCACACTGCAAAGTACTTTGCTTATAGGCCATCTGTTGGGTTTAGGCTGTGCTCCGGTTTCGAAGCGCTATAAGGCCAGAACCTGACTGTTTGGAACAAAATTTAAATTACAAGGCGAAGCTATGTCAAAATGAGAAATTCATGATATATATATACTGTTTTTGGCCAACTATTCTATCTTTTTTTTTTTTACATCATATACATTCTTTTTTCTATTTATACCAAAGGGGGTTCTTTTTCCCCCTTAGGCAATTTCATTAAAGACACTTGGAAAAGCAGACAAAATATTTAAAGACACTTGGAATGGCCAACAAAAATATATTTAAGACAGTTGGAATAGCAGTCGAGTTTGGTCCTCAAACGCCCATCATACCACCCCCACCCCCACCCTTTTTTGTATTTATTTTATAAATTCTTTCTGTAAGCACGCACCAGGTTATCATTATTAGATATTATTTCGGACATCATTTCCCCTCCCAAATATGTCTATTTCATTGATCATGGTGTTTTCTACGCAAATAAAACAACTATTAAGCCAAAAGAGTTTTTTAAAAGGGTTTAAAGTACAATTTTCTAAAAAAAGTTCCATAAAGGGAAGTAATAAATAAAAAATGAAACAGGGGGGAGTAGTCTAAATGTCAAGACTACAATTCTGTTTAAACACCTTTTGGTTCCATTCATTTGTTAACAAATAACATTTAGATATATATGAGTATGCCAGCTCTTTTCATGGAAGCCATACATCCAGTGAAAAATGTTTGAAAATGTTCCTGAACAGGAGAATTGCGACTGATCACTGATGAACCAGTTAGATACAGTATGCATCTCGCAGGCTAATCCAAGAAGAATAAGCCTTTTCATCTCCTGAAACACTCACAATTGATAATCAATCCATTACCATTCCTATTACAGAAATTTATATAAAAACCCATATAAAACTTTGCAATGGTTTGAGACTTGTTTGAATATTACCTCCCTTTAACACTTTAATGCATTCATTTCATTGATGATAGCATATGACTATATATAGACATGCATATGCTATATGATATGCTTATCATTTGTAAAATGTGTCTCCTTTTATGTCAGTGTTACTTATCAGTTCCAAAATGCTAGGGCATCCAATAAGAAACCACAATTAGATAATGCCCTTACAAAGCTGCATCATTATTGCAAAGAATACAATAAAAGTGAGATAATCATGCACCCAACCCTTGGAATGTTTGTAGGCCAACATCCTTCAAAGTTATCATTTTCTAAAGGCACATGATTGTGAAAAACCTTTCTTCTTTTGCCACAATGCCTTTTGAAAACAATCTGCTGCAAAACCCAGTATAAGGTGGTAATGTGTTCATAAAGAACATAATTTTGCATCTCCCACCACTGATTAATAACAGTCATGTGGAAAAGCAGTCAGTGGCTTTGAAACAATAATGTACAGTACTGGTAGGGATAAGGCTCCTGCATGCCCAATCTAGTTAAAAGGGCAGACTTAAAACTTTGGGTTCCGGGTTTGAGCCCCACCAACACCTCTGGTTTCGTGACCTCTGGCAAGTCACTTCAGAGCCCTATAACCTAGAACTATTGGATTCTGGAAGGCTGTTACATAACTTAAAACTGAAAACATAACTGAAAAATTGTTGATATGGCTTTAAACACCAAATACAAGGATCATTGACAGGTGCACTTACAATTGTAATATGACCGAAATACTGTTGAAAACATGTAAAGCACCAAGCCTACCACAATGCATGTGTAAAGGGGTGTGTGCTGTGTTGCCCAGTGGTTAAGGTACTGGTTAAAAAACTCAGGGGGTCCTGTGTGGTCCAGTGGTTAGGGTGGCGGACTTGGGGGTCCCTGGTTCAAGCACCACAGACACCTCTGGTTTAATGGAAATGACCTTTGGCAAGACACTTCAGAGCCCTAGCCTAGTACTGGTGGATCCAGGAAAGCCATTACATGTACATAACTGAAAAATTGTTGATGTGGCGTTAAACCGTACCAGAAAAAAGCAACCAAGAAAGAACACAGGGATCCCAAGTTCGACCCAAAGTAGTACCTCTGATTTCGCCTCTCATGAACCCAAATGATGTTATCAGGATATAAACCCATGTCAAGAGGGGCCATGTCATTTAGAAAGGTACAACAACATAGACTGGAAGATTAAAAGATTTAAATTAAAATGTTTATTTCTTTCATACATAAGTAATTCTGTGTGATCGAACTATACAACAAATCGTTTTCACGTATACAATAAAACCTTTGTAGCATTTGTTCAATCAAAGACCTAATATACATGTGGTTTAATTCAGGTCTTTGGTTCTATTTACACAATAAACAAACACACATACACATACACATACAACCAACACACATGACTGCTTGCACTTGATAATATTTTATACATGTTTTAAATGGTGACTCAGATGTTGCTTTTAATCTAAGAAATCATAGACAGTCAGTCATATTAACCACCAATTGCACAAGAAGAAAAGCAACAAATTAAATTCAGATTAAAATCAATGTGTTAAGCTTTTTTTATTTGTCGTTTTTTTTGTTCCTTTGAATTTGGACCAGCCAAAAGACCTCATGTAAGATAAATATTCAATAAATTATTAGCCCCTGAATTCATGATTTCTCAGCTGATTTGTAATCTGCAGAACAGTGTATCAGTGTTAATTTTAGAAATGAAAGTTATTGTGTCCTTTTGGACACACATCTTTTGAAACTATATGTGTCCAAGAGTAAAAAAACTATGCATCCGAGTACCAATGATCCAAGCTATAAGACCATGTCAAATAGTATAACACTTGTTATTAATGATAATCTTAGCTTAAATGACTCAAAACAATGCAGATTTGATAGAAAGAAAGCATGAGACAGCATGCTTTATGATGTTTACTACATTGTAAACATTACTTGTGCTGATGAGAATGCTTCCGGCTGGACACATATCTTTTGAAATGATGTGTCCCCAGCAATTTTTATGTGTATATGACGCAGGACGCAGAGGTAAAATTATCACTGGTGTATAAACATGACGCACTTACTATAGTCTTGCACTGAATCATTGATCTCTTCTTTATGCCTATTAACAATCATGTATAATATACAGGGTTATAGTGCTTCACATTTGTAAAGAACAGGGTACCGTTTTACTAAACAGTTTACGCTTAAGATTTGCGTAAGTCTAAAACAACAATTCCTCTTATTTCAATATTGGACGAAGCAATATTGCAAAGTGACACATCATTGGAATCGTCTCTCCGAGACGCTTCCAATGAAGTGCCACATTGCAACATTGTACTTTCATTGAAGATACTATCCATGTTTATCAATTATGACTTGCGCAAACATTTTCCGTAAGTTGTTTAGTAAAACGGGCCCCAGATTACAGTGTACATTCTTACATTGAACCTTCAATTTATTCTGTAATGTAACACAAATTATGAGAGGATATATTATTGAGAGTTATGAAATAAGTTCTATCAGAATATCAATTAGTATAAAGCCAGAGTAGTGATAATTTTGTTAAAAATTACATTTGTGTACATGTATTTAAATATCTTAAACTAGAGATATTTGACAATATATATTTTGAAATACATTTCCATGATAAAATACTATTTTCATGCAACACATTTACTTCTCTTTCATACACAAACATATTTACAAGTCTAGTTAATAAATAATCATTTATGCAATCCAACATTAGACTGCTTATATCAAATAACCCCATTCCATTCATGAAACTATATACCATTCAACAAACAATCTCAATTAGGAATTCATCCTTTTGCCACGATGATTTCAACCAAATCATAACATAAAGAAAACCAAAATCTTGAATATAATAGTGGTCTTATTTCAGTGAAAGGAACATAGCTTTTGTTTTTCAATGGTGTAATGTACATTCAAAGGCAGATTCTAGACACTCTATGCAGACTGTCTTTTTTGACAATAGTCTTAGATGTGGTTAGTCTAAAGATTTTGTTCGGAGTATAAGAAGCTTATGCATTATTCCAGAGTTACAATTAACATACTTTTTTAGAATCCTTTATATCAAATCAAGTAAAATATGAAAAAAAAATGCCATTCAAGTAAGATCAAACAATGGGTAAACTGTCTTTAGCATACACGTATTTCAAAAGATATCATTTTGTTTTTGATAATAAACTATGAAAAAAATGTAAACTATTTTTAACCAAATTTCAAAGGGGTTTCTACTGAAAGGATATTATCCTTGTAGATGAATAAAGATACATTATACATCATATACATGTTTTCTTCATTCAACTTTGTTTAACCCTTTACCAAACGCCAATTTTTTTAACTGTTCCAAATTGAAAAAGTTTGCAGATGTCATTTCAAATTGAGATGAAATTTCAAAATCATCTTCTGATAGGGTAGAAAACATTGTGGGAAAAGGAGAAACTGCTTGTCACAAGCAATTTTTCCTTTTCCCACAATGTTTTCCAGGATCTTCTACAACAATGTGGGCAACTGTCGTTATTGTTTGGTAATGGGTTAACCCATTCCCTAGTATGAGATTGTTCAACTGGTCAGGACTAGAGAAAGAAATAGATAGAGTTTCAAAAATAGAATTTCACTTGTATTACTGAAAAATTATCATTGTGCCAAAAGGAGAAAATAGTGGTTTCAACCAGTTTTTGTCTTCACATTTCATGGGTTCAATGACATATTATAGTAAATGCTTCACAAGCATAAAGCACTTATTATAGTATTGCTTGAACCAACCATTTGTTTCTCCACATTTGCTTGTCTCCAACATTTCTACAACTGCTTCATAAAGATGAATATCGGAGGAAAATTGTGGGATCATTTCTCTATCATTCCTCGCTTTAAAAAATCTTCTGTTGAACACTTAAGAAATCACTGTGACAAAAGGATAAATTGCTCCTTAAGAGCAATCCATCCTTATTTCACAATGCTTTCAATCGACTCAATATCATTATTTTTCCTTTATTTGCATCTTTTTAATATTCCACTGTTCTTTTCAAATTGGGAAAAGTTGAAAATTCCTATAGAAGGGAATGTATAAATTAACTCATTGACATAAGGAATGGGGACTTTGTTCACATAATTGAAATATCTATAACCCATTACCAAATAATAAAGACATTTAACCACTTTGTTGCAGACGACTCTGGGAAACATTGTGGCAAAAGGACAAATTGCTCGCTCAAAGCAATTTGTCTTGCTCAGAGCAATTTGTCCTTTTCCCAACAGGTATTCTGCTCAATCTGAAGAATATTTTTCAATTTCATCACATTTGGGACAGTCGAAAATTTGGTGTTTGGTAAAGGGTTAATTAGCTCATTGACATAAGGAATGGGGATTTCATTCACATAATTAAAATATCTATAGTACAATCTATATACAGCAATAATGTGACTATCATGGGCATGGGTGTATTGCACATTAACTAGTTGATTCAAAAATAGAAATATTGCACAAAATTAGTAAACACAATTATATACAAAACCGTACAATGAATTGTAGACTATTTCAAAATGAAAGAAATTTCATTTCTTAGTTCAAATATTAACTGCTGCTTAATTATAAGGCTATGAATTTGGTAATCAGGTTTGAAAAGAATTATATCTTATGAAATAATCAAGTTTACTTATTGAAATCAAATTTAAGTACCCATCAAAGAGATTCTTAAATAAAAATGTAAATTTCTTGTCAGTTACTTAACTGTTGTTCTAATGTGATTTATATCACATCAACAATATTTCAGTTACCAGTATAAGACACAAACATAAACTGTCTAGAAAGATTTGATCAAGCTCGGTAGAATCATTGACATGCCATTAGTAAGCCAAAATTCATAATTTCATTATAGTGATTTCTCGTTAATCCGAACACGTCCGTTCCCAACAAAATGTCCGGATTACCCAGTCATCCGGACTAATGAAGTAGAGCATGTTCTTATACACATTAAGACATGAACGGTCTGTCTGTATGCACGTGTATACTTATAACACTTTAGCGAACGCCAAATTGTCGACCGTCCCAAAGAGTTTGCAGACGACATTTCAAAACGTGATGAAATTCAAAAATAATCTTCTGATTTGGCAGAAAACATTGTGGGAAAAGGAGAAATTGCTCGTCATGAGCAATTTCTCCTTTTCCCAAAAATGTTTTCAAAAGTTGTCTACAAACTGGTCAAATAATTCCGTTCTCTTACAATTTTTTTTCGGATTGCGAGACATTCGAATAATCAGGGTCCGGATAAACGAGGCTTCACTGTATATTTTATTGGTATTACAGTAAATCAATATGAGTCATCAATGAATTTCAGGAACATATTCATGAACATAAAAAAGTATGCTCATAAACATATTCATGAACTAGTTTATGTCCATGTATATGTTCATGAACAGATTTTTAGCCATTCTTAATTCATGTCTATTCATGAAGTTTGTGTTCACATTCTAGAATCCTTCAAAGGGGTACCAAATTTGATCAACAGTTTACATCCCTTATATTATTCACCCTTTACCAAGCGCCAAATTTTCGACTGTACCAAATTGAACGAGTTTTCAGACAACATTTCAAAATGGGATGAAACTAGAAAATAATCTTCTGAAGGGGCAGAAAACATTGTGGGAAAAGGAAAAATTGTTCATCACGAGCAATTTCTCCTTTTCCCACAATGTTTTCCAGAGGCATCTGCAACAAAGTGGTAAATGTCCTTATTGTTTGGTAATGGGTTAATAGATAGCTTTGATTAAAGACACATTTCAACATGATTTTTCAAAATAAACATAGAGTCTACCATGTTACATGAATAATTATAAACAGAAAAATGGAATGAATTTTAAAGACATAATTTTGATTTTGAAGTAACACATAAATATTTACACACTGGTAGAAGCAGTCAATTGGATAATTAGTTACAAATATCCAAATAGTGCCATTTTTTTCTAAGAATATTGCAGAATCATGGTGAAGAAGACAACTTACAACTTAATACAATGCCAGTCATTAAGAAAACTCGAGTAGGAGCTTTCTGAATGATTTGTGTCTTGTATAAAAATTGTCTTAGACTAAATAGCCTTTCATGCACTGTTTAAGAGTGGTCGTTTGAAGTAGAATAGCCATAATCGGATATTTTGAAACATTTCATTTTGTCGAATACTTGGGTCATTCTCGGTATACATCATTCAGTGCTGGAACTATTTGCATTAACTGAATAGTTTAGGCCCCGTTCGATGTTTACAGCAAAACCCAAAGTACTCAGACAAAAGAATGAATTTCAAAATTCAAAAATGGCAGATTATGGGTATTTTACCTTTAAACAAGATTTACTGTAATATAAAATCAGTTTTCAGAGTGAATTAAATCAATGTGTTCAAAGAGAGAACAAATTTGATTTACATTGGTCCCTTATTCTTCTTTTATCAAAAGGATGTCTCTAGAAAATATCAAGACAAAAAAAGAAACTACTTTACTGGTGATAATAAATTATCTTTATAAAACAAAATGGCTATACTTATTTTATCATTATTCCCACCCATTACTTACATGTGTATACATTATCAAAATGTGATGGGCAAGAACGGATAATGAACTATACATTTTAGAATACAAATAGAATTAAAGCAGATTTACATAATAGGAAATAACTAAAACATAATTTCACAAACAACTTAGAAATAATAACAATAACAACAAAGTAAATATACAATGCAAATGACAACAGTCTCTCTGTTTCCATTCTAAACCTTTCCATTTTACTCATTGAAATCTTACCATACTTTCAACACAGATTGATTAATTTAACATAGAAATTCAAAATAACCCATTTGAATTGCTGTGAGAGTATGGTATTGCAACCAGTGTGATAAAGTAATCATGACTATGGGTATTTTCTTAGGTAACTTATTTTTTTTAATACATTCATGATCATGTACTTGATATTTATGGCCATGTTCTTGCCAGTCATGGACTTATTCAAGAACAATGTTTTGTTCATTAACTGCCAATTTTTGTTCATGTTTGTTCCCGAAGTTCATTAACACAAATCGTGAATCCTTCACAGGGGTTCAAACTCGTCTCCTTTAAACAATATGGCATCATCATCAACAGTTCACTATTTAACCCATTAGCAACATCAGAAAAGTTTGTTGCAGACGACTTTTCCCAAAATGTTTTCTGCCTTATCAGTCGATTATTTTTCAATTTCATCAGTCTTTGAAATGTAGTCTGCAATCTCTTTCAATTTGGGAAAGTTGAAAAATTTGTCATTTGGGAAAGGGTTAAAGTCCTTGACAAGTACATGAATGAAGACCCATACTAATGTTGCAATGCCTCTCTGATATACAGCTAGACTGGTTTTAACCCTTAAACAAACCCCAAATTTTCTACTGTTCAAAATTGAAAGAGTTTGCAGACGACATCTCAAAATTTGATGAAATTGGAAAGTTATCTTCTGATAGGGCAGAAAACATTGTGGGAAAATGAGTAATTGCTCGTCACGAGCAATTTCTCCTTTTCCCACCATGGTTTCCAGAGTCATCTGCAACAAAGTGGTCAGATGTTGTTACTGTTTGGTAATGGGTTAATGGAAGGTATAGAGGGAAACAGATAAAATAACATACCCTAGAACGGAATAAACATACAAAGAATTTAAAATGGAAGCACTATGTGTACAACTGAAGATTAACAGTCAACATGAAACAAGAGAGACCTTATATGATATGATCTTTGTTATAAACCATTTCCCAATGATATTTTAATCGGTGGTTCTACTAATAGAAGTTATAGACTAGTTCTGAAAGAGAATTTTACCCTTTTGTCCAAAATATTTCTACCCATCATCATAAGAAAATGCCAAATTTGTACGAAGGCTTTATAAGGTTGTCTGCTCTTTCTTTGAATTTGGACCAGCCCAAAAACTTAACCCATAGAATGCTGGGTAATTTTCTAAAATTTGATTATTGTGTTGTCTACTTTCCAAAACCTTAGATATCTGCTTAATTTTGATGAGGAAAGCTACTCTTAGTATATTCCTTGGCAGCTCGCCTGGATCTAACATGTTTGCATAAGCGTAAAGTCAGCTCCAGCACTACAAGGGTTAATTCATCCATAATTAGATTTTGAGTATTTGCTGCAATTGACCGGGAAATATAGTGCCTTACTATCTAGAACACTCATCTTCTGATGATCAAATGACTCCATCCACAAGGTACTTTACTAACTAATTGGTTTAAAGTCAATCCAAATATTTACTCTCGTAACCCTTTACCAAACAACAAATTTCTGACTGTCCCAAATTGAAAGAGTTTGCAGACGAAATTTCAAAGTGTTATAAAATTGGAAAATAATCTTCTGATAGGGCAGAAAACATTGTGGGAAAAGGAGAAATTGCTCGTGACAAGCATTGTGGGAAAAGGAGAAATTGCTCGTCACGAGCAATTTCTCCTTTTCCCACAATATTTTCCCAAGTCATCTACAACACAGTCGTCTGCAGCACAGTACTCAAATGTCTTTCTTGTTTGGGAAAGGGTTAACTCTAATTATAGAATCTGTTACACATATATCATAAATGCATGTAGAACCATTTTTTACATTCAAAATTAATAGTTTGCATGTGAACTTGATGTAAATGCTATCTTAGTTATGGCACACTTTATATTGTGAGTATTTTAGTTGCTATTGACAAGTTTACTAATAAAATATTTATCAAATTACCCTAAAGGAACCTAATATCATCATAACACATTTGCACTTTACAACTTATTTTTCCATGGAGGCAAAAAAAAGAAGAAATTGTTTGTAAGAAGAAATTTCTTTTTGTCTCAATGTCTTTCAGTGAAATTCAAAAAAAAAAAATTCCATTAGTTACAAACACCGCCACCATTTAGTCTAAATCTGATAAAATAGGGTTATGGGTTAAGTCCAAGTTTGTAAAAAAACAAAAAGTCACAAAATTCCAGCTAACACCATATCATTCATCCTTCATACATCAGGAAAGATACTGTTAAAGGAATTTCTATAAGCATGGAATTTATCATTTACTGAAAACACAAAATAAATTGTTGTTAACACAAGTTTTACATTACATTTCTGAATCTTATTTACACAAATGACAACAAACTCTTAACAAAAACGTTGATGGGCTTCTGATGATAAATGAAAAATATACAGCAATTCCTATTAATAGTTCTATAAAGATGCTAGTTTTCCTATACATTTTTAGCTTTAAATTCAATTTTACCATGCAGAGGACATTTTTTAAACAATGGAGTACTCGGAAAAAATTACTTTGACTTTTACATCAAATCTAAACATATGATTGTACCAAAATCAAAGAAGCAGTACTGAATACTTTGTATATCCATAATATTGCATGACTGGTCCAAATTGACAGAAATGTCACAAAATTTATATATTTATTGTAGGTAGAATGCATTGTGACAAAAGGAAACATTGCTCATAACAAGTTACAATGGTTTTTAAAAGCTACATAGATCTGTGAGCATATTGAACTGAAAGAAAGGAGTACCTCACTCTGCTTTGTGAATGAACACACAAAGGTATTTCAGAAAAAGGGGAATTCTTAACATAAAGTTTCTTAATTGAATATCAATTGTCTTTTATTGTCACACAATTGATACTCATTAGAAACAATTATTCACATCTTTAATCGCATTAAAGACATGACTTTGTGAGTTTGTTTTAATAAGCACAAATAGAGCTACTACAACATAAATTTTAGGCAATAGCACTGACACTCAGAGAACCTAAGTGACAATTTACAATTTCATCACAATTTTTTTCCTTGCTTCATAATCTAAAGAATATGAGAAGATGCTTTTTTCCATCCCATTCTTATATTCAAGTCTTAAACTCCATTTCTTTTTTTTCAAAATATGAATGAAACATCAATTTCAATGATCTTATCTGCTTCTTTTTTTTCTTTTTAATACATTGGTAAACACGTTGGTTGAAGCCATTAGATAATTATGCAGAGCTTGTAGAAAGGTTTAAATTGAAAGCGTCAGCAAACAACAAAAAAAAAAGATTAAAAAAATTCTAATTGAGCTTTCTGAATGACTGGCGGCCGTATTAAGTAAACCTTTGACAGAATAACCTTCCATGCAGTGTTAAAGGGTGGATACTTAAAATAAAAATTGATTGCATCTAACAATTCGAAAAACTGATCCTCCGAATCTCAGTGCTACTGTAAACTACACCTTACACACAGAAACTAATCTCATACGGAGAAGAAAAAATATCTGTTTTGTTTCACAACCATTTGTTTATTCGTCATCATCGTTGGTAAAGCATTATGCCAACTAACTACACATTAACTTATCCCATCACAACCCTGGTTCTCTTTATTTCGGTTTGACGAACATTCAGCCTTCATTTCGTGACATGCGGTACATGTACATACATACATCAATGTTTCAACACTAGAATATTCATTTTTTTTTTAATTATTTGTAAAATTGATTAAACAATGTCTTTTTAGAGTAATGTATAACAACCTCTTCTCATAATTACCTACATACTTATTATTAAATACGTAAATGCTCTAAGGAATTCCTATTACAGAATGTAAAATAATAACCAGCAAGTAGTTTTGTATGTGTCTTGAGGTGGTATCTCTAAGGCGATAATCTAACCATTTTCTTAATTGAACGACTTTGACCCATTTCCCTATTGGAATTCTGCTGCGAATTAACTGATCTGTCACAAATTCCAATATGGAGAATGGGTTCATTTAGTGATAAAATGCATTATCCTGTAGCATGGGGAAATGGTTTACAAATTCTCAATCATCTTTTGATTTGCTATTATTGAATCCTTTAAATCCAAATTTGTTTGTGATTGGTTATTTGAACCAAAACTATGTCTAAAAAGTAGGAAACATATTTGATCTGTGAACAAAATAACCCTTATAAATCCAAAGTTAACATCTTTACGTAATTTTATTAAGAAACATATACAGGCTTTGCGGATTAAAGCAGTTAATAGCAACCTTTCAAACAAAGTTACTGTAGGAAACAACGATATTATAGACCTGAAAACAAAGGTCCTGAAAATAATAAGTTAGATGAAATGTATATATTTGAACATCCAGTATTCATTGTACATTTTGAACATGCACCTCTGTCTATGATATTGGTTTTGTACAATGTTGTTGGTAATCACGGAGCACTCTTGAACACAACCTTTAGTTTTTTCGTCTGTTTCGATTCCACTTTGATTAATGAAACCATTCATGATAAATCACAGGTTTAATCTAATAAAGCTTTTCATGTCTCTGGAATGATGAGTTTCATTAACATATAATTAAAACACACTTTTTTTAATCTACTTTCGTTTTTTGTATCACAATTCCTTCTTTTCTCCATCTACTAGATACCACAACACTTTTATCCTTTGAAAGGGACAACACTTTGGAATTACAAACACAATCAAATTGTGCTAAGAGTTATTTCCCTTGCAGTGTCAAAAACGCCATCATCATCTGCATTGATATGTTATAACGAACCGTCGGTTTTTCTGCTCAATGGAAGATTGTGTAAACGGTGAGGAAGCTACAAAAACAGTGCAGTAACAAAGAGAATGTTTTGGAAGAGGAGATGTGAAGACTTGTCGATCCACTGCGCCCCTGCACGTGGCGTCCGTTAGCATCGTCTTGCTGGTATAAATGAGCATCGTGACCTGTAATGGAAGCATTTGATAATTAGGTCCCTTGCCAATATTCATTTAAACAGTCATAAAGAAACCATAGATCCTTCATATATTTTGAAAGATTTTTCCCTGCCTTCAAAGAAAAAACTAGTTTTTGAAAAAGTAAAAATTGCTCACATGAAAGGTTTTTCTTTTCCAGCATTAACTATTCAATACGCAGCAGACAACATTTAAAACAAACATGAGGTAAAAATGATGATGAAATACAGCCATTTTAGCTAGACATTCATTCATCGCAGCAAAAAGATAAATATAAATTGCTTATTTGTTCAAATACTCCTGAAGCCTCAAGCTTTTCAAATAGATTTCAGCTATGAAGAGGATAATTAAAGGAAAACAGTTGAATAAAGACAAGGAGAAATTGCTCATTATGAGCAATTCTTTTAAGTTGTAATTCTTTTAACATCTGTCTTCTTCAAAAGATAAATGCTGTTTGCATAAAGGAAATCTTTATGCCTTTTACTCCACAAAAACTTCTTGTTTCCTCATTTGACTAGAAAAATTTAAGAAACCACTGTGACAAAACGATAAATTGTTCCTAGTGAGCAATTTATCCTTCTGTCTCAGTGGTTGCCATCCAAATACAGAAAACAAAAGCTATTTTCTTTTGATAATTAAATATCGTCTGGCTATGCTTTCAGTTTTGGCCATTTTGAAGTTTTCTGAAATACTGAAAGCAAAAGTTTTTTTCTCTTGATAATTAAATGTCGTCTGTTATGCTTTCAATTTCGGCCAGTTTCAAGTTCCCTGAAGGGGGAATGGGCTAAATAAGATCTGGAGTTCCATAACAGCACCATCACAGAGGCTGTTTCATAGCGTACTCCTATGCATAATTCACTTATGACAGTAACCATTGGGTATAGACAAAATGATGGATCACTGTTTTTCCTGGTAATCACAATGTATGAAGTCTAGACTGAATGGTTATTTCTCAGCCCTTTCCCTTATCTCAAGCTTGATGTTGGAAACCTCAGCAAAAATAGGGAATATCTCCCTATATGCATGCACACTTTAATGCACTCAAACAATATTGACCATTCAACAAAATCTTGCCAAAATGTTTGTTTTCACTATAATAGCTAGTGAAAGCAATATTTATGTGGCGAATTCCAATTATTTGTCAGAGTAATAAACACACTTTCATTGGTTGATCCATATAGTAATAAACACACTTCATTGGTTGATCCATATAGTAATAAACACACTTCATTGGTTGATCCATATAGTAATAAACACACTTCATTGGTTGATCCATATAGTAATAAACACACTTTCATTGGTTGATCCATATGAATATCCATTAAGGTGTTATGTTAATAGGTCAATTGAGGCAAACCAAGGCAATGGTGACCAATCAAGTGATAATCATCAGTTCCTTGCTTTGTAAGAATGATTTCCATCAAATTTACAATTCAATATATTTACTTTTCTCTTCTTCAAATGCTTAGGTAGAATGATTGTCCTAAAATTTCAAATTAAAAAAAATCTCATTACTATTTTCTACAGATGCCAAGGTATAATGGTTTCCATCGAACTTCAAACACAAAATGTGTTTAATATATTATTATTAACTTCTTCAGATTCTTATGTACAAATATTTCCATCAAATTTCAAATTCAAAACATATAATCATCATTTTCTGCAGATTCTTCAGTAGAATAGTTTCCATTTAATTTCAATTCAATTAAAAATACAGATTTTGCCATTATTTTCTACAGATGCTTTGAATTTGGACCTGTACTGCACAATGCTTGGATTGCATGCTTGTTGAAGCATTGACCATCCAGTCTGTAGCATTATACCTTCCAATGTATACCCACATACTATTTAGTATTGATTTCTTAGTGCAATACATAGCTTCATTCTTCACAAATGTGAAGAATTAAGGGTAGTTTGGCACTGTCATACATTTACAAGACAAGCAAGGATAAGAACAGATACTGCACTTGGATCATTAAGATCCAAATTACAAGGTTTGTTGAAGTTCTTTTTGAACAAACACAATAAAAACGTCTTCCACAAATGAGAAATGATCTGTACCATTCCATAGGCTAGGCTTCAACAGACTTCGCCAGATATATTGTAAGTGATAAAAATAAAACACTTGTCTAAGAACCTGTGCTAGGCTGAGATCTAACTCTATTTAGTAAGCAGTAAAAATTATGCAATGCTTTAGACTCGGTTCAATTCCAAACTCTGACAAATGGTTTTTCATGAACAGGATAGAAGTTTTGTCAATCTTTTATTACCTCATCAAATTTTTTTACATTTCAAAGGCAGAATCATATCCATTTAATGGAAAACACTTTACAGTTACAACTTCTATCTATATAAAGGTAATACCTCTACAACAATGTGATGGCTTTTAAAAATTAAAAACGCTTTCAGGTGTGTAGCTAAGGCATTCAGAAAGCAATGCATAGCTAAGGGGTCTTGGGAAATAATCCCCAAATAAAAATATATTTTCCATGTTCCATCTGGTGGAAACTAAAGGTGTTTCGAGCAAATAAATAGACATAAAACTTTTGGAAAAATAAATCATGAAACTTATACACCAAGAGCAATGAAGACCTTAGATTTTCCTTTTTCTAGGACGACGTGTTTGTAGGTGCATATTCTGCGTATGGGTAGCTTTGCGCCTTCCTTTCCTAGAGGTAAAGTGATCAAAGCAGACCATAGATTTTATTTGTTTTAAGAACAATGTGTTATCAGGAAGTCTTGGAAGAATATAGTGATTAATGCAGACCATAAATTTACATTTCCTTCAGACAATTTGTAAGCAGGTGTATATAGATATCTTCCACCTACCATTCTTAGAGAAATAGTGTGATCAATGCAGACCACAAGTTCTCATTTTCTATTATACAATGTGTACGCAGGTGTGTACACTGCATATAGGAAACTTCTCTTCTACCTTTTTTAAGAGAAATTTGTTGATCAATGCAGACCATAAATTTTCATTTTCTAGTGACAATGTGTACAGAGGCGCATACTAGATGCTTAAAGGTAGCTTGGTGCCTGCTTTTCTTAGAGGTATAGCTATCGATGCAGACCATCAATTTTCATTTTCGAGGGACAATGATGACCTGTGCACACAGGTGCGTACTTGTCACTTGGCACTTGCTTTCCTTGAGGACTAGATACCTGGGTTATTACCTGTACTAGGCTGGGTTTTCACCCTGTATAGGGTACTCGACGCCCTGTCTCCATATTTGTTTTTCGCGATCAGTCGGACCTCGTATTCCGTGTTGGGCATCAAATCGTTAATGACCATCCATGATCGACCCCATTCTGGATTTGCTATACTCCAATGGCCGTATCCTAGTGGGATGATCAAAATTTTACTGCCTTCTTAACATTACGCTCATCATATGATACTCAATCAAAGCACATAGTTTCGTCAATGAATTCAATTTAAAGACATTGGAATGTTTTTTGACACATTTTACATAGCCTCTTTCCTTTTATTATAAAGTAAATTAAAATTTAAATAAGAGTTACAAAGTCAATACTCGGCATAGGATTTTGATAAATGAATATCAAAAATAAAAGATTTTCAATGTAAACAATTTTTCAATTGGGTGTGTTCAGTTTTATAATGATGATTCATCCATCAATACTGATATATTCATTAAGCGGTACTTTTGAAAAAGTACATAGAAAACAATATGCTACTGTCTCAAGTATGAAGACTTTTGAAATAGTACATAGAAAACAATATGCTATTGTCTCAAGCATGAAGAGAGATAATTCATTTACCGACCATGAGCATTTTGGTAAAATGGCACTTTAAATCTTAAGATTTTAATTCAACTTTGAAATATTATGTGAAATGATTGAAATATTTAAAAGATAACTACCATTGTATTATTGAGAAATTATAGACATTAAGAAAATTGAATCTTTTAATTAAATAAGAATTTATAATTCTAAAGATATTAACATATTTATGATGAAAACATGTACAGAATACCTTTCCTTAAGAGGCCACACTGAATAAAAATTGAAATGTGCTAAAAGACAGTTGATAATTTGATGAAAAACATTGAAGAAAGAGCAGTCTTGTGCTATATATATTTCTGTTTGATTGATGAACACATACAGACTTTTGTTATTTCCGGTCAGACCCTCCTTAGGATAATATGGGGGGCCAATCATTTAGAGAATCTCTTCTTTTGTCACAATGAGTAAGAAATTCAATAAAATACAGCTTCATATACAAAACAAAATGAACAGATATAGCTAATTGCTACAAGATGATGTCTTTGCAGAATTTGGCCTAGCTGCGGATACCTAGTAGCATTCCTTGAATTAAACTTTACTCTCGCTTAGCTACCATCAGTCCTTTGATAAAGTTTGAGTATATGGGGTTTAACGCCATGTGAAACATTTTTTTCAGTTATTTTACGACTTTCCTAGATCAACCAGTACGAAGCTAGGGCTTTGAAATGTTTTGGCAAAGGACACTCCAACAAAGCCAGAGGTACCGGTTGGGCTTGGACTGGGGAAACCTGTGTTCCAAGCCCGCCGCCTTAACCACTGGACAATGCAGGACCCTCCCTTTGAAAACAGAGTGGCCAATGAAGACAGGTGACTGGACATGTTAAAAAGAGTGACCGATAATGAAGTGACTGACAACACAGTAAAAGTAAGTACCTGTAGGCCTATATTCAAGTATGTATGTAACGTCAATAAGCCGAAATGGTGTCCATGTAATGTTAACGCTTGTTTGATCGAGGGTCGTAAATTTGGGCTGTGGTTTATCCGGAGCTGAAGGTAAAACAAAGCAGAAAGCTTAGCATCATTTTTGTTTTTTCTTCAAATAAATTTGGTCCAATGATTCTTTATTTCTTAATATTTACATTTTGTAAAGCATTAATTTTGTGAACAGCTATTGGTCCAAAGATTCTTTATTTCTTTTATCAACCCTTTGTACACAGCTTTCGAGCAATAAAGCCTTTATATATTTTATCCTTGTATAAAGAATTAAATAGTTCCTTTTTGTTGCAATGTTTTTCAGAGTCAATTAACCATCTTTATTGTATCACGAAAGATCCATTCAAACAAATGTGAACAATAAAATGTATCGTAAGCTTTAAACATTCATACATGAGGTCAATTTTTATTTTTTAATTTTTACATTATTTCAATACCCTTTCATTTTCTATGTTTAACCCAGAAATAGTTGAAGAACAAAGACTGTTTGGTTTCAGAAAAAAAGTATTTAAGTATATCAAGAACAAGTTACAATAATCTGTGAACAGAATCGATGGTCGATCCCATTGGGAGATTATAAGCGTTGTTCTAAATTTCAACAAACGGACATTAGAGGTAATGACGGACTTCAGAATAGATATCTCAAAGTGCCTGCTGTACGTCATTGACAACATAAAAACAGATCCCAATATCAACATGTGAAACACAACAGCTTACTCGAGCCTAATCTAAATGTTGCTTTAGCCACATCCAAACATGTAAAAATATCTCCCGAATTTGATCAAGAAATATATGTCATCGTTTTTCAAATAGTAAAGGAATATATATCATTACTTCATAACAATGAAACAGAAGTATACCCTTATGCTTGAAAAAACCAGGTTACAATTTACTTGTAAACCAATATGCAAACTAAAACATGACGCAAATTCACAATAGGTCATAATAGTTATATCATAGCAAGGGCTCACTGCAAGACTATACTAAGAACTTCGAATTTGTGAAGGACTTACTATAGTTTTACATTGAGCCCATGATATCAGCAACATATTACAGCGACATACACTTATAAATATGGATTTTTGTGACTGGTACGAATAAAAAGCAAAATCAACGACAATTTTTCAAGCAGGTCCCTCCCATGAAACCAGAGGTGTTGGTGGGGCTCAAACCCAGAAGTTCAAAGACCGCCACCTAAACCACCAGGCCATGCAGAACCTCTTCTCAAACATTACATTAAAACTATACTCAACCAATTCAAAAATGGCCACCAATGTTTCTGGAGTTACTGGTATCCAGTACAGACAAGGATTGGATATACCAGAAGAAAATATTTTCTTTATTATCACTCAGGGAATTTGAGCTACCAACAATAATCGCTTAGTATTCAATTTATTACACATAAAAGCGCTACAAAACCTGAAAACCAATCAGTGATACAGCAAATTAATTGATTTTTCTTAAGATGAGGGAATCTACAGATATCTTTTCTTTTAGTCCCAGTGGTTTAACCCTTTACCAAATGCCAAAATTTCGACTGCCCCGAACTGAAAGAATTTGCAGACGACATTTAAAAATGTGATAAAAATGGAAAATAATCTAATAATAATAGGGCAGAAAACATTGTGGGAAAAGGAGAAATTGCTCGTTGCGAGCAATTTCTTCTTTTTCCGAAATGTTTTCTAAAGTTGTCTGCAACAAAGTGGTGTCCTTATTGTTTGGGAAAGGGTTAACCTTTCCCATTATACAGAGATCGGTGAAGCACATAACCATTGAGAATTTCTGACATAAAAAAATTTTGCTTATCATAACAAGAGCAAATAATCTTTTGGTGACAATCCTTTTAGCATCATATTTCATGAGAAAAATAGCCACTTTAATCACATTCATTACCCTATGCAACAATAAATGTAAGTCATTTTAATGTATATAACAGAGCAGACCATTGATATTATCATAATATTGAAAAGAATTTTTCAAACATAAGTATTAAAGAATTGCCAATAGTGAGCAGTCCCTTGTGTTAAACGTGCATTTTAACTAACATGGTTTAATTTTTTTTATATCTAACTGATCAATAAGAGGTATATTCATGAGGGAAAGCAGTCTGCCGCATGGAAAGATCAAGCAGTACCATGGAATTTCCAAGAGCATATATGTAACAGGTGCTCTGACCACTGCGATTGGACTAAATTACAATTTAAGACACTGCAAAACACTTATCCAATGCAAACAATAACATTTTTTTAATGCGATATACATGTTGGTAATAACTCAATGGGGTAAAGACAGAAATTGGTCAACATATTGATCAATCTCTCCTTTGGCTAAAATGGTTTCTAAATAGATTCATCAAGAACAATACAGGTTAATGTAGTTTATAAACTTCTCCATTTCCAACTACTTGTTTGAGTCTCGGAATTAAAAGACACAATCATCTGTTTTGGTGAGTCGCCTAAAAATCAGGGTTTCACACCTTTGTAGCACAAAAGTTGACATCCTTAAATTAGCCAGAGGAAATGTTTTTCCAGCTTGACAATAGATCATTAGGCAGCTGGCTTCCCTATTCTATGATGGATCACTCCTCATACTGATGTAAATCTGTCTCTATACCAAACTGCTGTCTTTTAATTCTTACTATGATTTTTTGTTCATATCGGCTTTATTGGCATATCGCATTATCATTACTTCAGTTATGTTGCAAAGCCTGACTCTTAATGATGAAAAAAGACGCCATACTCAACTGCTCAGGGCGTACCAAACTGGGTAAAATCGGGTTATGTTTGCAAGACTAAAAGAAAGTGCTTCACATTTGTTAACAACTTATCGAGGGTTCAGCACAATACTATAGTAAGTGCTTCACGTTTGTGAAGCACTTACTATAGTCTTGCGTTGAACCCTTGTTATGATGGTCAGCCGTGTACCTACTTGTTCACAGAATATGGACCTACATGCACATTGTCTCTAGAAAATGAATATCTAAGGTCTATATTGGGCGTCTTGTATAAATTTCTTTCATCATTCTTTGCTCAAGTTTTATGTCTATTTTCTTGTTCGAAACACCCTTTGGATTGATTGCACCAAATGGAACATGAGGAATATAATTTTCCAGCAGGGAACATTCCCCTAGGATTTCTTAGTCATGCTAAACTTACTAAATGGCTTATCTACGCCATTGATAGTCAAACATTGAACAATAGATATAGTCTCGTTGTGTGAGTAAGATCATAAAAAAAGACATTCCACTTATACTGCATTTTACAATTAGTCCCAAAAAGGAACATCAGCAGATGACAGGTCCATATGTGGATGGGTCTAATTTCCTTTGTAGAAACCTTTGTTAAATAAATGAAAAGTTGCTCATCATAAACATGTCTTTCCTTTTTCAACAAATGTTTTATTAGTTGTCTACTAGCTGCTTTCTAAATTGTGTAACTATGATGAAAAGTATCGACTTTTATATAGACACCTTACTTTTAAAACAAATATATGGAAAAATTAATAAAATCATTGTGAACAAAAAGTAAAATTTGCTGATGACAATTAAGCAACTCTTCTTCAGTTACAGTGATTTGGGTCCAATTTTGCACAGAACTGTTCAGTTTGATATTTCATCTTCTGTTTTATGGTACTTCATTCTAATTGGATCGGTAAACAATCTCACATGAGGGAATCAGTAATGTTTAAGTATGTAATATCATTGTTTTTATGAATTTATTTGAGTTCAATTTTACATCAACATTATTTCAGTTGATCTTGTGATACCAAAATCTTAATGATGGAGGAAGACCCTCATACACAACTGCCCATAAAAACTGCTCAAGCCTGGAAGAACCACTTGCATTCGGTAGGTCAGTCACAAGACTATCTCTCATTAAAATTTAAATGCCGTCAACGACTGATTTACAAATGATATATTAAGTATGCATAGCTACAGAACCTTATTTCGTATACAAACTTCACAGAAAAACCTTTTTCAAAAGAAAAATTTGAAAATGTCTAGAAGACAGCTTTGATAAGATTTGAAAGCTCTTGTGTACGTGTGCACTTGACACAAATCACATCTGTAAGAATGTACTTCATCCAAAGGATATACAGGATTTAACCCTTATAGCGCTGGAACTGACTTCAACTTATGCAAACAGGTTGGATCGAGGCCAGCCACCAAGTAAATTGGCCGCTAGCCTATGATCTGACCTGTTTGCTACTCTGAGTATCTCTCCTCATCAAAATTAAGCAGATAGTCATGGTTTTAGAAAGCAGACGACACAAAAATCTATTTTCAGATAATTACCAAGCATTCTAAGTGTTAAACGATTCCTTCTTATGGGACTTTTTGATCTAGTTCAAAATGTATGCAACAGTTACTGCCAACGACAACTTTGAAGGACAAATATCAATATTATATATATTCATGGTATTGTGTAGAGGGGAGGCATCACTCGGTATGACCAATTTCACATTTTATCACAATTGTTTCTACAGTTTCAAGATGAATCAAAAGTGAGTCAATCACTTTATTCAATGGACCATGCAGGACCCTACATAACCTATAACCAAACAATAACAACATTCTACCAGTTTTTTGCAGATGATTTTGGAAAACATTGTGGGAAAAGGAGTAATTGCACTTAACAAGCAATTTCTCCTTTTCCAACAATGTTTTCTGCCCTAGCAGAAGATTGTCTTTTAGTGTCATCACATTTTGAAATGTCATCTGCAAACTCCAAGAAACTGTGATAAGTTTTGAGTTAATTCATAGTCCAGCATATTGGAACTTTCAACAGATCCAAATTGAAAGCAAAATTCTGCAGACAACAACAAAAGAGGTATTATTGTTTTATTTGTTATTTCAAAAAGAAATGATTTTGAAAACAAGCAAATACTCCTTTTCCCACAAAGTTTTCTGCCCTATCAGAAGATTTTTTTTCAAATTCATCTCATTTTCAAATGTCGTCTGCAAACTCTTTGAATTTGGGACAGTAGAAAATTTAGCCTTTGGTAAAAGGTTAACAGTGTTGTCTCCTGCTCCTCTTAAGAATTGCTTTCCAAATGAGTGACGAAATAAATTTTGTTCTTTACTCACCTTCACCATCCTCTGTTTTCACATCTAGATAAACTGGTTCCCCGCGCCCCGTACTAGTTCGGGCCCACACGTAGAATCGATACATATGATTCGATGTCAGGCCGGTGATTTTTGCCCCGAGCGTGTCAGGGTTGTTTATCTGCGCATTTAATGGCCGAATTGCGCCTTTTTCTTTGTCTGTTACTGGAATAAGATTAAAATAGAATATTTATGATTAACTTTGGTTGATCAAAACAAGCCCTTTCTTTACATATAATCATACTGTAGGGTTTATTAAACAGACCAGGGGCCCGTTTTACTAAACAACTTACGGAAAATGTTTGCGTAAGTCATAATTGATTGACATGGATAATATCTTCAATGAAAGTACAATATTTCAATGTGACACGTCATTGGAAGCGTCACGGAGAGACGATTCCAATGATGTGTTACTTTGCAATATTGCTTTGCCAAATATTGAAATAAAAGGACTTGTTGTTTTAGACTTACGCAAATCTTAAGTGTAAACTGTTTAGTAAAACGGGCCCCAGGGTAGCATTTTACCAAATGATTTGAAACAAAAAAGTATAAAGAAAAAAATAAACATAGACATTATCTTAAACAAACGTGCCACAATGTCATGTGCAATATTGAAATAATTGAAATGCAAAATTGAAAAAAAAAGTTTAATGCTTAACTTCAAATTTTAGCATAAGACAATTAGTAAAAGCTACCCATATCAAAATGTAATGAGGGAAAAAATCAACATGGTCATCTCATGAGTTGGTTTATTTATATCTACATATCATAGATGACCATATGTTTGGTAACCGTCTAAATGAAAAACATATAATCTATACTCAGATATACTCAATATCAGCAGATGACAAAATTGGCATGAGAAAAACATCTTTTCGATTTGTCAATGGATGAAAGAACCAAATCAAAAGGATAAAATGCTTCTCATTGGAAAATTATTATTTTGTTGCCACAGTGTTTATATTGTTGTAAGTAAAAAACATACCCCTACGAAAGATTCAAGAACTTATTCATGACCTTTGTGAAAGTTCATGAAAGTTAAATGACATATTATGGAGACCGAAATTTTTCATGAAATTCAAGAACAGGTTAATGAACATCAAGTACAGGTTCATGAATACATTCATAAATCTGTTCTTGGTGTTCATGAACATTAAGTTCATGAAAGTTAAATGACATATTGTGGAGATAGAAGTTTTTCATGAAATTCAAGAACAGGTTAATGATCATCAAGTACAGGTTCATGAATACATTCATAAATCTGTTCTTGGTGTTCATGAACAGTAAGTTCATGAAAGTTAAATGACATATTATGGAGATAGAAGTTTTTCATGAAATTCAAGAACAGGTTAATGAACATCAAGTACAGGTTCATGAATACATTCATAAATCTGTTCTTGGTGTTCATGAACAGTAAGTTCATGAAAGTTAAATGACATATTATGGAGACAGAAATTTTTCATGAAATTCAAGAACAGGTTAATGATCATCAAGTACAGGTTCATGAATACATTCATAAATCTGTTCTTGGTGTTCATGAACAGTAAGTTCATGAAAGTTAAATGACATATTATGGAGACAGAAATTTTTCATGAAATTCAAGAACAGGTTAATGAACATCAAGTACAGGTTCATGAATACATTCATAAATCTGTTCTTGGTGTACATGAACATGTCCTTAAAATTTGTGAACAAGAAATGAGCATCTTTGTTTTCACAATCAGCCATTATCGGTCATGAACGTTCATGAGGTTCATGAATGAGTTCTCGAATCTTTTGCAGGTGTCGGCAGCACTTTTGTCAAATAGAGGTATAATGGAGTCAGGGGTGCTAAAGTTTCCAAGATGAACAAAGGGTGAATGACAGAGTTAAAATGGATCCATTCATTTAACAAGGCATACAAATTGCATGGTATGCTGAAGTTGAAACAATTACCAACAACAATTTCATTTCTTTTTCAGTATCGTGTCAGTAGCTTGAAAGCTGGATTACGAAAGGTCATGCATTCCGGAATCAAGCACTGTAATACGTTCCAAGATAATTGTCACAACATGGATCCTGTCATTAAAGTAATTCCACAATCAGGCATCATGCAATGAATTCCCTGTCCTAAAGTTAAAAAATCTTTAAATTTCATGAAAAATTGAACGACTGTTTACTGATTTCTTTCATTCTATTATGACTGTTACTCTTGCACGGGGGTCTCCATTGCCTGGTAACTTATGTACAGTGATTTCTCTTTAATCCGAACACGTCCATTCTCAACAAAATGTCCAGATTACCGATTCATCTGGACTAATGAAGTAGCGCATGTTCTTATACACATTAAGACATAAACGATCTGTATGCAAGTGTATACTTATAACACTTTAGCAAACGCCAAATTGTTGACCGTCCCAAAAATGATCTTCTGATGTGGCAGAAAACATTGTGGGAAAAGGAGAAATTGCTCGTCACGAGCAATTTCTCCTTTTCCCACAATGTTTTCAAAAGTTGTCTGCAACTAAATGGTCAAATAATTCCGTTCCCTCACAATTTTGTTCGGATTGCAAGACATTCGGATAATCGGGGTCCGGATAAACAAGGCTTCACTGTACATTTAAAACTTGAAATCACATGGCCCCCATACCGCATTGTTTTAAATCATGGTAGATTTAACTTTCAAGAGAGATCTATAGTTTTTGGGTGTACTAAATCTACCTATCTAATTGCAAAGCCCAAATGGACAGATAAGTACATAATGAGCGCAAGGATGGAAATATACCGGAAACATTGTTGATGCTATATAAAAATCTAGTAAAACCATGAAATACTCCTGTCAATGCAAGGGTTTACCCTTAGAATGCTGGGTAATTTTCTAAAAATCGTTTTATGTGCCGTCTGCTTTAAAAAAACCTTCAATATTTGGTTGATTTTGATGAGGAAAGCTACTCAGAGTGGCAAACAGGTAAGATTACAGGCCAGCCACCAATTTATTTGGCGGCTGGCCTGGATCTAACCTGTTTGCATAAGCATGAAGTCGGTTCCAGGGCTACAAGGGTTAATTGTACTACCAATATGGCTGATATGGAATTGTATTCCATCTTTAATAAGAAGGCAGTACAAAATAACTGTATACTGTTGATGTGGCGTGAACATCCTATCCATCAATGACAGGACTACCATCTTTAATTAAACTGTTACAGGGTATAATCATTTGTCATAGGCCCCTTACAGTATCTTATAATGGAGTCTTTTCAGCAAAAAGGGTTTTCAGCCGAGAAAATATAAGGCATAACAAATATGAGCAAATTTTAATACTTTGAATGTTTGTTTATATGGCGTTTAACGCCATATCATCAATTATTAAGTTGTGTTACAGCTTTCCTGGATCCACCAATACTAGCCTAGGGCTCTGAAGTGACAGACCAAAGGTTACTCCCATGAAACCAGAGGTGTCTGTGGGGCTCGAACGCAGGACCCCCAGAGTTCTACATACTTTGGAGGTATTCTGCCACAGAGAGTTAGAGGTAATCTAAACATTTTGCTTTATAAACATGGCTTAAATGGCTTTATATTGCAGTAGGGAGCATCAACGCCTATTACAGAATACTTTCAAAGCATAGCATCTAGACATCCTTTTGTGAAGATGTTCTCAATCCTTTGTAGTCAATAATGCAGCTTTTTGTGGGCATTTTTCGCATTAAAAGCTGCAAGGGGAAATTATTTACCATAGGAATGTTACGTCAAAGTCATGGAGAAAAGAAATTGAAAAGAGTAATGGTAAGATATTAAGATAATATTCCATTTGTCTGATAAAGTAACAGTTACTTCATCACATTTAGATCTTTATTTCTAAAAGACCCCATAACATTCTTATTCTCCCCTAGATCTTTTAAATTAATGGATCACACATTACTTTGCAGCGAACGGGAGGAGGAGAGAACCCATGAAAGTGTAATTGGGGTTTCTAATCCCATCAAATTAGAAACTGCAAAACCCAAATTTGTTGATGGTAAACTGTTGTTAATTCCACGGAAATGTGTTGATGATGAACTGTTGTGTGGCCCCATTGAATTATCCGTCTTGCATTGAAGCATCAATTCCTCTCTGAATTCCATTTTAATGTTGATCTAAAAACCTGTTCACCTTGTGTTTGTTAATTTTGTTATAATCAATAGTCATTACGAGAGGAATGCATAAAATCTCATCGTTGGAATGGCGTAATAATCAAAGGAAAAAAACACATTACCCTTATCACATTTCTTTAATGCTTAACCCTTACACTTAATCAAAACACCTATGAATGAATAACAAGCAAACAATATGACCCTTTTGTCATAATCCTTTACAGTTTGAAATTTAATCAAGTAGTGCTTCATGTATGTCATTTGCCATTTTGATAATTTTTTTAAATGTCCTATACTGCAATATACAGTGTATTCCTAACGGTGAAATGGTTAAAAACCTGAGGACATTGTTATAGATGACATGAACAGATTTGTTCAATAAAACTAAATTCAGTCTTTGCTTTCCTTTCTTTGATCCTATAGACTTTGTCCTTCTTTTCTCTTAATGTGTCTGTTGGAATAAAAAGTGAAAGGGGAACACTTAAAAAAATTGTTTCTTCGGACATATTTGTAGGAGTAATAACATTAGTATTCACTTCAAATGGAATTTTCAGATAACATAAATTAAGTATTGAACAGCCAAACAATCATTAATATTTCAACCCAAATAGCGTCAAGAAAGGTTTATCTAAATTTTACAAAGAATTGTTTTTCCACAATGATTTCTAACATTTCCATTGTTAGTCAATCTTAGAAACTTTTTTCTAATTTTGGCTTCTGTTCTTACAATTAAGTCCCAACCACCCTCACCATTGTTCTTTACTCAGAAATTGGCTGTTAACATCTTATTCCAAATTAGCTCAATCTCAGGAAACCATTTCCAAAACCTTTAAAATTGCCATTGGAACAACAGAAGAAATCGGTTGGACGGTTTCCTTCCAAAATTTCACTATTTTTTTCTTTAATTGGTTATTAACAAGGTCTCAGATGGCTTTCAATTTGGACCCATCCCAATTCTCCATACAGAACAATGTTCCTGCTTAGGAAGCCATGCAGATCACTAATGAGAAAGCAATGAGCATTTGTTGATAAGGTCAGCTTGAATGCTATGGAATTTTTCAAATCATTTCACATGTTGAGAACAAATTAAAATGGTGACACACTCCCAGATCCACATCAGTGGGAGAGATAAATGACTCAGAATCTGTTCAACCTTTTCCATGCACGCATGGCAGCACTGGAAGCTTGTTTGATACAAGCTGATTACATTTTATTCACTTGCATTTGACTGATAGGTTAATGCAGTGTTTTTGTTATAGTGTGCCTAATGATGATGTACTAAATGGGTTCTTGGGAATGGTTGGGATAGGTGAAAACATTTTGAGAAAACAAATTTCGAGGGCTCAGTACAAGACGAGAGTAAGTTCTCCACTTTCTTGGAATATTATCACTAGTCTTCTTGTATTTAGACTAATGACAGTCGTGTATTTGGACTATCGATCAATAGTCGTGCATTTGGACTTAAAATAGTCTGGCATTTGGATTAACAATAGTCTTGCATTTTATAATAAAACATAAATGTTGCTCAGACCTAAGCAAAAGGTACCAATTAAGGTATGGTCATGAGACCAAGCTTTGTTATCTTTCTACACCCACCTTACAAAGTATAATTCCTTAATTAGATCCAAGGGGGGTGGGTATAAGCCAGGTACTAAACACTTACCTAATTGCATTCATAATTTAACTTATCTTTAAAAAAAAAAAAACCCCATCTTTATGGCCATACTTAAAGACACATGCAATGCTTCTATGATCGGCATAAAGGCTTGCAAATGCTAGGTTGTAGTGTAAAAAGTTCTTCCAATTCTTGGCTGAAATCATGCCAGTAATTGGATTTGTGCAAACATTGAATACATGTAATTACTCTGTTAGAGACACATTTTTGAATTTAAAGGTGCTTGTTCACAGATTCGAGGAAACTTGGAAGTTAAAAAATAATTTCATTAAACCTGCACAACATCTCTTCTGTTATATGATATGCATTGAAGAAAAGTCATTTGAAGCAAAATTAGGTTATTCTTAATTCTTTAAAGTGTGTATACAGTGATTTATCATGTTTTCAAAAGCAAAAGCGTGATATTGCTTTTGAGATCACGTGCATCTATACGGTACATTCTTATATCAATTGGCGCTTCCAGAATCAATTATGCTATCAATAATAAGCTATTTTTAATTGTATATTAAACAATAAGAAAAAAAATACAAATAATGTTTCAACGACATTTTAATTTGACATCCAAATTTTCTCTTTTGTGAACAAAGCACCTTTACTTAATTATCATAGAATCAAAACAAAAAAAATTGAGACAAAAGGAGAAATTGCTCTTATAGAGCAATTTCTTCATTTGTCAGAATGTTTTTTCAATACGTCCTGAAAGTGCATCCAAAACAAGCCTACTAGGATAGACAGGCGCTGTAAATGATGTATTAATACAGCCAAAGAGAGTTGGTGAAGACAGAGGAAGGGATGTTTATAAAGGCGGTTTGTCTGTTGAATTACAGACTTCTAATTTGTCACCACAGGCAGTCTTCCACGGAGTTTTATTGAGGAGATGGAATGCGAATTAAACTCCTTTCAAATCTCAAGCACAAATTGCACATTGTTTTTTTTTTGGTTTTTTTTTTCTCGTCTTTGTTTTCATATAAAACTAAATAAAATATTTGAGTTGGTACCGCACATCCCTTCCCCTCCAAGCTTATCAATGGAGTCACAAGGAACCATAGTAAGGGTAATGGCATAGGTAAATGCTTTTTGACAAGAACTATGTGACTTGACCAATTTGAAAGAAAAAAGCAGATTACGATTATGTCTATATGGGTGTTACATTGCGTCAACCTAGTTTAAGCTATGTTGCAATGCCTGACTTTAAATGATGGAGGAAGACCCCAAACTCAACTACCCATAAAGACTGGTGAAGCCGGGTAAAGCCATTGGCATTCCATAAGTGAGATGGGGGACTACCTCTCATGAAAATTTTAATCCGATCACACTGAACTAACATAGAGAGGGACAATGTAATTTCAAGTTCTGTACTCTAGCCACTTGACCACAGAGGCCCCCAAGACTGTTTAGTTATTAAAGATAAGCAGTTGAGAATATACAGTCTAACTTGTGTTAATCAGCCACCCTTTTAAGCAGCCAACCTGCCTTAAACAGCCACTACAGAAAGTCCCATTATTAGATTTATAGTGTACATCAATTTGTGTTAAGCAGCCAACCTGTCTTAAGCAGCCAATTTACTCTGTCCCATAGGCTGGCCTCTTAACACAAGTTTGACTGTATAGAGAAAAAGTTAATAGTCCTCACAAAAAATGAATCTTTAAAGTACCACATCCAGTGAATGACAATTGTTCAAGTTACTTCTATACGTTATTGAGAACAGAATGATTAAGAAAGCAGGATATTAAACCCTCACAGCATGACAATGTGAACAGTCCCCTACATGGAAAATCCTACAAACTACCCTATTCTAACAAACAAGAACTTTTTTTTTACATAATCCTCTCCTAGTCACCATCATATATTTTCTCAAAAATTCATTACATAAAGTGATGGTAATGTCTCTCATCAAATATTCATGTCTTTAGTTCACACAAAACCCATTTTAGCCATACACTAATAAGGATAAATTTCCGAATCTGACTTTTCACGATGCACGATGTGTGTTTGTAGGAGATCAAGTTTCAATGAACCGTCACAAACCTTACTTTCATGAAATCCATAATTAATGAACCCAATGAAATATTATCCGGAGATTTTATTAAGGGACCAACGCTGGCAATAGTTCCAGGGGTCTGTCTACCAAGTATGTGTAATGCTTTCTCTGTTCATAGTGCTCCATCCTTTCTTAACCCTTTACCAAACACCAAATTTTCAACTGTCCCAAATTGGAAGACTTTGCAGACAACATTTCAAAGTGTGATGAAATTGGAAAGTTATCCTCTGATGGAGTAGAAAACATTGTGGAAAAAGGAGAAATTGCTCGTTAAGGGCAATTTCTTCTTTTCCCACAAGGTTTTCCAGAGTCATCTGCCGCAGAGTGGTCAAATGTTGTTATTGTTTGATATTGGGTTAAAGGACTATCCCTGGTGATAATTCCAGGGGTCTGTCTACCAAGTAATGCTTTAGTGCTCCGTCCTTTCTTAACCTTTAGACTCTTTAGTCAATTCTTTTAATCCATGAAACCTATCATTACCACATCTTTTGCAGAAGGGTTTAGAAACCACTAAGATAAAAGATAAGTTGCTCCAAATGAACTATTCATCCTTTGATCACAATGGTTTGTATCCAATATCATAACAAAAAGATGATTTTTTTCTACCCCAATTTGTTGTCGTCTGGTGTACCTTTCAATTTGGGCTTGTCACAGATATATGTTTAGTTAAATGGCTTCATACAAATCTATTAACCAATATAGTGATGGAACCAACTTCATGCTTATGCAAACAGGTTAGATTCAGGCTAGTCTCCAAGTAAATTGGCGGCTGGCCTGAGATCTAACATGCTTGCTTCTCTTTGTATCTTTCGTCATCAGAATTAAGCAGATATTAAAGCTTTCAGAAAGCAGACAACACAAAAAACTATTTTAAGAAATTTACCCAGCATTCTAAGGGTTATCATTGCATGGGTTAGCATAATGATTCTTTCATGTCAATCATGATAAATAAAGCAAAGTATTCAATTCCTTCATCATGTCATGTGAACGTAATGCCATGAAGCAATGCCATCCACATCAGTATTTCCATAAGTATTTTGATTCCATATTGATATCTACAGATATGATCATTTATATAACACAATGACCTTCAATACCTTGCTTATACAATGACTTTTACCGAATATAGGAAAAAACATTAAATGTGGGTTGGTCCTCAACATTGTATGTGATCCGTGGTAAAAATCATAGGCACTTACTTTTAACTCAAAAAGCATCACTAAAATGTCAAACTATTGTGTGGGTAGAAATTGTATTTTACAAATATATGACTTTTTTTTCTGTCAATAGGTAGCACTATATAATACTCTCATCACTTTGATCACACTATAATTATAACAATGATATACTTACTTTTCTGGTACCCAATGTCATACCCCAGAAGTTTGCCATTGGGTTCCTCAGGGGGCAGCCATTTTAACAACACATATTCTGCTCCATGGGCACCTATCCGTAAATCTCGAATAGGTTCTGGCACTATAAATAACAAAACAAAGTTTTCAATCTCGCAATGTAAAAAGTAAGTATCAATATCAAAGGTTCACTGAAAAAAAGTTCAAGTCAGACAAATGTTTTATGTCATATCAATTATTTTTCAGTTATGTATGTACAGTCTTACCTTGTGTTAAGCAACAACCCTTTTAAGCAGCCAACCTGCCTTAAACAGCCACTACAGAAAGTCCCACTGTTAGATTTATAGTGCCAAGCAATTTGTGTTAAGCAGCCAATCTGTCTTTAACAGCCAATTTACTCTGTCCCATAGGCCAGCCTCTTAACACAAGTTTGACTGTAACAGCTTTCTTGGATCCACCAGTACTAGGCTAGGGCTGAAGTGATTTGCCAAATGTCACTCCATCGAAACCAAAGGTATTGATGGGGCTCAAACCCAGGACCCCCTGGTGGAATATCCGCCAACTTAATCACTTGGCCACACAAAAGTTCAAAGCCCATCTCAAGGATTCATTTTATCACCATGTTAACATTACATCTTTGCATTGGCTATAAACAATAAAGGACTTAATATCAACAATCTTGTTCTTTGTCCCTTTAAAAAGTCAATAACTTATCTTTCAGATGAATGACTAATTTCTCAGTAAAAAAAATCATTTAGTATCTCAAAAAAATCGTTTACTGTATCTGTAGCCTATCATAACATTAAGCATTACCATATACAGTCTAACTTGTGCTAAGCAGCCACCCTTTTAAGCAGCCAACCTGCCTTTAACAACCACTACAGAAAGTTCTATTGTTAGATTTATAGTGTACATCAATTTGTGTTAAGCAGCCAACCTGTCTTTAAGAGCCAATTTACTCTGTCCCATAAGCTGGCCTCTTAACACAAGTTTGACTGTATAAACATATTGAATTAAAGACTATAGTAAGTCCTTCACAAATGTGGAGCAATAATCCTGCATTAATCCCTTAATACTAAAGAAAGTCTTGATACCAAAACACCAAATTCATTTCACAATTAGCGAAAAACCTTGGCTTATGGCAAATCAACGCTAGTACCAGTGGATCCAGGAAAGCCATAACTGTAAAAATTGTTGACACGGCGTTAAACACCATTCAAACAGCAAATCAAGAAGACACATTGCGAGGAAGTCTTGACAACAAAAGGTTTGAAAAAATAACAGGCTGCTTCAAACAGATAGAACATTACATGTCTAGTGGCTATTGATCATGTGACGTTAAATGTTTCTTTGGATCCAATTTAGCATCACTACTGACAAAATTCCCCGGAAAATATCGGTGAACAACAAACACTTCCTAGACCAATTTGAACAAAATGATGTTATTTTGACAAAAATAGGTAGTTTTGTTTGAACAGTACCTATAATTTCATGGGCTTAAAAGAAATGTTGACAAATGCTCACGCTGTTGTATTAAAATGCCAGACATCTTTCTTGTAACCTCCATCCTGAAGTTGGTAATGGGTATGAAAGAAATAGCTTTTTAAGGTATCAAATCCTTTTTTGTTACAAAAGTGTTTTGTTTCTGGTCTAGTAACCAGAATTATGTTTGTTATTTAAAGGCTATCCACTGCTTTCCAAAAAGGAAACAATTGTGAAGTGGTGCGAGACCGCTATAAAATGTTTTAATGACTTCATTAAATATAAGAAAAATATTGGTCAAGTCATGGTCACAAAATCTGGACTGCTGTATTTGACATTAAAATCACCATCAGCTTAGCTATTCAATAGGCCTTTTCAGAAACGTGGTTTGTCTCCCTTTGAAAAATCGGGCCACATTCCGAATACCTTCACTTCCGGGTATTAATTTCGAAAGAAGAATGTGGGCAAAGGCAAAGAAAACGATCGCTATCGATCGGATTTTGAAATTTATAAGCTTCATGTACCAAAATCAGAGATTTACATACGAAAACATCAACAGAAAGATTTGTTGTTGGCTGTTGCCAAGCCTCTTTATAAAAGGAAATTGGATTAAATTGAATTTAATGTGACCCGAATAGCGCACCGCAGTTCAGTTAAAACATGACAATCTGTGTGAAAAAAAGGCAAATAAGTATATGTTTTTGTCTGAATTAAATGCTTTGACAGATCAAAAATGTGTTAATCGGCTGGTTGATAGAAAGAAAGAATGAATGGAACACATATTTCTAGAATGTTATTACAAATTTGCATTAAGTTCGATTTACGGATTTTAAATAAGATAGAACAAACATCAGCATTTTTGTCAATAATGTGTAGAGGTTATGTTTCTCCAATAAGTATATATTTTTTCTTAAAATTGAAATTTGTCGTATTAATAAAGTACCTTAAATAGGGAATTAGTTGTTATATGAGGTTCTCTGTCAGCCTACCTTTGATGATATATCGTATCCAAATATTACGGGCTATGAAAACAGTCCCAGTCCATTTTTTCCACCTGTTGAAACTACATTCAAATAACGCTTACTAAATAACGAGGGACACAGAGTTGTGGAGATCTTTCATATGTTTAAAGGACCTCAGATTGCCGATGGTTAATAATTACTCTATCTCTCGATTGGCTTAACAATAAAGGGTGTGACTAGAACATATGGTGCAAACGTGGCAGATTGGTGTTAATTTGCATCAACACTCTTAATCCCTGTGATAGCCAAAGTTTGTTAATTGACCCTTTGAATGTAATTAAGAAGGAAAACTGGCAACAATCCATTGAATTGAAAAGAGATTACAAATGTGTAAATTATCATTTAAATGATATATAATTAAAAACAAACAAACTCAAACAAAAACACAATCGTTCTTGTTAAACAACAATTATAAGAGACATTTAATCAAAAGATTACTACGCAATTAATTAAAGTTCAAAGTAAGAGAGACAATATTTTCTAGCAAATCTTTGAATTTTTTATCAATATGATTACAAGGCAAAAAGTCATCAACAAAGTAAGTGAAATGTTCCAAATAAACCCTTATTGCCGAATCTGACTCTTAAGTCTGTTTAAAAGTTTACTTCAAAGACCAGGGGCGGTCCAAAGGTTTTTTTTTTTTTTTTCGTTGCTTATAAGAAGCCTCATTTTACATAATGTAATTCTGTATTACATCGCATGAACCATAAAGTCATAACTATTTGGGGTAAAACAGAACAAACTAAACATACATGTCGGCAGATCAAGACATACGGGTTCAACAAATATGAAACATAGTACATGTACATAGGCAAATGAATTTTCTACATAAGGACTTCCCATTTAGTCTACATCCCATAAAGGTTTCAATTCCCACGTTGTCTACAGATTAAATTGCCAAAAGATCTACAGTTTAAAGAAATATTTTCATTTCATTTTTAATTGATTAAAATATCTTTAAAAGATTTAGATTATTCTGAATCTGCATAATTTGTTAGAAGCATATTACGAGAAAAAGTGTAGACCAACATAAGAAAAATATTCTTTTCTGGATCTACACTTTATACATATTTTTCTTTCCCACCAACCCTCCATAGAAAAAGTGATTATAGGTTGGATTGATTTTCTACTCAGTTAGTGTCAAAAACAACCAAATTTTTCCGTGTAGGTGAGATGGAACTTCTGTCTGAAATGGTGTGAAAATTGGTAAAATAGACTTTAGACAAAATGGGAATAAACCTTGTACATAACAAAACGACCTGTCACTCAGTAACATAGGGAATTAACTCATAAAGGGTTGATGCGTATTTGGTCGAGTATAGAGGGTAAAAAAAGATCGTATATGTTATTTCCTACGTGATGCAGTTGACCAATAAAAGAAGCAATAAAACCCTCGACGTGAAAGATATGTATCTTTTGAAGCTTGCCGTAATATACAGGTGCGCATCACATCATGTTTCGTTGACACATAGTTGTGTGTTTTATAGCTTCGAGGCATGCCATTGGTTGCTATATAATGACGGAATCATATTTTGATTGGCGTTGCAAAGACAGATTAGGGTAAATCGTTCTGCTTGAAGGGTCCTGGAAACAGTAATTCTAAGTAGAGTGAATGGTATGGACATGTTTTAAATCAGAGGAATCTAACGTTGACTCGGTAGGTGTAATTATTGTTGAAGTCCGATAATTAAACATGAATATAATCATTTCTATAATCTCTTATAAGTTAACATTTATTTGTCACTCTTATTGGACATAATTTGATGGAATGTCCCATAAATAAGTTGAACATTTATTAAGTAGGTTTGATCAGCTTGCATCATATCATCTGTTCATTGTGTTTGCATTTACATGGTACAACATCGTTTGAAAATGTTAGATTGCAAAATGGATTTTAAATTATGTTATCATAAGTTAAGGCAATAATCAAACAGATCTTCATCATCGTATTCTATACTTTAATTAATGTTTTAGCAGAGGATCGACTCTTCTCACTAAAAATGAATCGCAACGTTGTAACCGCGTAGGTATACAGTGTTTTATCTCGGAAAACTGGGTAAATTGTCCGCTAGAGAGTAAACAGAGAGTAAGGATATACTTTGATATTTCCCCTCCTCAACAATCTTTCCAATGTAGTTTTTACAAACACGACTTTCGACGGCATTGTTAAAATACCCGCAGCAGTTTATCTATGTTTCTCAATGTCAGCTGTTATTATTTAATACCCGGAAGTCTTAAACCGGAAGCTACCGAAAATTTCGTATCTCCGATTAAGAGTATTCAAGAAAAGATAACAACAGTTTCTGAAAAGGCCTATACTGAGGCTTGACCGAAGTTTGCATTACCTTTCTAAATTAAAAAAAAGTCTTCCATGCAAAGGATTCAAGAACTGTGTTCATAAATTGCATGACCAGACATGAACAAATAGCCATTGATAAACACTAAGCTGTTCTTGAGCATGTTCATGAATTCAAGAACATGTCTATGACTATCAATAACATGTCTATAAACATCAACACAGATTCATGAAAAAAAAAAAACAGATTCTTGAATGCATTAATTTCTGTTCATGATGTTCAGGAACACAGTATAAGAACCCTTCACGGGGTTTTTACTAGTTAAAGTATATTAAATACATACCGCCCTCTGGTGTAAAGAAGTCGATGATTTGACTAGGAGGCCCGGTGAAATGTCTATTGATGACAGACACCTGCGCCCGAAGCGCCGTGTACGCTGGAAGGTTACTGATCGTCGCCCGGATGTCCATCTTGTCGTGATCGGCCTCGTCCATCTGAATGTCCACTTCCTTCAGTTTGTGTCGACCTTCACTCGACTTCCAGTATCTCAACTATGGGATATATACAGAGTTTGTTTCATTGTGATACAACACCAAGTAAATACTATTGAAGGCAATGCTCAACTAATAGAGAATCATCCCATTGCTAGGGATTCAAGAAATTCCTTTATGAATACCATGAACAGACATAATGAAGAAATGGCCGTTTAAGAAGAGAAAGTTCTTAAAACATGTTCATGAACATATTCATTGACAGCAGGTCACCTCTCATTGAAATTATGTTGGATCTGTACAGGGTTTTCAACTCATACAAAGAGGAACCATGAGAGTTTAACTTCAGTATTCTGGGTGCTGCGTGGCCCAGTGGTTTAGGTGGTGGACTTAGAACTTGGAGGTCCCGGGTTCGAGCCCCACAGACACCTGGATTCATGGGAATGGCCTTTGGCAAGTCCCTTCAGAGCCATAGCCTTGTACTGGTGGATCCATTCAGTTGTATTTCATATGTAATGCAGCAGTCAGTGCAACTATACATGTTCCTTGTGTTTCCTAACCAATACCGCACCATTCTTTACAAGCACCATACTACTACCACATGGGCATGATTCAATCAGAGATGAGGGCCAATTGACCATGCCACACTGTTCAGTTAAATGATCTAATTGATGGATTTTACCCGTTACCAAACAATAATGAAATTTGACCAGTCCTTTGCAGACGAATCTGGGAAACATTGTGGGAAACATTGAGGGAAAAGGAGAAATTACTCTTAATGAGCAATTTCTTCTTTTCCCACAATGTTTTCTGCCCTATCAAAAGATTATTTTTCAATTTCATCACATTTTGTCGCCTGCAAACTCTTTCCATTTGGGATAGCCGATAACATGGCGTTTGGTAAAGGGTCAATACATTTTGATTACCCCTGAAACCAACTCTACATAAATGATATAGAAAACTAAGAGTTTGCTCATAAAAGCAGCTTCTACTAAAATCAGTTTCGTAAAGGGTTAAAAGAGCAATACCAATGAGTCAATGACCTTACCCGATAGCCTTTGAACTCGCCCAGTATCTTTTCAGCTGATGTGTCCACGGCCTCCCATATAAAATGGGCTTTATGGGGCTCCATACTCTTGATGGGATCCAAACGGAAATCCTTGGGTATCACTTTGGGCTCTGAAAAAGTGGTTTTATTAACAGAATTTTATGTAGATAGATTTAGGAGACAGCTTTAGTTAGTCAATCAACCGTTCATTTGAAAGAAAATAGTGAAATACTTGTGGGGAAAGAAAAGCACCTTCCATTAATCTAACAGGTTTTATTGCCTCTCAAGCAAATATTGTAGGAAACTACTGAGAAAAAAAGAAATGCCTCAAGATAAGCACCTTTTTGGTCACAATACTTTGCTTAAACTTTATCTTAAATGGAATATTATTTACATATGTAGATCTATAAGAACCTTGTATTTCAATATTTTGGCCTAAGCCTTTATCAAGAAATATATTATATACTCAGTCATTGAACCCCCTTCTGGATGTGCAAGAGTTGCTTAAGTCGTGCAATGAACCCCCTACATATGTAAAGGACTTACTTTAGTGTTGCATTGAACCCTTGATATGAGTGTATGGGTTTAATGCATCCATAATAACATTCCATATGATATCTTGACAATGATTTCTGTTAAATAATCAGTTACCAAACTATCAAATTCAATCTTTGCATCAAAATCTATTCTTTAAAAAGCAAATTGCCATTCACATTCCCTCTATCACTACAAACAGCTTTTTTTGATTTGGCAATGGATTCATAAATGTTGGAGCACTTAACCATAAGTCTGTGACCATTAGCCCTTATAGTGATGGAACCAACTTCATGCTTATGCAAAAAGGTTGGATCTAGGCAAACCGCCAAATATGAACTAACCTGTTTGGTACTATGAGTATCTTTCCTCATCAAAATCAAGCAGGTTTTTAAGGTTTGGGAAACCAGATGACACAAAAATCTGTTTTTAGAAAATAACCCAGCATTCATAGGGCTACGTCTGTGACTATTAGCTCACATTATAATATTAGCACACTTTATACAATGGAAAACATAATACATTTATGGATGCTTGAATGTCCAAAATAGCAACACATGGCTTGAATACCTGTAACAGAACACTAATGCAAGTAAGGAGAGCAGCACTTAAGAAATAAGACAGAGAACATTGTAAACACTAACAAGGCTCCCTTGCAAAAACATCAAAACAAATTGTTCTTCCATTTTAGGTTGACATTAACTTAAAATAGCAACATTAAGTTGTTTTGATATTTCCAGAGACGTAAAAATCTCATTTTCGTTTTATGATGTTTATGGTAATAATCAAAATAGTATTACTAAATTTGAGTTAACATTCTATGATATTTTTCTATATTTTGGTTGTATGGTGTGGTGTTTATCAACAACTTTTCAGTTATGTAATGGCTTTCCTGGATCCATCAGTACTAGGTTCTCTGAAGTGACTTGCCAAAGGTCACTCCCATGAAACCAGAATTGTTGGTGGGGCTCAAACCCAGGATCTCCAAGTTCTAAGTCTGCCACCTTTACCCCTGAGCCATGCAGGACCCCTCCTTTCTATAAACTTTATGGTTGGCACACATTATCAAATCCAAATAAATACTTGGAATTTGTTTTTAAGACCAAGTTTGACTGGTAAACTTTTGTATTGCAATTTATCATCAAAGTCAATATTTGCTGATTGCCTAAACTGGACACTTATCATCTCATTCAATTGTTAAGTTTCATCAGAACAGAACAGAACATATTTTATTAAACAAGTACATAGTACATAGTCATATTATACATAGTTTGTACAAAGTATTATACCATGTGGTTTTTAAGGAAAGTTATACTAAACACGTAAAACAATATTTGATTATCAAAGAGTGAAGAAATAAGTAAAAATAGGTAATTAAGATTGTTGTGTATGATTATGAACGCTTAAGAATAGTTGACGTGCCTCCAATGCCGTTTTTATGTATTTTGCCAAATTAATTAGTAAAGCTTCATTATTTGTAGACATGAGAGCATTGAACTTAAAAAACAGATGTTTTTTTATAGTAATACTCAGTTATATATTGTTTTCTGATTTTTTCGAAGGCTTTACAAATACAAATAAAATGATAAACGTCCTCAATGTCATGGGATGTGCAACACATACAAAATCTCTCATTTCGAGGTATAGCATTCTGGGTGTAACGCCCTGTCTGTATCCTTAGAGAATGTGCCGATAATCTCATTCTCGACAAAAAGAATCTAAGATTTGGCGGCAAAATGTCTAAGTATTGTTCATACTCAAAATAAGGTTTAAAATCATCCTATACATCCTATTCTAGTGTTAAGCTTTATGCTTTAAATATAGTCTAACTTATGTTAAGCAGCCATCCTTTTAAGCAGCCAACCTGCCTTGAACAGCCACTACAGAAAGTCCCATTGCTAGATTTATAGTGTAAATCAGTTTGTGTCAAGCAGCCAACCTGTCTTAAACAGCCAATTTACTCGGTCCCATAGGCTGGCCTTTTAACACAAGTTAGACAGTATCCTATTCTAGGTTTCAGTTATCTCGTTTAATGATTCAGTGCAAAACCTTTTTAGAAACTCCTTCACAAAGATTAAGGAACTACTATTCCCTTACATGGAACCCAAATACAGTGAAATAACCTCCAACATATCAATGGTTCAGCGCAATACTATAGTAAGTGCTTAACATTTGTGAAGCACTTGCTATAGTCTTGCGTTGAACCCTCGATATATCTGGAAACGGTTTTGTCGATATATCGGTTCTTTGGTGCTCAATGCTAGATTATAGATTATAGACTTTAAATAGTCCGTCACAGAAGTGAAGGAGTCCCTATCATCGTAGAACCCCTAAAATTCAAGTTCCAACTTACCTCCCTCGCCTGAATGCCCCAGAAAAATAAAAGCTGGTTGCCTGCTTTCTCCCATCTGGTTCATGGCCTTTACTTTGATTTCATAAAGCCCGTAGGTGTCGTTGACTTCCACTTCCCATTTACTGGCTCCCGAATCTTTCACCATATTCTTGTGCCAGTAGGTGCTTCCTTTCCGCCGCCATGAAATTGCGTAATGGAAACCAGGGCCATAATGTAAGAGTCTTGGCATCGGCTGAAATAGCATTCAGAAAGTACATGTATTGTCGGACAGTATTTGCTAGACATAAAAGGCTTATCAGTTGCTTCTGGTGTGGATTGAACCAAGGACACCATGTTTAAAGTCCTTGGGCCCGTTTTACTAAACAGTTTACGCTTAAGATTTGCGTAAGTCTAAAACAATAAGTCCTTTTATTTCAATATTTGGCAAAGCAATATTGCAAAGTAACACATCATTGGAATCGTCTCTCCGAGACGCTTCCAATGACGTGTCACATTGCAATATTGTACTTTCATTGAAGATATTACCCATGTTAATCAATTATGACTTACGCAAACATTTTCCGTAAGTTGTTTAGTAAAACGGGCCCCTTAACCTTAAGCACTGGGCCACTCGTGTCACTAATTCTAGTGCTGACCATAGCCCTTTTTCTTTTGTTCGTCTTCACTCTTTTCTTTCTTTTCAATGCTTATCAATCAAGCGTCATATTGTGTACCAGCTTGTGTCAACCAAGTAACTTCTTATACTGGTTCTTTTATGACAAAAAAAACATTACTTGTGAAACAAATTAATAGTTCCTTATAACTTATTGTCATAATTATGTTTATCAATTTTCAAAGATTTTCAGAAAGAAAGGGTTACACATTGGATGACTCACAGCCGAGTTCCATTTCCTATCGTCAAGGTAAAATACAAATATAACCTACCTCCCACGTCACAATTAATTTTCCTGTTTTATATGTTAAAGTCCGCACATTTTGGGGGTTACCCCCAGGTCGTGTAGGTGTAGTTGTACATTCCTGCTTCGTTGGTTGACTTGGTACACTAAAATCCACGTCGTTTTTGGCTAAAAGTCTAAAATTGTACGTTCCCCAAGGGGAGAGATTGAGATGCACGGATTCCACTTCCCCCGGTATGGGGTCGTAATAAGTTTCCCAGTTCAACGGGTTATCTGAGGTATTAAACTGTACATGGTAGCTGGTGATCTTCGATCCACCGTCATTCCCCGGCGTCCATATCAGCTCGACGGAGTTCCCGAGACACGACAGTACGGACACGTCCTTTGGTGCTTCTGGCGGTTCTAGAAAGAGTATATTACAAAAAGTATGAGTGAATTAAGTGAATGTCATTTTGCTACTCTTACTCGTTTTTATTCTTTTATTTATACGAGTTTTTACATAACATCAACATATTTTCGTAATGTGGTAATGCCAGGTTCATAATGATGGAGAGGACCCCAAACTGAACTGCCCATAAAAGCTGGTGAAGCCAGGTAGAACCATAGGCACTCCATAAGACACTGTCGGGAGACTGCTTCTCATGAACTTCCCTCTCTTGATTTTTTTTTTTTATATGGGTTTTACATCACATCAACATTATTTCAGTTATGTAGTGATGCCCGACTCTTAATGATGGAGGAAGACCCCCATACTTAACTGCCCATAAGGGCTGGTTAAGGCAGGTAGAACCATCGGCATTCCGTAAGTCAGTCGGGAGACTGCCTCTCATGAAAATCCATATCCCTCTCAGGATTTGAACCCACGCGGAGAGGGGCCATGTGATTTCAAGTTCTGTACTCTAACCACTAGGCCACGGAGGCCCCCCGCTCTCTTGATTGATGTTTTAATGCAACTATGACAAAAAAGGAAATTGTTCTTAGCAAGCCAGTCATACATGCAGTGATATTTTTCTAAATCAAATCAATGGGCTTTTTTGAAAAAACCTTAAAAATCAATGGATTTTTATATAGAAAAATGATAAAAATGAAAGAAAGTAATGAATTTTTAGGAAATTTAATGAGATATTTTGGACCAAAAATTATCACTGTACATGTGTCACCAATTCTGCAAAGATAGTATTATTTAATTATTGTATGATAATTGTAAATGACAAATAAAATTGTTGCGGCAAATCAGAATTAAAGTATGAGCATGTCTTAAATGAGGATATTCAGGACAAATAATGGGTAATAAATTATCCAATCACCCCCTATTTCAAAGGCTTACTAATCTTTATATAGGCATAGTGCAAACAAATTCACCTGACTTTAACCTTTAGTTGACCTTTAATAAAGTAGAGTGGGATGATGATGTATAAAACAATAATCGCCAAGAGATCATACATTGTCAGAATCACTCAAAAGATTCTGTGAATCTTATTACAGGTTTAGAGTATCAATGAAACAGATTTAATATCACTCTTATATCATGAAAACAGAGGTTATCAACGTCAGGAATTTGTTCGCACTATATATACCATCGTGAATGATCGCTTTTGACCTTTTCTACCACTGAATTACCCTTAAAGCACTTTGATGGATATACATATGGACAAAAAACACCACTCTGCCTAGAGACCCTGTCACCAACTTTCAGCCTAGTTAGACAGTATACCTTCTTTATTGATTGTAGACACAGTAGGGTTTAGCTGATACTCTGATATAGGAATATGTCACTGGACCAAAATAAACCTAACAAAAGTCAACATAAAGAACTTTTTTTTATAATGGCGAGAAACCATGGTGATTAAACTTATTGAAGAAGTGCTTTTTTTCTTTTGCCATATGCGTTTTACATTGCGTCAACATTAGTTCAGTTATTTTGCATTGCCACAATAAAGTAAAAAATCTAAGCTTCTTGTATTTCCTCACCTATAGATACATTTTGATCCTATCACCAGTGCTATTTTTGGACAATAATGTTTGTGATATCCGACATTCACCGTATAACACACAATCATGTGATGTGTCATGATGCCAAATGTGAACCATGTTATATGACAACATGAATGCTTTCTTTACTTGTTTACTGTCCTTTGATATTGATATTGATTTTCTGTTATGTTTCTTTTTTTATGTGTTTTGCTTTCATTTTATTTGAATCCATATTGGTAAGAGGATAAATAGAAAAGATGGTAGGTGTTGAGAACATTTGTAATATCCGGCACTTACCATAAAACACAGAGTCATGTGATGTGTCATGATGTCAAATCTGAACTATGTCATATATGACAACATAAATGCTTTCTCTACTTGTCTACTAAACTTGATATTGTTATTGATTTTCTATTTTCTTTCTTTATTTTATGTGTTTTGTTTTCAATTCGTTTGTTTGTGTGTTTGAATCCATATAGGTAACAGGATAAATAGAATAGAAAAGATGGTTTGAGTCTTTAAATAGAAAAGATTATCAGGCATGCCTTTTAATTATTATCTGATTCACGTTTGCCTAATCAAATTATATTCTAACACCTTGCCAAATAACATTTCCTACTCGCCACACTAACCATCTATCCTCTACATATAAATACATTTATTCAATATTACCTCTAACGATGAGCCTTGCAGACGCCATATCCCGCTTCAGACCAACGGACACGATACAGTTGTACACACCACCATCCTTCCCATCAACCCTTCGTATTCGGAGCACCTGATCTTTGTCTTCCTCGTCATAACGGTCAGACTTGTTGTGTAGCGGGATGTAATGGCCGTTGTGTTTCCATTTGATGTTTAAATGTTCGTCGTTCAGATGGGGTTTCAGGGCAACACGGCACGAGAATGCGACGTCCTCACCACGATTGGCGATCACGATCTTTGGTGGCGGATTCTTGATAAGCACCTCACCTGAAAGAAGAAAGAATTGTCTTTGTACATAGCTGTTTGTTTTGTGACTGAACCTTTGATTTTTAGCTGTTATTGTATATTTGCATATGCAATATTGAATGTATTTGTTGGCTGGGATTGACCAAGGTTTGAAAAATATTTGTATCATATTGCAGCAACTGCAGTTGAGTTATCAATGTGCCTTTGAACTAAACCAATTATAGTCCTTTTTTAGGCCTTAACTCCCTTTCAATTCATCATTATAACTAACCTGATTCATTACCCAGAGTACCTTAGAGATCTTTGGTTTTCACTTTTTCACTAAGAATCTTCACAAAGGAAATAGAAAAAGAAAATGCTTCCAAATAAAACTAATTCAGGTCACAATAAAGGTAGAATATCAAGATGGGAAAGTGGAATTATGCACCCAAACGTAACTTGTTTTCCCATGCATAAGAGGTTATCAACAAAAAACTAGTAAAAAATGTCACGGATCTGGCATTCTGTCCTGTGAGTTCTAATAAATAATCTTGTTAAATCCTGGAAATTTCCCTCTTTGTTCTCACAGAAATTCTTTGCATTAATTTTCTGGTCTCATTTGACCAAATTCACCATTATGAATTCAGAGGAAATAATCAATTTGGAAGCATCCGTAAACAAGATTTTCCATTTAGCCTTTTCCTGTGACAAAAACTGCAAATCCATATTGACATGAGCATTGAGTTAAAAAGCCATGTGGCAATGTGAAAAGTAGAAAATTGCTCATTAAGAATAACTTTATTCTCCTTTTGTCACACATATTTTGTTCTGATCAATGATTGCTCTCCATGAGCAATTTCTTATTTTGACACAATGCTTCTTACCTGTTATTGATAGCTTCCAAAGAGTAACTTCTTTTGTCAAAATATTTTCTTACTTATAATTGGTATGTTTCTATTTGTAAATGAATGTACAATTGGTAGTTAATCATCTCAATAGAAAAACAGCTCATGCCATCTGAATCATCAATTCCCTTTAACGAATAATATTTCAACAGCGGTCATTTCTTTAAAATGACCATGATCCCAAATTGACTGTATAATGGATGTATATTTATTTCAAACCATCCAAAAATAGACAACTTATCTTTTTTTGAGAAGATTTTACTAAAGTAACAATTTTTTGTCAAATGCTAGTAACTTGACGTTAATGATAGTAAACAATTATTGTCTATTCCGAGGAAAGGGTTGATGCATCCTTTTTGCATACTAATAATACCAATCCGCAGCTAAGCCTATAGAGGGTCAACCCTCTTGTTTCCCTGTAATTCTTCATAAGTACGAGGGATGACAGAAACACAAGGGCTATTTACAAATTAGCCCATTTCCTCATAATGCTTGATATAAAACAACCTCATGGAGAAATCTTTGAGAAACATTTATGCCCAAAATCATTAAATATTTTGTGACATACAATTTCTTTATGCCGAAATGTATTTAGATCAAATTTTTTTCTTCAATTTTTTTTTTAATATTCCTTAATTACTGGAACTCATGGTATTAAATTAGACCAGCGAAGTAGTTCAACAAAGGACATGGATTGTTTCATTCATAACCAAATCGTTAGTAAAACAATGAAAATCGGAATCCATTTCTACAATGCAAAATCAAAATAAAGCAAATCAAAGAATACATATGAATCTAAATGAGTTCTTGAGAGGAGCAGTTTCAAATGCCTGGAGTCAATTATAACCGCAAATAGTTGTGTCTTATTGGAAAAGGATCTAATGGCATTAAGTATACTTAACGAAAGACTCTAAGACAATTTGGACAAAATAATAAGCACTCCTCTGTCTTTGTCATGATCAATATCATCACAAAAGCTCTCTTTTTTTTACTAATAGATCAAGCACTTGTGGAATGCTGATTACTTCAGTGAGTAAGTCTGACTCATATAGAAGCTTATGCTCTTCAGCTAAATAGAGGGGGATTTGCCCATATAATTTGAGGATGGGAGCTATCTTGGGGACCAACAATGATGAAAATTGAATTGTTATGGATTAGCATTATACAATGCAAATTGGGGGACATAAAGTTTGAATGCCACCAGAGAATCAGCTATTCGAGGGTTCAATGCAATACTGTAGTAAATGCTTCATGTTTCTGAAGCACTTACTATAGTCTTGCATAGAACCCTCATATTGTAATACCATACTTTGCATGTCAATGTCATTCATAGCTAAATCTCCTTTTTGCTCTGTCTTTCTACATTCTAATGATTTTGGCTAATTGCTACTAAAATGTTTTCTTGCACACTTGAAAGATGTGTCTAATGCCTTTGCTGAAGAACAGAGATCTAAGACAGGATGAAATTATTTGGTGGAAAAAAGAGATATTTCTCCCAATAAATTCTTCTTTTCCAATCATGATTTCCAAAAAGTGCTTCAGTTAATTCTTATCATTGAAATTTGAGCTTTGTAAACATACAAGAAATTTTTCCTTTTCCAGCATCAATTTCCAAAAAAGTCTCCATTAACAGGCCATTGTTGGAGATCTATAGCCATTCAGACTATTGCATTGCTGATGGGGGTAAGATCAATAAGTAGAATTCTATCTATTTATTGTGGGAGATGCAGCCACGGTGTCTCCACCTGGTGTTTAGTTTAGAATTTCCATAGGAAATTACACACCAACGCTGACATGCCTGTTATTTGAAGTCTATACTCTAAGAAAACAGCAGTTCAATGCATTATTCAATTTGTTTTTTTTGTTATTTTATTTTTTTAGCAATTAACAAGTAATGCCAGATGCTCTATATCAAGGGTTCTATGCAAGACTAATGTAAGTGCTTCATGTTTGTGAAGCACTTAGTTTAGTCTTGCATTGAACCCTTGATATGGGCACTATTATAGAACTTGTCAATTTGGATAAAAAACAATGAGTTTCCGCCCTGAGACAATGTTTATTGCTCCAGTTGTTGCTTTTTTTCTTTTGTCACAATGAGTTCTTATAAATTGTCCTACTATTTCAAAGATGAAGTACTAGTTACTATATTCTTGCCATAAAACTCTTATGTGTTTTAAAATGGACTACGGGATTCTTTTGAGAAACCAGTTCTGATTTTTTTCAATGAATCTTTTTAAAATTGCTTTGATAAATTCTTTCTTTCGAAGATGTAAACATTCCTGTTGTTTGATAGATAGGAAAAAAGATGCCTGCCTCGGACATAGGCATCTAATATCATGTATCATTGATCAGTACTTAACGCTGTACAGTCGGGTATCTATGTCCATGTGCGTTACATCTTTAACCTTCATCGCATTCACTTTGATCAATCATTCGTAAAACCATTCCACCCTGTAGATAACAATTACAATAATTGATCAACATTAACAGTCGATTTGATTTTATTTTAGTAGAAAAGTTCTTTTCATGTTCAAAGTGTTTCTGCAATGGGTGGGTGGGTATTTTAAACACCATGTCTGTAGTGCTGCATCCCTATCATGGCAACAATCCATTTATCTCATTCTCCATCACTTAACCCTTTCCCAAACAACACATTTTCGACTGTCCCAAATTGAAAGAGTTTGCAGACGATATTTCAAAATGTGATGAAATTGAAAAATGTTCATCAGAAAGAGCAGAAAACCTTGTGGGAAAAGGAAAAATTGCTCGTTAAAAGCAATTTCTCCTTTTCCAACAAGGTTTTCTACAGTCGTCTGCAGCAAAGTGGTCAAATGTCGTTATTGTTTGGGAAAGGGTTAAAATGATTACCTCAGATAAAATTTGTGCCTGTTGATCAGTAAATATAGAAGACCATCTCCTTTATCAAGGGGTCAATGTTAGCCTGTGGTAAGTGCTTCACATTTGTAAAAACTAATAAGCCACATGAGACTAAAGGACGAAATTGCTTGTTACAAGCAATTTAATTTTAAGTAACAATGCTTTTCTGAATGCAACAGTGTTTGGATTCAAACCCATTCATCTTGCATATTTCCAATCATTTCAATCATTTGAAACAGCCATTATTAGGATATGTTAACTTGATTTTTAATAAGCAAAATCAGCCTAAAGGTATTGAAAACACAAAAAAACATCAAAATAGATTAAAAAGCAAACAACTAATAGATTTATGTAAAAAGAAATCAAATGTGCCTGTATTGTTGTATTATAAAAAGAAATTTTCTATCTTTGTCAGTCTGTATTCAATTTTGACCTGTCCAATGATTCCAATATCTTCTCTGTGTTCTTGACACGACATTCTCGTAAATCAGAGATTAATTAATTTCTGAGCTATTTATCCGAATTACATCAGAAAGATGACACAGTAAAAAAGACATATCTGACCAAATATTTCCTCAGGAAGGTTGGCAACATATGTATCTCTCATAGACATCTTGATTAAAAGTTAACCCTTATAGTTCTGGAACTGACTTCATGGTTATGCAAACATATTAGATCCATTGGCCAGCCGCCAAGAAAATTGGTGACTGGCCTGTGATCTAACTTGTTTGATACTTTAAGTATCTTTCCTCAACAAAATTAAGCAGATATTTAAGATTTTGGAAAGAAGACAACACAAAAATCTACTTTAAGAAAATTACCCAAAATTCTAAGGGTTCATTCCTCAACGAGAGCTAGTATCAAGTTATACTGGTTAAAATCATTTGTAAACCAAAATCAACTTGTTCCCAATGTACACCACAGTCTTTGAGGAGGACCATGCAATTTCATTGTCAGCACTTTGAAGTACTATGCCAAGGAGGCCTAAGAAAAAGCCAAAGTACTCACGAAAGATGGGTTGACTTGACCGGTTTCCTTCGGTACAATGAAGTCTGACTGCAAGACTGGGGGAACCAATCTCGATATTGCTTTTTGACAATTCAGTCAATTAGCCAATGGACACATTGTCCAGTGTTACATTAGATTGTGAATAGTGGAGAGGCCAAATCACGTCAGTTTATTACAACTGACAGATATTACTTATACAACACGCAAGGTACATGAGGAGTGACTAGTCTAGGTGGCATGTCATCATCTCTTTTAAGCAATGTCTGTCAAAATCCTTTTATTACATTCCCGAAAAGTGACAACATGTGACCAGTTTGTTGCAGATGACTCTGGAAAACATTGTGGGAAATGGAGAAGTTGCTCTTAACAGCATTGTGGGAAATGGAGAAGTTGCTCTTAACAAGCAATTTCTCCTATCCCACAATGTTTTCTGCCCTACCAGAAGATTATTTTTCAATTTCATCACAATTTGAAATGTCGTCTGCAAACTCTTTCAATTTGGGACATTCATATTTTTGGCGTTTGGTAAAGGGTTTGTACATTTTGATTACCCCTGAAAAGAACTCTACATAAATTGCTCATAAAAGCAGTTTCTCCTTTTCAAGCAGTTGTTTTTTATATATTGTTTCAATTTACAATTACTAATTGATATCAGCAAACTTTCTCAATTTCGCGCTATCAAATTGTGTTGTTATGCAAAGCAATGCCTCAGTGAATTTTTGTTTGGTTGAGAGACATTTTCATTTGTATGGGTAGACACAAACCCCATGTCTAGATTAAGTGAAAGTAAATTGTTTTACCAGACTGCAGTAATTCAATTGACATGACCAAATTAAGCCTTGGCTTTCGTTTTATGAATTAATAGAGAACACTCAGACAGAATCACATGACATCTACTGACAGACTTCCCAAATTATTCCAAGATTTCCCATAATATACTTTGGTATTATTAGACCCAAAGGTATACTTCAAGCAAATATTTATACTTTTTTGGTTTTACCTATTTCCTAATATGGGAAAGCAACAACAGGCAAGATGCACTAGAAGGAAAAATATATATATTTTTTATAAAATCAGGTAGAAAGCAATGTGGAAAAGAGTGTGTCTTTTTGTGAGCGCAGAATGATGAGTTTATTTTACCCTTAGAATGCTGGGTAATTTTCTAAAAAACGATTTCTGTGTAATTTACTTTCCAAAACCTTCAATATGTGCTTGAATTATTTTAAGGTAAGACACTCAAAGAAGCAAACAGTTGAGATCACAGGCCAGCCGCCAATTTACTTGGCAGCAGTCCGGATCTAACCTGTCTGCATAAGCATGAAGTTGGTTCCATCAGCGCTATAAGGGTTAAAGATTACAATTTAACTCAATTCAAAATCTTACTTTCACTGCAGCCAAAAAAGTGAATGACTTGCTATAAAATTGGGTTGCATTGAACACTTGACATGTTATCGAAAATTAATAATAACAACTATAAACCATAAACAAAGAAAACTTTTGATATATTATCAACCCTAATAGTGCTGGAACCAACTTCATGCTTATGCAAACAGGTTAGATCCAGGCCAGCCTCTTCTCCAAGTAAATACGCAGCTAGCCTGTCATCTAACATGTTTGCTACTCTGTCCGTATCTTTCCTCAACAAAATTAAGCAAAAATTGCAGGTTTTAGAAAGCAGATGACACGAACATCTATTTTTAGAAAATTACCCAGCATTCTGAGGGTTAAACAAAGTTGAAAACCACCATAACCACCATAATGGTTTCAGCCTATAATTTCTGCAGAAAGGTTAGATAGAAATATCAATAAAGATGTCCTGTGAGATTTTTACGAGGAAGTTCATTGATTTTAAATATGCATACCGCCATAAAAAGTAATATTTCCCAACATTACCAGATAGCACCTTTTACACCTCTCTTGAGAGAAAGCGCAAAAGTCCTTTCCTGAATAAAAGATACTTTTCAAATAATTTACCAAACGTCAAATTTTAGACTGTCACAAATTGAAAGAGTTTGCAGACATCATTTCAAAATGTGATGAATTTGGAAAATAATCTTCTGAAAAGCCAGGAAACATTGTGGGAAAAGGAGAAATTGCTCGGCAATTTCTCCTTTTCCCACAATGTTTTCCAGAGTCGTCTGCAACAGATCAGTCAAATTTCCTTATTGTTTGGTAATGGGTTAATTAATTTACCCTTTTAATACACGTTTAAGCACTTGCAACAAACAAACAAAATAGCAATTGTGTACAGAGAAATAATTGGTTATAAAAAGCAATTGATCCTTTTATCACAAATGTTTATTTTCATGACTTCATGACAGATATGCTATTTTTTCAAGTAGCATTATTGTTGTCTGATATTGGTTTCAATTTCGAGAGGTCACATTTGATGGGGTTAGTCATGAAGAAGGAAAGATATGGCAGATATAGTTTAATATCTCATCAAAAATAATCTGAAATGACTTTTAAGTATGATCAACAGAACTCATAGCATAGAATTTTGCTAAATATTTGTAAAGTTAAACAAAACATATCCTTAAGTTATCAGAGACGTCTATCTTAGCTTTGATAAAAAGGAGAACTGCTTTGAAATAGACTATGTCTCTATTATTAAAGAATATTTTTTTTTTTCTAAACTAAACATGAAGACTCTTTATATCAATAAAAAAAGAGATCAAACCAGTTAGTATTAAATACATCTTTTATTCTTTCTACTTGACTTATATTTGCCTTATCTTGCGATGGTCTTGCAACTAGAGAGGTTTGCATGTCTTCTGCGTAGACATGCTATTTGCATGCCATTCAAGGGGGATAACAGCGGGTCTATTGATTTTCATGTTCCCAGCATTCCATTACAACTCACGTAACCCTTCAGCGGCCTTCTTGTGAAATGATGGTAGAAAGAAGGAGGAAATGCTACAATTTGTAATACCAGCAACACTTCATAAGTGTGCTCTCATGCACTTTTTTTTACTCAGTCTAATAAGAGACAAAAAATCCGTTGGAAAAGTCTCTTTTTCAAAACTTCCTGTTTGCAATGATGGTAGTTAAACTAGAGACAACAAAACATGTTATTTTGCATCTTGAAGCAAAATGAAATAAATAACAGCGAAAGGAGCAAACACTATGAGAAAGCAATCACAGAAGAAATAGAATAAAACAAGAGTTCAATGCAAGACTATGGCAAGTCCTTCACATACGTGAAAGACTAACTTTATTCTTGCATTAACCCTTTCCCAAACGCCAAATTTTAGACAGTCCCAAATTGAAAGGGCCTGCAGACAAAATTTCAAAATGTGATGAATTTGAAAAATAATCTTCTGATAGGGCAGAAAACATTGTGGGAAAAGGAATAATTGCTCGTTAAGAGCAATTTCTCCTTTTCCCAAAATGTTTTCTAAAGTCGTCAGCAACAAAGTGGTCAAATGTCGTTATTGTTTGGGAAAGGGTTAAACACTCAAAAGCCAAAATAAAAGAAAGCAATTTCGTCTTTTATCATCTTGATTTTTAACAATCTGATTTCCCTAGCACACTTAGTGGTTGTCAACAGTGTAGAGCCATTTATATTATCCTTATATGGGTTTACATTGCATCAACATTATTCAAGTTACGATGCCCAACTTCTTATGATGGAGAAAGACCCTATAATACTCAACTGCCCATAAGGGTTCATCAAACCAGGAAGAACCATAGGTATTCAGTAATTCGGGCGGGAGACTACCTCTCATGAAAATCCAAAAGCCTTAATGGTGATTCAAACCAACATGGAGAGAGACCATGTATAGAGCCATTACAGATTGGGTATATCGAGAAAGCAACCAGCAGTGGTGTAATAATTACGACTGTGAAGACTTCTCAGAGGCCAGACCATAGATTGTACAGACGAAAGAAATACAGATTGAAATTTATTAAGACTTTTCAATCAGGCAGCCAATCTTGTTCACCCCTAAGTTTCAATGTAAATGTCTTGGTTAATACGCTGAAGCTGCTTTTAGGGCCAATAGCCTAATAAGCATTCATTAATCTTACATTTGGTCCCAGGAAATTGTTATCCAACCTCTCTAGGTAGTGTGATTAAAGCCCTATGGTTTCTTCAAATCATTTCCACAAATTCACATCAGGCTTTATTTAGCACCATTGAGAGGGCTTTTCCAATTGCTTTATTTGTAAAGAAAACGAAATCTTATTTGATTTAACTGGGCAGTAAATGAAGACAAGAAGGCCTTTTACTTAACTGACAACTAGTTCAAAAAAATTTAGATAGAAAAAAACATTTAAATTTTATCCAAATATGGATGAAAATCTTGTGGTGGCAGTGATCAATGCAGCATCAGCAAGGAGAGATCACTTGGAGGAGTTTGGAGAGATGCGGTACTTGTGAACATGGTGTTGACAAGATGATACAGGTCGATAATTGAGCCAAATGATGACAAATTGATTGAGATAACTCTTCTCAATGGTGCATGCTTAGATCTTCTTTAACCCTTTACCAATCACTAAATTTTCGACGGTTCCAAATTGAAAGAGTTTGCAGATGACATTTCAAAATGTGACGAAATTAAAAATAAGGCAGAAAACATTGTGTGAAAAGGGGAAATTGCTCGATAAGAGCAATTTCCCCTTTTCCCACAATGTTTCCAGAGTCGTCTGCAACAAAGTGGTTAAATGACATGATTACAACCTTTATCTAAACACAAACACATTGGAAACGGAAGGCTCATCATGAGCAAATTCCGCTTCAAGGTTCATCATTTAACAAAGCATTTTGTCATTTCTTTTGACACTAATCATCCTGTTTATTTGTTGTCTGCTTTATATATGGGTTTTACATCACATCAACATTATTTCAGTTATGTAGCGATGCCCGACTCTTAATGATGGAGGAAGACCCCATACTCAACTGCCCATAAGGGCTGGTCAAGGTGGGTAGAACCATCGGCATTCCGTAAGTCAGTCGGGAGACTGCCTCTTGTCTGCTTTAAGTTATGTTTGATGAGTAAAGAGTTAAGGAATGAACGAGCTGGTGTAAAGCAAGACCTTTTTGAACTCTTCATGACCTCCCAGAAGGTATTTTGCATATTTATACAATTCACAAATAAGATGTACAAACATCTTTAAATGATGCCAAGTAACAGACTTAAGTTTTGGAACCTTCATAAAATTTTCAAGTGTTTGTTTCATTTCATAGGCTTTTTTAATTACATCACATACACAGAACATATGCATGTCAAGCTATGTTGCAATGCCCAGCTCAATATAAATGGAGGAAGATCTGTATTTAGCACCAAGCACTTTCTATGGTATTCCACTGAACCCTCAATTATTGATTACCATTTTCTTGTTTTGTGACAATACTCCACATGGTATTGAAGCAATTTGGTCATTTATTAACCTTAGGCGAATGATACTTAAGCATTTCAAGAAATGCATTTATACAATGCTACACATCTCAAGATGACATGGAAATATCACCAGCGATTTCTTTTCAATAAACTTTCTTTTTTGGACACATTACCCTTCCTTGTGCAGTCAAACATGTCTGAATCAGAAGAAAAACTAATCAAGACATATATATGTTTTTTTTTATACAAATGCTTGCTTCTTTCCTCTGTTAAAACAGACACCTCTTAACCTTGCCACCATAATTCACAGCATAAGGGTAAAACATAAAACACTGTGACAAAAGGAGGAATTAATCACTACCAGCAATGTTTCCATAAGTAACAATGAAATTTCAAAATGTTCTGCTACTTGCTAAAAAGTAGATATGCAAATTAACTAAAGGGCTAAGGAAATGCACTGTATTGTGAGACTAATTGGCTTACTGTTAGAGAATAGCTATGAGTCATCTTGGACATATAGGCCTGTGGTCCAGCACAATTCTCAATGGCCCACAGAAATGCCAAGTAGCATCTTTATCTAAATTTTATCACGCTTTAAGCACCCCCTAAAAAACCAGCCTTATTAATGTGAAATGTCATATTTTTGAAGCCACCGTTGGAATATTTATGTCCTTTTATGGGGCACAATCATTGCCTAAAGCGTCCAGGGGACAACTTTATTAGCTTGGGTCTGTCCCTTGCCTCTGCTATGAATGTATTGAAAGTATCATAGATTGATGCTTAATTAGGCAAATGATCCTACTATTTATACATTGAATGGACATTCTTAAACCTATGGTATCATTACTTAAATCACTATACATGTATATAAGGCTTCCCTGATATAAAGCACAATGAATTATGGAGTCTTCTAACTGTCTACACAGTGTCTTTGAGCTTTGTAAGGGTTTTCATAAAAATGACAGGAAATGAAGACCATGTTAATACCATCACATTTTGACCCCTTCCTTTAACCATGGAAATAACTCTTTGCTTTGGACATCACTTGAACACATTCTGACAATGGAAGCTTACACTCATTAAGACCCTAATTGAGTTTAATTCTAGGTAACCATTCTGTATGGTTCCCTTTAATATCATTGGCCCAAGTATTGAATGATTGGTTAAATCTTGTTTATTGTAAATATTTTATTCAAAGACAATGATTAAATCTTTTTAACAGAATGCTTCAAAGAAGAGTATGATAATTGGGACAAAGTAACACAAAAATACAACAGAAAATAAACAAAGTTAAAATAGAGGAACACATTCAGAAAATGAGACATTCAGGATTAATGTTTCAATTTGTCATAACATTTTCTTTCATGCAGGTTAAAGGCACTGTATTGTGTTGGAGTAAGTGACAGTAAATCATCCGACAATCATAACCAACCTTATTAAATAAGGATCAGACATTCTAAGCTGGTGTTTTATGACCCTAATTCTCATTAAAATAGAGCTTTGATACCTCTGCCATTACAAAATGAATTAGATATTAAGGTTCTCTGGTCAAAAAGCAATAATTTTATGGCAACCACCACCCATAAAATAACAGCTGTATTTTGTTTTTTTCATTTAATTTATGCTGGTATGGGGTGAAATCTATTGGTCTTTGTCTGCTTTTATTTCTTTTTTTCAAATGCTAATGTTTATCACCAAAACAAATCATCTTTGTTTGAAGCTTCTATTCAAAACTTCCAACAATCTTTCACAACTATGATTCTATGAGTATTTTGTCACACCTTTTCAAAATCATGTCAAAATTCAAAGCTAAGATTAAAATCACTTTTAAACAAGGAAAGTAAAAGTCGTTTGTATCTATTGTATTCCTAAAATGACAGATGAACGGACCATGAGTCCTTAAACTGTGAAATCTTTATCCTACTTTTAAACATGTGTCTATTTTTCATTCACAAAAACAAAGTTACCTTTGAGTTTCAAGGGTTATGGCAATGTTGTTAACCTAGACTTAAAGTTACTAATCTTCGTAAGAGAGACCACAGATGGAGAAGGGCAATCTGAACACATCGGGTTTATCAAATAAAAACACCTCTGAAATAATAGGGATGACGCCATATTGGTTCCCAGTGGAATGACGTCACTTCACTTTCGTGTTTAAAAATAGATATTATATGTGAAATCTAAAAAGTCGTTAAATTTGATTGAGGAAATAACTTTACATGTCACAACAACAATTTTTCCATTTGGTATGAGTTACTGATAAAAAGATTATTTAAAAGGATGTCCAACACTTCCATACACATTAAACTTCTTAACTTGTACGCTTAGAAAATGTGTTAATTGGCGGATGCCGATTTACCCGAAAAATTGTAACCCTACACTGATATCCGAGGTGTATTTCACAGCTCACGGAAATACCCGAGTAGTTCCGATTGGGAGAAGGGTGAAGTCATTAGCAGGAAAAACATTCTTTAGCTGTAGGTCCTCTCTCCCAAAGGACTGAGATATATAGGAATGACACATTTTACGAGCTGTCGATTGGAATAAAAAACGTAGCCTCTTGGGGCAACCAAGGGCAATTTAGTGCCATGCTATACACGATCTTCAATACAAGATAAGGTAAATTTCTGGCATTAAAGCTGGAGGTGATGAAAACACGATCAAAACTTTCCAGATCTTACTACCAATAAGGTTGTACGTTTTGATATATGCTATTTAGAAGATATTAACACAACAAATTTTCTCAGAGATGAATTTAATGAGTATCACAATTATTGTAAAGAAATCAGGTTTGAACAAAATCTAGCTTCTCCTTTAACTTGCTTATAGTTTTACATGGCATGTTCAATAGAGACTTTCACAGTCGAGTAACAAATAAACATGTTCAATAGAGACTTTAACAGTCGAGTAACAAATAAACAAGTTGTTCATTCATGCTGCTTATATCTTTAAAGTTGAATGTTTGCAAACTTTAAAAAGAAGGCCAAATGGAAGGCTTAAGTGTAAGTTTTCCACGAAACATGAAAAACTTTCTTTATTCTTCCTATAACCATTTCAATTAGTACATTGGAAATAAATGGCCTACAAGCAAATGGTACAAAGTACCAGAACCACATAATGTCTATCAGATTGCTTCCTGCAGTAGTCAACGCATAGACATATCCATTAACCAGCCTCATGCAGACAATTCAGCCAGTGTGGGACAAAAACTGTTTGGACAAAAGCTGGAAATATTAATAATACATTTGTTAATGTCCTTCCTGAAATGGGGGAACACAATTTCCGTATGGACATTAGGCGTCTGTTTAGTATTGGGAACATAAATGTTCTTCTTATACTTCCGAAGGTACCCTGCTGTGGGCAATGGTTTTATCTGATAAGTAGAATCAATCTATCAAATGCACAAACATTTTCGGGGTCCTTTGATAGCAACTGTAAAGCATATTATACAGTAGAGGAAGATACTTGATAGCCTTAAGCACCCAATGTGAGTCTGACATTGTTTTAGATGTTTTCTTACTTCATGTTCTTTTTCATAATAAAAATTTCTTTCATGTAAAATTGTAGAATAGTGTTACACTGGACCCTCAATACACCATCATTCAATTAACAATCAAATCTGACTTATATTGGTTAATTTAAAATAACTTTCCTTTGCCATATATACATTCACCAGAAGACTGCAAGAGAAACAATTAGAATCAAAATGAAAAAAAATATGACAAGCAATTTCTTCATTTATTACAAGCGTTTCTTCCAAAGAAAGTAATATTTTTCATACTTGTGTTTTTCATCTGCTGTTGCTTTCAATTTTGACCAATCACACAGAACCAAATATAAGAGAAAAGGGTTCAACATACCCATAAACATTTGCATACTTCTCTTCAATTGCCCTCGCATGTTTTCATGCCAAAAACCCATCAACGGGACACTAAAACCAGCTCCTTCCTGGGGTAGATAATCGTTATAAATGTGTTTTTGGATTTTGATGTGACAGAACATGTTTGTCTCTCTATACTAAATGTATGCTAGCCAATCAAAGCTAATTGCTGGAATAGTGACCTCGCTTTTGATACTGATCTCTGATGACAATCGGAAGACCTGGTTTATCAACCCATTTCTTTAGTATAAATTCTTCAATGCTCGACTGTATTAAGTACTTAACCGTTGTAAACTACTTATAGTTTTGCAGTCAGAACCCTTGTTATACTTGTATGACCCGAACCTTGAATTGAATTGTCTGACTAATCCATATACAATGCAACTACATACGGTGATTTAAAGGTTTCAGAGGAAGTATGGTTTTGTTCCATTGGAAAGAACAATTCGAGGGTTCATTGCAAGACTATAGTAAGTGCTTCATGTTTATGAAGCACTTACTATAGTCTTGCATTGAACCCTTGAATTATAGTTTAATTAGATATGAACAATTTCTCTTTTGGTCTAATGAATAATAAAGTATTGAACAGAGGTTTTGGTTAATTTAACTTTTTACTATGACTGAGTCACAATAGAGCAAGTTGTAATGCCTTTTTACTGAATACTAAATATGATTTTCCCCCGATTTTATAGACTTCAGATTTAACTGTTCCCTTAGGTGATCAAAGTCTCTCATATTCTTACTAAAGACAACTTTACATGACCAAGAATGGAGGAAATCTTGCCAACCTAAAATTTTAGCTATGGTAATCTTAGAAATTGCTAATTAATGGACTGTTTTGTTTTAAATGCATCACTATTAAAGGTTTTAAGAGAGAGAGAGATTAAACTTAGTTTTCACTTCATACAATCATGTTCCTTTAACCTGAGGTCGGGGCTATACACACACGTCCCACAACATTTTGGGAGAAGTCTGTCGTCTCCGAAATTATAGGATGTCACTCACAGAGGGCCAACATGTGGAAACCCGTAATAACATTTCATTGGTATCTTAGCAACAGGACGGAGCTGTTTTAGGTGAATAAAGCTTGACAAATGAGAGAAAAGATGACTCACTTAGCTCCCATCTTCAATAGAACAATTCTGAGCACCTGCAGCAGAAGATTTAACCCTTTCCCAAACAATAACAACATTTGACAACTTTGTTGCAGACGACTTTAGAAAACATTGAGGGAAAAGGAGAAATTGCTCGTCACAAGCAATTTTTCCTTTTCCCAAAATGTTTTCTGGCCTATCAGAAGATTATTTTCCAATTTCATCGCATTTTGAAATGTTGTCTGCAAACTCTTTCAATTTGGGACAGCCGAAAATTTGTTGTTTGGGAAAGGGTTAAGAAATAATCATGACATTAGAATTTCTACGGGTGGTCGACATATGATTTTGATTCACTTGTCTTTAAATGCCAAATCCGTTTCTTCACTTGTCCATATGATGGTAATATAGTTATATTCAGTAAAGATTCATTTGTCGTTTAAAGCTTTTTGACAAGCTGGGCAATGTAGACAATCAGTTTTGCCACCCCTGCAATAGAAATACTTGACAAACCATTTCTGTTTAATTCATAGTGTTTTATACCCAATTTTCCATGCGTATTAAAGGTAGCATATCTTGATTATTTTCAAGCAGTGCTTTAAATCCTGTTCAGTAGTGTTTGAAACTTCATTGTGAATTCTGATTGGAACTGTTACAAGGCTCTTGATATGGTACTTCGGGTAGAAATAAAACAATCATGAACAAATATAATTCTCTTATCTACAACTTTGAAATGATAAAAGGGAAATCTTTTCAATGATAGATCTATCATTGTCACTTAATCAAATAACATACCATTGGAATAAGGAAAGAGTACTTTGTTATCTTAAATAGAGAGAAGAAGCTTAATGAGCAAACTCTTCCCTTTGCCATAAATGCTTAAATTCTGGAGGTAACCAAAGTAACATTCTTTTGCTTAAATTATAATTAAGGTCTATTTTGACTTAATAAGCAAATGACAAATATCTGTTATGGGGAACAGCTTAACAAGAAGTATGTTGTCAAAGTCATCACAACGAAAGACAATTATGACCAAAGAATAAGGATTGATTATATTACTTGAAACAGTATTTTCTTTCCAACAAATAAAGTTAAGCACACAGTATGTCATTGTGTGATACATAAGACATGACTGTGAATGCCAGAAGACAGCGAAGGACAAACAGCATGTTGCATGAATGATTTAATTAGTTCTAGGGGTTCCATGGAACCCAAACTTCCAATCAATCTTATTCCATTTGTCAACCCGGAAAAATGCAATTTCTTCAGGGTGAAAAGTTAATCTGCGGTGCACCAAAGGTAATTACTCGAGCTCCTTTTGTCACAGAACAATGCTTTATTGATGACCAGCATTTATTTGCCTCAGAAATGGTCACTCAATCTTAATTACCAGCCGTTTCCATGGCAACGGGATATCGGCAGGACATAAAGTGTGCAGAGTGACTGCATGTCATCACGCATCACGGTCAGAACGGTCAGAACGAAAGTCACCGAACTGCAGTCTCCCCTCATGGACACATGTACGTGAAAAGCTATATTTGTGAAATACACAGCAAATTATTGAGATAAAAAGATCTAAAAAAATCGAAATTAACTAACAAATAAGAAATCTATAAATAAGCATAAGAATTGGGAGAGATTCAGGGCACAACGCCTTCTATGATTGCTTGAGATGACTTTGAAAAAGTCTAATAAAATGAAAGGAATAATGTGCTAATGTTTGACACATTCTTATTATAGCTCATAAATTATCAAATACAGTCAACCTTGTGTTAAGAGGCCAGCCAATGGGACAGAGTAAATTGGCTGTTTAAGACAGGTTGGCTGCTTAACACAAATTGATTTACACTATAAATCTAACAATGGGACTTGCTGTAGTGGCTGTTTAAGGCAGGTTGGCTGCTTAAAAGGGTGGCTGCTTAACACAAGTTAGACTGTACATTCTATAATACATGATTGTGTATTGTCTTTTGTGTATTTGCATGTATCATCTTGTCATAACCGGTCTATTGAGTACTTACATTGTAGGATTGATTCATAACAACCTTGAATCTGATTACCATTCTTTTCCAGATAGCTTTTTGTTTTCAAAGTGGCCTGTGATGAAATTCTAGTTAGCGTAGATGAGTAAACTACTCAACCAATATATGGCTTCAATCGGCACCAAAACAATCTGTTCAATCTCCAGAAAAGGAGAATGCAATTTATACAACAAATTATAAGATGCATGCTTAAGTCTTTGATAGTAAAACTAGAATGGCTTCTAGTAGAAAGTAAGGCTTCAAGCACAGACTGAAGTGCAAACCATAATCTTTGACATCTTATTGTAAAGATAGAGACGCCATTGTATCAGTCAATCAAAATAAGATACCTTTGTGACAATAAGAGAATTTGATTTTTCTTGTTAAGTTCTCCTTTCTGTTATAATGATTTTAAAGTTTTACAATATCGAGTCACTTTGATAACCTTTTCTATTACGATGGCTGGAAAGTTCACAGAACAGGAACCGGTGAGGTATCCTGGGAGGAGAATTTAAACTTCACCAAGAAATGAGCAACACAATGCCTGCAGGCATTCTTGAAAGATTGCGAAGGCTTAATTTCTGATTTAAATGAGTTTATCTAATTGAGTTTGGAAATTTGTTCAGACCAAATTAGGCATCCCTACTGTTTATTAAAGACCATGTTTTATTGGGGGTGTGATTAATGCATACTGTAAAGCGCATTTTGTATTCAGTACCATCTTGTATCCTAATTAATTAAGCTTACGGGTTTTTAATAATATTGTACACAGCATATCCTTAATTACAGTCTAACTTGTGTTAAGAGGCCAGCCTATGGAACTGAGTAAATTGGATGTTTAAGACAGGTTGGCTGCTTAACACAAATTGATGTTCACTATAAATCCAACAAAGGGAATTTCTGTAGTGGTTGTCCAAGGCAGTTCGGCTGCTTCAAAGGGTGGTTGCTTAACACAAGTTGGACTGTAATACAAAAGTTTGTTTCTTTTGAATACCATGTTTGCAATACCTTATTTGGAAAAGACCAATGTGACATATTAAGGACATGCCTGTTCAATGCACAATTCCTTTTTTTATCAGAATTGTTACATAAACATCTGCAACATGAATGGTTGGCTCTCTGAATGCTGGACAATTTTCTAAAAAATGATGTTTGTGTCGTCTGCTTTCTGAAACCTTAAATACCAGCTCAATTTTGATGTAGAAAGATACTCAGGGTAGCAAACAGGTAAGATCACAGGCCAGCCACCAATTTACTTGGTGGCTGGCCCTTGATCTAACCTGTTTGCATAAGCATGAAGTCGGTTCCACCACTATAAGTGTAAAGAAGGCCAGAACTAGCATAACGATCTTTGACAGACCAAAAAGCACATCACAATATCATGCCAAGCAATTAAACTTTTGTTTAAAAAAAGAGCTCTCTTTTGTGAAACAAAAAAAAAATGAGCAGAAAACGGAAGAAATTTCCTGGTTCCAGCACTATCCAGCACCATAAGGGTAAAAAAGGTGGATACAGTGGAAAACAGTCCAAGGGAACAAAAAAAGGACACTTATTATATGATTTTCAATTTGGATTTTTGATTCGGATTTTCGTACAACAGCTAAACCGTGGTGTTCAGATCCATGCCTGCACCCTTTAGGAATTAATGGTTGAAGAATTTTTAAAATCAATAGCTTTCCAATTTGATCACATTGCATGATGACAAAATTCTCCAAGACAAGGAACTGACTTCCAATTGCTAAATGTATGAAAACTCAGAGCCAAACTCAACAACTCTGTCTTACAATTGGTCAATAATTTGCTTAGATCTATATTGGCCAAAATTGAATCCGCATCTAACTGTATGAAAACTCAGAGCCAACTCAACAATTCTGTCTTGTAATTGGACAATAGTTTACTTAAATTTATTTTTTATTTTTTTCAGACCATTGTCAAATCCACATTCATTTGCTATTTTTTTCTTTTTTCAGATTACACTAAAAAAGAACAATGAGCCTGATTTGCTTTTCAGGGGGTTTAATGATGTTTCAACTCTGTTTCAATTAACAGGAGTACCATGATGTACTCATTTTTTGTGCAGATCCAGATAAAAAGGATGTTGGGCAGAGATGAATCAATTGATGAGGTATTGATATACAAACTGATATTACAAACCATGGGTCCCTGCTGGCCCCACACTGGGTTTTTTATGAATCCAATTTCAGTTTTGGTCCAGGAACCCTCACACCCATCCATGACACACAGTGAGTGCAACCCTTAGTTCTGTGAGTTAGTCATGGAGAGTTCCTATTTTGGTATGGCAAAGCATGTGTTTCAGGAAACATGTTTTAAGCCTGCTGAAGGATTGGTTAAATTTGGAAAAATATAAGTTACTATCTTGATTTCATGTGCAGAAGTTACAGTTGTTAAAAGGACAAACTTTTAAACAGACAAACTGACAGACTTATAACAGTGTGAGACAGGGAAATATTTATATACAGACAAACAGACAGACTTATAACAGTGTGAGACAGGGAAATATTTATATACAGACAAACTGACAGACTTATAACAGTGTGAGACAGGGAAATATTTATATACAGACAAACAGACAGACTTATAACAGTGTGAGACAGGGAAATATTTATATACAGACAGGCTGATTGACTTTACTATTTGTGACATCTCATGACAGTATCTAACTTAAGTTTTAAGCTTAAACTTATTTACTTTACCTCAATTGTGATGAAGCTTGAAGCTTATTCAAGTTCACTCTTAATGACTGCTTCCTTGATACTACACCAGTACTTGTGCCAATTCATGGGCTAGTCCTGGGATTTTTCATCTCACCTTATGGGGATTCTGTAACTTGGACAGACTTAAACACAGCCATACTTAACAATTTATCAACGAGACAAACTCATATATGTACAAACAGCTCTTCTTATCAAACCAAAAGACTGCAGCTAAATATCTTTTTACATAATGCATTAAAGTTTCTCTAGAGAGTTAAAACCATACCCATAAACAAATAGGAGAAACTGCTTCATCTTTTAAGTCACGCCAGTACTGTACCATCCAAACAAGTTCTTGAATCTTAGTTAAGGATATTAAGTAGGCGTAAACTGATTGTTTGCCGATTTCATTATAATTTAACGATATTTTGTGGGTTGTGAGTCACACTAGTCTTTTCCCTCCGTATTAGGAATGTAATCATTTTGTCTGTTTGTGGGATCCACATCTCAACAGAAATGTTTTTAGGTCTTTTTTTTTCTTCATCTTGTGGCGCTCTTTCCATGAAATGACTTGCTCAGATTCTTCTAAATTGATGCATCATACCTAAATGGATTTTGAAACATAATCTCGTTATCGATCTTAAGATTGTTCAGAAAATGAAGTATTAGAAATAATTGGTTAAGAAATATAAACAATAGTTATAGAGTATTTTGTTTACCTACTTACTTTTTTTTTGGGGGGGGAGAGGGGTGGAGGAGGGGGGGTCCCCATTTTCAACTGACAGATGAGAATGTGATCAATTAAGACAAAAGAAAATAAACGACTAAATCAAAAATACAACATTATTGAATTGCGAAAAAAGTACAATTTTCTTAACAAAAACATTGCCATGACAAGAAACATATTCAATAAGAACAATGACTCAAGAAATATCTTGTTCAGTTATTTGCTGCAGGTGCTTTAAAACCAAAGGAGTATTTGATACATCAAATATATTATTTTAGTTTGGAGTGAACAGCATTTCATTGTACTAGTGGTCTACTGAAACCTTTCAGGTGCAATTCAAACTCCTATCACAAACATTTCTTCTACAACTGTAATCCAAATGCCTAATTGGGAACAAGTAGCTTTCGGAATAAAACACGAAAACAAATGAAGACTTATTGCGACTGATTCATCCAAGTGAAAATGGAAAAACACCAGGATAATTCCTCTTCATCTCAGTGTGTATGAGCGGAGCTATTTTTTTTCTAAACATCACTTTAACCCATTACCAAATAGCAACGGAATTTGCCACGTTTGTTGCAGACGACTCTTGAAAACGTTGTTGGAAAAGGAGAAATTGCTCTATTTTTCCTTTTCCCACAGTGTTTTCTGCCCTATCAGAAGATTATTTTTCAATTTCATCACATTTTGAAATTTTGTCAGTAAACTCTTTCAATTTGGGGCAGTTGAAAATATTTGGTAAATAAGATTTACATGTAAAAGGGATTCCCAAGAAATATAAAAGCATATTTCATTTAAAGGAGACTTGTTCTGCTTTGTTTTCTTGTTAGTATTGCATTTGATAATGCTGCTTTTAACATATTTCTTATCAAGAAATATTAATTCCATTTGTACAGGCTGTTTATATTACAGTGTTATCTAGGTAAACCATCAACAACTTCGGATTTTTTGGTGTGAAGTAAGAAATTTCTCCACTTGTTACATTGCTTTCTATCCAAAATCAAAGTCACACAAATTTATTTTTCTACACTATTTTATTGTATCATTCTGTTGTTGTTTACAGTTTTTAAAATCTCATAAAATTGAGTATGAAGGAATGGGAAAATAGTCATTGCAAAGAAATTCCAGGAAACATTGTTTGTCATAACATTGTGTATTGTCCTAGATTTCAAATGTTTTATGTCAACACTACAAAAGTCAAATTTCTCATGTGTCTCCTTAATCCATCACCTCACATGGTGTTATGAAAGCTTGAACAAACAACATTTGGGCCACGTCACGGGAAAAGGGGCACTCGGACATAGCAAACAGTGTAGCCCCAGACTGAGGTCTGGGGTTACACTGCTTGCCATCTTAGAGGACATCAAGTTCTACCTTTAAATAAATACAAATGATAACTGTCGTGACTAGATGCTGGAATAATAGCGCTAAGAAAGAGCTGAGTCAGTGGTTTTTATTTATGTCCAAGTGCCCCTTTTCGTGCGACGTGGCCCATTTATGAATTATCAAACATCCCTTTCTTATTTTGAAACTAGACTGATACATTAACCCTCATAATGCTAGAACCAACTTCATGCTTGTGCAAACAGGTAAAATCACAGACTCTGTGTATCTTTCCGCATCAGAATTAAGCAGATACTTTAGGTTTTGGAAAGCAGAGGATACCATAATATAATTTTAGAAAATTATCCAGCATTCTTAGAGATAAAAGGAAACTTGTCACAAAAAACAATGTTTCCTAATTGTTCTAAAAGAACTATATCACAGATATAGAGGATTTAATCTTTTCAGTAATAAAAATGTTACCTACGAATAAAATGACATCACAGATTTATAGATTTACATTAAGCTAGATTATTTATAAATACACTTATCAACCCCTTTCATATTAGTGCATGGGCGTAGGAGCAGGGGGGGGGGGGCAGGGGGGGCCCGGCACCCCCAATATCCAGACTGGGGGGCCAGAGTATACTTTGGCCCCCCCAATATTCACAGTGGCAAATGAAGATATTTGTATAGAAAAATGAAAGAAACGAAATTTAACAGCAGAATAAAAATAAATGTGTATTTTTGTGCTCTATGTAATACCAATTCGCCTTTCGTTACGAACAATAACCAAAATCTTTTTGACGTCATCATCGCAAATGGCAATCTGAACACATCGGGTTTATCCAATGAAAACTCAGCTCACTTAAATACCCGGGAAGTATTGATCGACGGAAACAGTGGTGTAAAACATGTTCTTTAAAAGGTGTCAGACTCTATATTGTCTTCAACTGTTAGCTAAAGCTTAAAGAATAATATAATTGTTTGACGATCTCAAATAGTTGGATCCGTGGCTGTAACAGTCTGGTCGCTGCCACTTTTTGTTTAGTTCAACACAATTGATGTCCACGTGAGATCGAGACCTGGCATATCCTTTTTTTTTTTATTATTTTTTTTATTAAAGATACATGTTTTCATACGCTTTCTTTTAATTCTTATAATGTTATTGAATTTGTACATGCATGAATAGTCATGAAAAAGTTTAGGAACATTTATTCTTAGACCGGTCCTCATCTGAAGTTGGCCCCCCCAATGTTGAAAACGCTCCTACGCCTATGTAGTGTGGCGGATATACAGGACATTTATGTTGCAGATATGGTAAACTGTTTATTTTTCAAACGAGATACCGGTATCAAGATTTAAATAATCCACAGGTGTGGGGCCACATTTTTGTTTTAGTTTTAGATACTGCGTGCAGTGAATAATAATATTCAAATCTATATAAGTATTGCAATGATTTTGAGATTTAAAGCATTATCCACTATATTGATGCTTTTAAATTGGGTTTATTCAAGCCATCAATAGCAACTTTTAATTGTATTTCAGTAAACAAAACAAAAAATGTATAGTTTTTATGATATTTGAATTTTGCTTTCAAATGTTCTCATTATGTGAACAAGCACCTTTAACCCTTTACCAAACACCAAATTCTAGACTAGCCCAAATTGAAAGAGTTCGCAGACAACATTTCAAAATGTGATGAAATTGAAAAACAATCTTCTGATAGTGTAGAAAACATTGAGGGAAAAGAAGAAATTGCTCGTTTAGAGCAATTTCTCCTTTTCCAACAATGTTTTCCAGAGTCATCTGCAACAAACTTGTCAAATGTCCTTATTGTTTGGTAATGGGTTAAGGCATATCCTGTGTGTTGTATGGAAGAGGCAACTGGCAAGCTTCCCTTCAGTTCCAATGTGGAGCAAATAGGATTCAGGGAGACTAGGGTAATCAAAATTGTTTATAGATTTTGGGAGCATGCATGGTGTCACCCTGCATACAATTTCTCCAACAGCGTGGATATGATGTGCATACAATCAGGCAAGATTATTCATGCAGTTGGTGGCGTACAAGTCAAATATTCATAACCCTTTCTACATTTTCCATGAAAGCCATTTTAAAGTCCATCCCCTAAGTACATATATGTTACTAAGATTATAAAATCTTGCATGTTTATGTAGCCAGTTTGAGACAGAAGCCAAATCATATAGCACTAAAACTTAGAATAATTTTACTGGAAAAGAAGAAAAGAGTAGAAGTTGAAAAGATTCAAATATCAATAATTATTATCACCTGTGTTTTTTTACTTATCCTATTGAAAAAAGCTACAGCAACTGTTCTTCTCCAGTCTTTTTCTAGACTGTTTGTCTTTTAAAAGTGTTAATAATCAATATGAAGAGATGAATCGGATCGTTTTCAGTATATAAACTGCAACAAAGCAGGTGGTCCGCCTATTTACATATGCTAGTTTTTTCACAAATTTAATGAACCCGCATCAGGGGCATCTTCAAAGGTTTCAAGTTACAACATTACTGGTCAAATAGAAATTTCCAGTCAACCGTAAAACATTGAATCATGATATGTTTTGTTATCAACAATCAGCGAGCTTCTCTCCATTTATTCAGAAGTCCTTCAATTCTTCATTCCTGATTCCCCTGTCAGATATGCCTAGTATCATCTTCGGCATCATTACGGATGGACTACAGGGAGGCTTGACCGTCACCAGGGAGGGAGGGACACATCAGAGTGTCACTTTAATCATCTTGGTCTTGTAAAAGCTTGGTAAAGCCTCTGAGGTCATGATCAGGGCATCAGTTAGAAGCTTGGTTGATCTCCCAATGGACACGGAGAAGGTTTTTCCTGTCAGCACCATCAATCCTTTGATATTTGTGGTCAGTGTGAATATATATATTAGGATCTAGACTAGTGCTTCCGACCTCCAGAAGAAGTCACTTCATTTATGGAGATGATACTATAAACATTCTGATCCTTTAACCCAAATAATAACATTTTAACAACAAATTATAGTACTGGAAAATTTAAGAAAACTATGCAACAAAAGGAGAAATTGCTTATGATACCAATCAAAATCAAGCTGCAGTAATTCCATACTTTATTATTCATTAAAAAAATTAATGTCATTATGATTTCATGCATAAGAGCTTACTGTATATTCTAAATCTTGAGTAAATTGTCCACAAAAGTAATATACAATCAAGAGTGGTTTCTTAACAAGCTGTGATTCCACATCTTTCTCAAATGGACGAGAGACTTAACCCTTAGAATGCTGGGTAATTTGCAAAAAATAGATTTTTGTTGTGGTCTGCTTTCAAAAAAAACTTAAATATCTGCTTAATCTTGATGAGGAAAGATACTCAGGGTAGCAAACAGGTTGGATCACAGTCCAGCCACCAATTTTACTTGGCGGCTGGCCTGGAGCTTACCTTTTTACGTAAGCATGAAGTCGGTTCCAGCACCATAACAGGTTAAAGTTAATGTTAAGTCCTGTAAAGCCATAAATCTGACCAAGGAGCCTGTCAAAGGCATATAAAATGCCTTGATTACAACAAACCTTTACACTCCAGGGAACATGCTATTAACACATAAAGTATTCATTATTGACCAATAATCAAGGAATAATCTATCCTTAATCTACTCAAGGACAGTCTTGAATAACTAAAGGTGAACAAATAGATGATAAAAATCACTCTTCTCTCTGTTTCATCATTATCCAGTGAAAAATTGTAATGCTGTTTTAATGTTTTATTAACCACTTATATCATCACATGATCCATTCTACTGAATGTATATCTGTTAAACTTAATCATGAACATTTTATTAACATTCATGAACATTAAATGGTTTTTCACCATCACAAAATTTTTAACACAAAATTCCAGAATACATTCATGAACCTGTTCTTGAAATTCATGAACAAGTTAAGAACAGCTTTGTGTTCATAAATGGTCATTTAATGTTCATGAATGTTCATAAATAAATTCTTGAATCTTAAATGCAGGGGCATACAGCAGATGACTTAAGAAACTGCTGCAACAAAAAAAGAAACGGCAATGACCCCATGCTGCAATGCTTTCTAGCTAAAATACCACAAAGTATATCAAAATGACATACTTTTCATTGACGTCTGCTTTTCGTTTCAATTGGGAGAAGTAACAAACATTCATAAGGAGAAAAGGCTTAAAAAACCATTTAGTATATTCTTAAGACATCAACAATGACTTGACCACGATGAAAAATGCTGGGTACTAATGGATCATGCTATAAAACAATACGTCAAATGATTTTGTTATTGTCATAGACAATTGTAAAGCTCTTTACAAATTCATCATGGGAACCTTTAACATTGTGATTGAGTTCCATTAACCGCAAAGATGTTCTGCCAACATCATAAATCCTATGAGAGGTGTATTCCTGCGGTCATTTTTTTTAAAATCTTTATCTTCACTCTAACTTATGGTTACTCATTAGAAGTATATTTGCAAGACAGTTCTTAAAATGATCCTCAAAATAAGATTAAAATAACCATTTTTGAAAAAAAAAATTGAGAGAAAGTTTAAAAACCAAACATCAGCCTGCATTATATTTGTATATTTACAATCAACACATTTATAGTCTGGCCTTCATTTTAAGCTTTTGTTTATAATAAATAAAGACACTAAACCTTTCTATCTCTTGAGTTTCGCTTGTTTTATTACAATCTTGAACTTATTGCAGAACCTAGCAGATTGTCTCAGTTATGTTCATGGCGTTGAAAAATATTTTTACATTGACTAAAAACACCTGTTCCATAATTGTTTAGTGTTAGTTTATGAATGATTTAAGTTAAATATGATACTTTGTGTCATCTATTTTATTACAGATATTTGCCATGTAAAATAAAAATATTACTCATTTTATTCGCTCGGAATGGATCAAGCATTTGAAGGATTACTCTAGGAAGAGCTTGACATATGCAAAGGACTTACTATAGTCTTGCATTCAACCCTTAAGATATTTCTAAGAGAATCTTTTTCAAGCTTAAAAGCGTAATATTAGATTTAGATCAATTGGAACAGGAAATAAAAGTTTTTTGGATTGTTGTCAACGGTTCAGTAGAAAGAATGATGCATGAATCTTTGTAACAAAATAGCATTTGGAGGTTTACAAACTGAATATTACACAACTGGTTACCTAGCTAATAAATCTTTAATTAAAATGACATATTTTGTTTTAAATGAACCTGCTTTGGATGCAAACTTATATCAGTATATCTTCAAATACATCTGCAGCAAATGATACAAGAAACCACTGTGACATAAGCCAAAATTGCTCATACAGACCACTATTTCTTTAATCAGAATAATTTCTACCAACCAAATAACATAACTGTTTATCATTTTACAAAACGCCAAATTTTTCCACTGTCCCAAATTTAAAGAGTTTGCAGACAACATTTCAAAATGTGATGAAATTGAAAAATAATCTTCTGACAAGGTAGAAAACAGTGTTGGAAAAAGGAGAAATTGCTCATTATAAGCAATTTCTTCTTTTCCACAATGTCTTCCAGAGTCGTCTGCAACAATGGTGAATTTTTGTTATTGTTTGGTAACTGCTTATACATTTTAAATATTTTCTTCTGCTATCAGCTTCACTTTGAAGCAGACAGTCAAAAGCCCACTCATGAAAGTGAGTTATTTCATCAATATAAAGTCTTGTCTTCCAAGTCTATAGGATAAGACTTTAGCAGGAAAGGAACATGATATAGGGGAGAGAGACATTCTTTATTTTCTACGTGACAAGGCATATTCGGAAGCAAATCAATTGCTACCAGACTGTATCAAAGGGCACGGGTCCATATCCACTTCCCACTTTTTTTTATACCAAAAAAAGAACGAAAATCCAATCTCTCAGCGTAAATATGGTGAAAACTGTCTGCGGTTGAAAAGTGCTGTCTATCAAAAAGAAGTATATAATATCTACAAAGTGCTCCCAGACGCATACCCATACATATTGCATAAAACTGATTCTTCACAATTATAGGCACAATGGCAGTTTTATCAATTCTAGCGAATGGTTGTGGTGAATATCAAGTTTGAATGAATGAGTAGAACAACATCATATTTGGCAAAAAGAATATTTAGTTTGAAAGGATGAGTGGAAATTAACTTGTCTTTACTCTATGAGTTGTGTTAACAACATCATATTTGACAAAAAGAATATCAAGTTTGAATGGATGAGTATATAGGACCTAACTTTTCTTTGATGTATATAAGTTGTGTTAACTGTTAACATCATATTTGGCAAAACTTCTGACAAAATAAGAATCTTGTTATTCAATCGACATTCCTCAGTTTTTACCAATTTGCAGCAAAGCACTAGAATTTTGTTCAAATATTCAAAAGTTGGATGCAAAACATCATAGCGAAGGACTTGCTATACTGGTATTACAATGTGCCATGTAGTTTTGCTGATGGAGCCATCTCAGCCAATAATTAATGTTAACGTCCACACTTATAATAGGACCAGGCTAAGTGCATCAAAGTACTAATAATATTAAAGAACTTTTTGTAATAAACTGGCAACTATATTTGTAGATTTTAAGAAATGAGAGCACAAAGAGAGTCTTGGCCATATTTACTTAACTTAATATGGTCAAGCTAGCTATATATGGCCCCATTTAACTAAATATGGTAAGATATAAATAATCGAAAAATCATAATGGTCAGGCTAAGAAAAGGAAACATTAAACAAAGGCCATTTTGATAGTAAAATATGATAGAGTTTAAATGGTGCAATAGGAATGTAGGAATGACTAACATACCAAAGGAAAATGCTAGGTATTTTTCAATTTTGCAATACAGCCTTAACCCTTAGAATGCTGGGTAATTTTCTAACAATAGATTTTCGTGTCTGCTTTGTAAAATGTTAAATATTTGCTTAACTTTGATAAGGAAAGATACTCAGAGTAGCAAACAGATTAGATCACAGGTCAGCTGCCAATTGACTTGGCAGCTGGCCTGGATCTAACCTGTTTGCATAAACATGACATCTGTTCCAGCGCTACCAAGGTTCTAAAAACAAGTCCAATTTACACAAAATTCTTCGCATATAAAACTATGGAGACAAATAAAGCCGGAATAGAACAGGAAAAGAGAAGCCTTGGGCTGGATATGTGTCCCTTGGAAATTCTTATTGGAAACAATAGGTAATTCTAAAATGGGAAGCTTTTTGTTTTATGAGGAAGATGAACACTTTTTATCACCTAAATAAAGCTTCAGGGTTTGCCACTGTGATTGCCTGCATTAAGAAAATTGCCTTGAAATGCTGGAGACAACTGTCTGTTAGAGTCTAATTTTATTGTTTCTTCTTAAAACTTTTAGCCCTTTTCTTCACTATATGCCTGTTCTATTGCGCCAACAACACTTTATTGCTTCTTCTTAAAACTTTTAGCCTTTTTCCTCACTATAGGCTTTTTCTATTGCACCAACCCGACTGACTTACGGAATGCCGATGGTTCTACCCGCCTTGACCAGCCCTTGTGGGCAGTTAAGTATGGGGTCTTCCTCCATCATTAAGAGTCGGGCATCGCTACATAACTGAGATAATGTTGATGTGATGTAAAACCCATATTAAAAAAAAAAAAAAATTGCACCAACAATAGATTTAACTTGGGTTACTTTTCTAAAGAATTGATTTTTGTTTGGACATGCCAGCAAGAACTATTCTGTGAGTCAACCAGGAAACTGCCTTTCATCAAAACCCAAATGCCGTGACCAGTCTTTGCTCCAAAGTAGAAAAAGACCATGTGACTTCAAATTACCTACTTTAAGCTTTATGTAATGGTGGCTCCTGTTCATTGTCTATAACTGCTCCTTGCAGGTGTCTACAGCAAGCCAAGGGTTCAATGCAATACTATAGTAAGTGCTTAATGTTTATGAAGCACTTACGATAGTCTTGCATTGAACCCTTGATTAGTGCAGGTAAATAAGAACCATATAAGGGTGTTGGTTGACAACAGAGGATTAAATAGTTCAGGTGTGAGTGATATTGATTTAGGTCTGTTATCAAGGTACAGAAATCTCGACCCTCATCAACAACAGACAAGCTCTAACACAGTACCAATAATAAATCTAATTTCTTAATATATCTTTTTATATCCTTTTCCCTAATATGGAAGCGGAAACTGATGCAAGTGAACAGTTTTGCTTCCATACTTAATTGGTTTCATTATTCTGTTATATGGTGTTTAATGCCGTTTAACCATTTTTCAGTAATGTATTGACTTTCCTGGACCAGTACTTAGGCAAGAGCTCTAAAGTGATTTGCCAAAGGTCACGCCCACGAAACCAGAGTTTTTTTTTATCCTTTTAATAACAATGCATGATAATGAGTCAATTAGATTTAATATGAGGTTGAGTACACTCCATTGATTAGAAATGAGATTTATGCCGTATATCACCAGTATTCTTCATTAAAATCACACCTGTCTGTGCATTTATATGTGCTTCTCGTCTTACCCATACTGGCCATGAAAAGCAACATAAGTCTTGAAGGTATTTCTTACAGGGAAAAAGACACCGACAGCCTAAAATTTTCCTTCACAAGAAAGGCTTGATATTTCCCCCTAGTGATGCACTTTCTTCTGAAGAAATCAATTTTCTTGGATGCAGAGGATAGCATTTAGAGGCCTTTAGTATTGCCTGACACAAGGTTATAACCCATTGACCTATTAAAGGGTATTCATTGTTCCATGTATATAGAGCAATGAACATGGAACAATACTTCACGTTTTATAAGGTCTTGTGGTTATTACTTTGTATGTACATTTATGATTGCCTGTCTAACTCCAAACAACTTTTAAAAAAAATACCCAAAAAAAGAGAATCCCGTTACAAAATTCTTTCTTTCTTCCCTGTCACCTAATTCAAGATAAAATCCTAATGATCTGATTATTATTTGCAATTCAATATGGGTTTTATTTCAGTTTCATTGTGATGCCCTACTCATATTGGAAGAAGAACCAAAACCTCAAACTGGCTCAAAGGGCTCGTCAGGTCAGGTAGAACATTGGCATTCTGTAAATCAAGATGGAGACTAGATGGAAGCGCTGTTATCAGAAACAAATTCAACCATCCCAATATCAAAGAACCCAAATTAGCACATCTACACATTTTACCATATCATTATCAATGGACAGCTCTAGAAAATATTTGGACAAAAGCCAATCACAACTAAGTGACATCCACTGTAACTATCTTCTTAATCTTGATCTCTTTAATTGTAAATCAATTAGAAATTTTACAATATTTCCATTCAATATATTTCAACTCAAACCAGTCTAGAATTTTAGAACATCACATAAAATATATTAGGCTTAAACCATCAAGGGACATCAGAAATTTTTTTCTTACAAATATTCTCTGTCTTTTTTACAGTTGCAAGTCTCCCAATGGACTTCATTAGCGATAACAAATACCTAACAGGGGTCCATAAAAGATTTTGTGGCAGAGTAGCTTGAAAGAAATGTTTCACTAACCATTGCAATAAATTTGAATTTGTGGGGAGTAATATTTCATTCTGCCACAATTTCTTCAATGTTTGTTGATTGATCACTCATATTTTATGATGGTTCTTTTTCCACTTTAATAACTAAATTGTTAATGCAGTTTGATAAAGAGATTAAATTCACATTGAAAAGGTTTAATGGGGACAACTATATCTTAATTAGACAATCTTCATTATTCAACAATACTTCCGTTCACTAAAATGCTGAGGTCTTAACAGAAAAATGTTGAAGTCTTACAGTAACTCCATCTATGTACTTGTACTATGAAAAATTGCTTGTTATTAAAGAATTATTTGGTTGAGTCATAAACCAAACCGTACAATGACGCAAAATATGACATCTCAATATTTTCATGCTGTACTTGTAAAAAAACAAAAAGTTTGTATTATTCCAACTGCAATTAGTTGTGGTACGTTACGCAGCTATGCAAACGTGAGTGCAAGTCGGCTTGAAAGCCTCATTTACAGTTCCCAAGAGAGCCTCCTGTACTACTGGAATGTGATTTTATCCGTAAAAGGCTCCCATACAAACCTTATTACGTGTTTCATGTGCTGGAGCTTCCGAATACCCTGGCAAATGCTGCGCTTTGATCAACTAGAAAAACAAAGAGACTAATAGCACGCCAGCATGAAATATGGATGTTTGTTTCTTATCTTCATACCCTTTTAGTGACTGCCAAGGGCAATACTATTGTAAGTACTTCACAATATTAAAAGACTTACATTGTCATGTCCTGAGCAATATATATACTTCTTTCATGTATGAACGTTGATAGAATATTCAGTCCCAAGGTCTTGTATAATATTTGCAGTACAGATCATGATCAGTACAACTCTTATCTCGGCAAAAGATTCTTCTAGTGGTTCTTGAACATGCAATTTCATAATTAATAATCGGCAAAGGTGCAAAGATATCTGCAGCTGAATAGTGTAGGGCGTGATTATTAGTTCTTTAACAAAGTGCTGTGTACTCTAGCCTTGCATCTTAGGTGCAATCCATGTTGTTGAATATAGGTTTGGAGGTTGGTTTTAGCTTTTTACATTGGCTTTTAGATTATTCTGTGTATAACAGTTTGCTCCTCAAAATAATTCTCAATTTCCATATGTCATAATTGCTTTTCAAATGTACTGCAAAGACAGGTATATTTAATGAAGTAATATGAATACAAGGGTCAATAGAGTATGAGCCCTGTCATTTATAAAGCTAAAGACCATGATTGCATGGTGCATTACGAAACCACAGTTCAAACCGCAAGTGTAACCGTAGACAGGATATTGTTAGGTATATCCTTTCAAACAAATCGGTTTCACCAAAAAAAAGACATCCCTGTGCTAAGATTACCCACTGACTTGTGGTATTAAATTTTAATCAAGCATCTATTCCTTTTAGCCAGACTGTATCATTAGTTTGGTTCACCAATGCCGAAGCCAGTCTTTTCGTCTCCTATTGCTCGCATAATGATTTCCTGCAGGCAAATAATGTCAAAAGTTGCAATATACAGTATCTTAAAATGGGCCACCCTTTCTCTATGAGAAGAAAAATATATTGCAAAAGATGTAGCCTATTAAATCTCTGCACGAATTTCAGATTGCGGTTTACCTTTTAAACTAAAGATATATTCAGCACACTCTAATTGAGACTCTAAAATTCACAATAATTTGACATATTTATAACAAAACAGTATAGCAAAACCAGAAACTGCTTGTATCAAGCAGTTGCTCTTTCTGTTAAAGCATTCTGAAATGCCTTCCAGATTTAAATTTTTTGGTTGTTTGTTGATAACCATACACTGTTTTGTTTATAATAATTCTTAAATTCCAAACTTTCTCAAATCTGTGAACAAGCACGTTTAACAATGGAGAAAATACTAATGACAAATCTGAGATAGAATAGAGCAAACCTATGAACTGTTTGATTAAAACTTGCATTTGACATCATTACTTGACAAGGTTCAGGTTTGCATTCTATCACAAAAACAGATGAAAGCAAGTTGTCAAATTTCATTCAATTAACATTTCTCACTACCATAAAATCCTTAATTACAATAACTGACCACAGCTGAGGTCACCTATTAATGTTCTATTGACCTTTCCCCTTTCATTTATCCATTGCTTTTCACAAAATCAAAACAGATGGTTTCTTAAACCACTTTGACAAAAGGAGAAATTAACTGCCCCAAGGGATTTTAGACTTTGTCCCAATGAACTCAACCATCCTATAGTACCGGTAAATGCTTATGATAAATTTCATACTACAAGATTACTGTATAACATTCCTTTTCTTTCCGACCAGGCCATAATCCCTAATAAAGGATTGGGTTAACTGACCCTTGATGACCCCTGGGTAAAAGTGTCATCGCTTCCGTTATGACAATTTCAGGAGACAATTTCCCCAGCTCTGCCGGTCCACAAATCCGTCGTCTGAGTCAATAGATTTCCTCCGGTAATGGACAAACACACATGACTAGCGACTAGCACAAAGATTACTCATCAACGGGATTCGTTTTACAGTGGAGTCAAGATACATGTATATATATGGGCCGCGTCACGCGAAAAGGGGCACTCGGACATAAATAAAAACCACTGACTCAGCTCTTTCTTAGCGCTATTATTCCAGCATCTAGTCACAACAGTTATCATTTGTATTTATTTAAAGGTAGAACTTGATGTCCTCTAAGATGGCAAACAGTGTAACCCCAGACCTGGGGCTACACTGTTTGCTATGTCCGAGTGTCCCTTTTCCCGTGACGTGGCCCATATGGAGGGACATAAGAGCGGGGTGGGGATATATGATGGTCACTTATCAATTCTAAACCCAAATTCTATCCTGTTGGTTCTATGTAATCTGTTACTCATTAAAACCTTTTATGAGCAATTTTACCCATTTCTTTACAATGAAACACTGATTTGTGCCCTATAGGATTGTAACCTTCCCATGACTTTAGTTCAAATAATGTATATATATATATATATATATATATATATATATGTCTTCTGCAAACCCTTCTAATTTAGAAAGAAAAGAAGAAAAATATTTGTAGTTTTGGTTTTGGTTAAAAGTTGCTCTAAGGACAAGTAACTCTGCTTGCCATGGATTCCAAAGCTTATGAAAGCCACAAGATACCATTGTTTACTTACGGCGTTTTAACCATCATTGTCAAAAGAAGTGCAAGGGTACCAAAAGTCATTCAACCTTTTTTTGAAAGACTCAGCGCAACTTTGCACTAATTTAATACTATTAAGAGGTGAGTTTTTACTTATTTTGATTTGTACGATATTCTGTAACAATAATTAAAACAGTTGGCACATCATAAAACCCCGACAAAAACAACTGGTGAAACAATAATATTATGAATATATCAAGGGTTCAGCTCAAAACTTTTAAAAATTTAACAAACTAATGTACCAAAGGATGCAATAATTGATCAATATGATAATCAAGCATCTTTTCTTCAGAACACGATTAGTGTCTAACAAATTGCCAAATTGTCACTTTTCACCATTGGCACAAACCCTTGCACTTTAATTGGAACAGTTCTAATACATAACAAAGAGGTGATTGGCTGAAGAAGGCCAAAAGTAGCATAATGATCTTTGACAGACCAAAAAGCACATCACAATATCACGCCAAGCAATTAGCCTTTTTTCTAAAAGACACCTCATTTTTGTGAAACAAAAAAAAAATAATGACCAGAAAACGGAAGAATTTTCCTGGAAAATAATTGGTCGTTTTTCTCACACATGAAGCAGAATACTTCATTTTACAGCTGAATTGGAAACTTGGCAGGGTCATTTAACCTCATTACCAAAAAATAACGACAATTGACCAGATTGTTGCAGACGACTCTGGAAAACATTTTGGGAAAAGGAGAAATCTGACAATGTTTTCTGTCCTATCAGAAAAGTGTTTTTCAATTTCATCACACTTTGAAATGTCAATTTGGGACAGTTGAATATTTGGTATTTGGTAAAGGGTTCAGAACATAAGATTACAATTACTTTCGACTATACCAAAGCTTCTGAACAGATCGAACATCTTAAAAATCGTTTGCCAAAGTGTTCAGAAAAGGAATATTGTTCAATGTATTTCTAAAATTTTAAAAATGTAGAGCAAAAAAAGAAGAGAATATCTTATTCTGAACCAGTTCTGTTTTCACTGCAATCTTTCAATGCATGTATTTTTCTGATGCAAGACCTTGAAGACTGTCTTTATTAATGTATAAAGGCTTAAACCATGCACAAACATTCTTTTTTTCTTAAAGAAAATCTTGAATGGAATGAGTTTTTTTACCAAAAACGTTTAAAGCCAGGTTTCTCATGATGGAATAATCTGCATGTGTTAAAAAGTTCAAACATTTATGAGAAAGAAGGCAATATAATTGTAGCAAGGAAAGACCAGAAACTAATCCATAAGCACCTCAGACAGTCGAAAAAACATTGGGAAACATTTCCTTAATTGTTAAAACCTTTTTACCCCTGACATTCTTAACCAGCTTAATTGCTGACTGACAGCTTCTCTGAAGTCTCAACAGCTAATGTTTCATTGCATTGCATGATGGATAATCCAGCCTTTCAATCAAAACTGAATAAATGGAACTCCATCTTCACATATATCGGCAACCATTTTACCATCATAAATGAAAGAGTTTGCACACAACAATTTGTAATTAAAGACCAACCTGATTTAAAATAGAAATTATTCAGGTGAAAAGGAGACATACAGCTACTTTTAGACATATTATATTCTTCTTTCTCAAAGTTTTTAACATGGATTGCAAAAGACTTCGAATAAATTATCATCTTGAATTTATAATTGTTTCATAATTATGGTAACAAATCTTTATCTTTCCCCTATAACACACCTCGAAACAATCTACCAAATTCAGGCCTTATAACTAATTACAAGACGGTAAGTTTTCCACAAACTTCATGCCGAGGGTTCAGAGCAAGACTTTAGCAAGACCTTCACAAACGTCAAAGACTTCCTACAGTCTTGCATTAAACTCTTCATAAACCAAACTTAAAGGGGTAAAACAGAAGTAAAACTGGGTTATTTCCTTGTTTCATGTCAAAGTGTGTACCATTTTTTGTCAAAGAGAGCGAGAAAGAGCATCAATAATTCATCCAGTAATAACATGGAGAGAGAAGATTGCAGCGTTCACGGCCATTATTTCGGTGAGAGACGTAATTGATGATGGTTATTCCCCCATTCAATCGATATGCAATTGAGGGGCAACGAAAATAACGAACCTTCCCCAAATTAGCCGGTCAGTCTGTTGTCGGCATTGATGCGCAATTGGGACCGCAATTGGATAGAGGTTGCACCAATCCATTACTCCATGCTATACTCATTTTACATGTACGCAACCCAGCGTTTTTCATTCGCTTCTTCACTTTGAAAAATTCTCATAATTGCTTGACTAAATCAATTCTTATTTCATCACAATTATTTTCAAGGACACATCAATTTTGTTGTAATTGATTCATAATCTTCGTCATTGATGCTAATTGCACTAAAATGCTGTGTGTACTTAACTACAGTGAACAAGGAAGTAATTAAAGGTATCATTTCCAAAATAGTCTCCAGTAATTGAAATTCAATCTGACTTTACTACAGCTGATCTTTAGTTACTCATTATTAAATGCCATATATCACATGAAAACTACTCTTTCTTAAGCATCTACAGACATTGATATAAAACTACAGACATTGATATAAAACTTCAGACATTGATATAAAACTACAGACATTGATATAAAACTTCAGACATTGATATAAAACTACAGACATTGATATAAAACTTCAGACATTGATATGTGTTCTAATTATTTCAAAATATTTTGGCATCTACAAACTCTTTCTTCATGCCTTGTAAACTTATTTAATCAAAGCACTGATAGTACTGAAGGACTAAGGTGCGTTTAAAGTAAAGCAAGATGAATGAGGATACATTTGAAAATTTCTTTGGGCAACATATCGAGGAAAATAGCTCTCCTTTTACCATCATTGCTATTATTATTAATTCTGTGAACAGAGACTGAACAATAGTCTATTTTTCGAATATCTGGACATTTTACTATTTCCCATTAGGCAACAGTTATAATAATATAGAGCAAAACAAAGCGAGTTAATCCGGACTACATTCCTAGTTCCAAGAAGGTATTAGTCTGTACAGTGAAGGCGGATGTTTAATGAGTAATTGGGGTCAGACCACTGTTTGTGTATCAATAAAGTACCGTCCCTCAAAAAGTGGTATGTAAATTCAATGAACCAAGGTGCTGCCGCACCTTTTGTCCCAAAACAACTCTCTAGGAATGAGTAATAAAAGGAGTAACTGCTCATTAAGAGTGTTTTCGCCGTTTTGCAAAATGGTTTCTATACAATATTTCAAAGGAAATACTGTTTTTAGCACTTTTTTATCACATGTTGTTTCCTCAATATTGTTTTGACCAAACCCTAATTACCATCAGATGAAACAGTTTAACCCTTTACCAAATGCCAAATTTTCGACCTTCCGAAATTGCAAGTTTTCAGATGACATTCAAAGTGTGATGAAGTTGAAAAACAATCTTCTGATAGGGTTAAAAACATTGTTGGAAAAGGAGAAGTTGCTTTGTAAGAGCAGTTTCTTCTTTTCCAACATTGTTTTCTAGAGTCGTCATTGTTGTCATTATTTGGTAATGGGTTAAGCATTCATATCTTTGGTTAATCCTTTTTTCTATCTTCAGAAAACTCTCAATTCCAACTCGTTATAGATTCCATCCATATAGCAGTAAATGGAATAAAGTAAAATTCCTGGGAATTAACGAGCCAGCCTGTTGTCAGGTTTGAATGCTACTATCTCCATCATTTTGATTGCTGAAGGGGAAAAAAACTGTCACATGTCGAAATGAAAGAGAGATTACTGGCCGCTCTTTTGCATATAAATAGTCTACTATAACTCTATGACTACGCTAGAAAAGCCGACACTCTGCACTCAGGCTGTCAACAAAGCCTACCAGGAGAGAGTCATTGACAACCTCTCCAATCTGCTTGGTATTCTGTTAGCGACAAAAACGGAATAATACATCAGTTATTCGATAGTTTTCTGTCTATCTACACTTCAGGCATGTACTGACCTATGCCCTCATTTAGGATACCATGAGAAAACTTTCAGCGTAGAACGATCAATCAGTCTTTACTTTATACAGGAAATGAAAACTGATATTGAATGTGGGAGAGTGCCTTGTATGCAAAAGCAAGAGATGTTATTGTATGGTGATTAACAGTGTGTCAACAATTTTCCAGTTATGTACAAGCTTTCCAAGATCCCCTGTTCTACGCTAGGGCTCTGAAGTGACTTACCAAAGGACACTCCCATGAAACCAGAGGTGTTGGTTGGGCTTGAACCTGGGACCCCCGCATTATAAGTCTGCCACCTTGACCACTGGGCCATGCAGGATCCAACAAAAAATGTACTTTTTCTTTTGTAATCAGATATCGAGGGTAGCGCAATACTATAGCAAGTGCTTCACTTTTGTGAAGCACTTGCTATAGTCTTGCGTTGAACACTTGATATGCAGTGTATTTGGTCAAAATAACCAGTATTTAATTGTAGATTATACATACCAAGTTCATCATTTTTTCTGATATAATCAGATTAAATAATTACAATACGATATATTGATGTTTACAATAACGAGTGTTCTGTGCATGTCTACACCAAATCCTTCAGTTTTGTAAATGATTTTCTATTGTCTTGCACTAACCAAGCTCTCAACATAAGGAATATCTTCTTTCATCAAGATGGTGGAACCATCAATAAGGTCCAAAGGATGTATTAAGTCAGAAAAAATTGCCTAAACATAAACATCTTTGACTAAAGAAAAGCAATGGATATTTTATTAGTGTCAAATTTTGGATATCGAAACAAAATAAGTTAATGATATCTGAGGGCGATAAAGGGTTTGATTCCTCAGTCAACCAGCCATGGCCATTGAGCCACTACATTTCCATAAATATTCACACACAAAAATTGTCAGACCAAATTCTGACTTCAGCTCCAAAATATTGATGTTTACAGTAAAGAGTGTTCTGTACATGTCTATACTAAATCCTTCAACTTTGTAAATAATTTTTTATTGTCTTGCACTAACCAAGCTCTCAACATAAAGAATGCCTTCTTTCATCAAGATGGTGGAACCATCAATAAGGTCCAAAGGATGTATTAAGTCAGAAAAAATTGCCTAAACATAAACATCTTTGACTAAAGAAAAGCAATGGATATTTTATAAGTGTCAAATTTTGGATATCGAAACAAAATAAGTTAATGATATCTTAGGGCTATAAAGGGTTTGATTCCTCAGTCAACCAGCCATGGCCATTGAGCCACTACATTTCCATAAATATTCACACACAAAAATTGTCAGACTGAATTCCGATTTCAGCTCCTTCTTTTTCGGGCCTAACCTTATTATCTCATAGACCCAACGGGGTCATTCGTCATAATCTAAGTCCCTCTGGGTGCCAAGACTGGTTTAACCCTTTCCCAAACAATAACGACATTTGACCACTTTGTTGCAGACGACTTTAGAAAACATTGTGGGAAAAGTAGAAATTGCACATGACGAGCAACAAGGTTAGCTGCTCTATTGGAAGAATATTTTTCAATTTCATCACATTTTGAAATGTCGTCTGCAAACTCTTTCAATTTGGGACAGTCGAACATTTGTTGTTTGGGAAAGGGTTAATCGTGACATAAAGTCCAGTAAAATTCATCAATAACCCCTCCCACTGTGTAACACCAGTCCAAAAACATCCATCCTAATTTGTGAAGAGGAGCCGTATTTCAAATTACGCTTCCTTTCTAAAAACGTCTGTCAAAATGAGAAATATGAAAAAAATCCAAAGAATTAAGGCTCAACTGTTACAGTATATTTTGCAAGAAGCCATCATCACTATTTTAACCCTTATAGTGCTGGAAACTACCTCATGCTTATGCAAACAGCTCCGATCCAGGCCAGCCTGCAAGTAAATTGGTGACTGGCCTGTGATCTAACCTGTTTGCTACTCTATGTATCTTTCCTCATTGAAATTAAGCAGACAATTAAGGTTTTGGAAAGCAAAATGACACATAAACCTATTTTAAGAAATACTACCAAGCATTTTAAGGGTTAAAAACTATCAGAAATGCCAACTTTGAGTGTAGACATACCCAGTATATAATCAAGAAAAGAAATAAGTAAGAATACACCTCAGATAATAGAGCTCTGAATGAGAAAAGGTATTATTTTTTTCATTGGACTTATTACTACATAAATCCCAAGCCATACAAAATTAATGTCATTCTAACTTAATTAATGACAAAGCTTTCTGGAGAAATCCTGGTTTATTAATGACATAAATGTGGATTGATTTATCGTCTATGTCACAGGGTACCTCAAAATTAACACCTCCGATGTATACAATTCTTGACACCAGATAATTAAGACATAACCTTATGGAAATTTACAATGGGTTACATCCGCATACTAAAATCACCAATCTTTAATTATTACTATAATCATTAGCATTATTGTCATTATCATTAGGGCTTAACATCACATCAACGGTGTTAAAGTTATCTTGTGTTTCATAATGATTGAGGAAATCACGAAACTTGACTGCTCCAAGCTCATTACCAAACAATGACATTTGACCAGTTTGTTGCAGACAACTCTGGAAAACATTGTTTGCCTATCAGGAAAGATTTATTTTAATTTTATTACATTTTGAAATGTCGTCTGCAAACTCTTTCAATTTGGGACAGTCTAAAACTTGGCGTTTGATAATGGATTAAGGCTGGTAATCTACCAGTACAGGTACATAAGGCAAGGTAAAGGTGTTGAGCCAAAAGATCCATGGCGCAATAAATGGTGACTTATCAAGAATCATACCCACATCAGGTCCTGTCTCAATTCCATGGCTAGCCATTACCCGACTGTGGATTTCAGCATAAACAACAAGTGACAATTGTAATGCAAGAAACATTTCATGTTCCTTGTGATATTTGGAGGAAACCATTCAAAGGTTCTGAGTGCATGACTTTAGTAAATGCTTCATAAACATGAAGTACTTACCTTAGTATTGCACTGCTACCTCACATTGCCATGGCAGTTTCTCTAGCTTCTTACAAGAAATGAAAGATAACACTTAATTATAAGAAAAAATTGTTAATTTCGACCCCAGATTCTGCCATCTATATTCCTTCATCCATGAGGCCGTCCAGGCAAAGCAAAACCATTTTCCCCAAACGGTGTATCTAATACTTATGATATGGAAATAATGGCCATTAAGTATGATATATGGGTCCCGCGGGTGGACAAATTAGCCATTAACAGTACAATATTGTCTGTGCGGCATTCCAGTGCTGTTATGAAGCAATTTCTATGCCATCTCTATAGACAAATGTCAAATTGATAATGGCAGCCATGACACTCTGAGCCAATTCTGCCTCTCTGACAATTTCAAGGGACATGACAGTGGGTGTTTGTTTCGTTTGCCATGCTCGTTGCTAGCTCTCCATGTTTGTGGATTCGGGATAAAGCTAGGGGTCCTAGGGCATGCTCCCCTTTAGTATTTTGAAAATAATGGTGTAATCTGGTGCAATCTAGGCGATTTCATTATATTACATTAGAATATGGAAAAATAGAATACATAAAGGCGTCAAGGGTTTATACATTAATGAACTAAGTTTTGGTGATTTAAAAAAAAATCCCAATTTTTACTTCTTTAGGGAGCTACATGCCTGTTTGTAACATGGAGGATTGGAAACATGGCTGCTCTTCTCACAAGTAAAGAAACAGGACATGAGGTCTCATGGAACAAGAAGAAAAGGGCTAATGTAGATGTGAATGTTAAACGGAGCTTTACTCAATGTAATAATACTTTTAGCACAATCTGACCTTCTAAAAGAGTGACATTGGGAGTTTTACAACAACTATTGGCAGCATTCATTTACAGGATGTCATGCAGACATGACAACTGTTTCAGAGACACATGACTTTTGCCTAAAGGTATAGACATAATCCACAGCTGCATCTGGTTATGCATGTGAGTCTTACCTTTGACATTGGAACACAGATTAACCCATTACCAAACAATGACGACATTTAACCACTTTGTTGCAGACAACTCTGAAAAACATTGTGGGAAAAGGAGAAATTGCCTTGGCGAGAGCAGTTTCTCCTTTTCCCACAAGGTTTTCTGCTATATCAGAAGATTATTTTCCAATTTCATCTCATTTTGAAATGTCGTCTGCAAACCCTTTCAATTTGGGACAGTCGAAAATTCGTTCTTTGGGAAAGGGTTAAAGTATGTATAATTAATGAATTTTACGTTATATCAACTATTCTTTTGTGTTTCATTCAATCAAATGGCTACTCAATGGCACACTGAATTGTCCATCCAGGTTTGATCTTGCATCTTGGAGAAAACAACAGCATGTCAAGCTAGAGACAGCCTTCATTTTTCCCTGATGCTCCGCTGTATCTATTTCAATGTGAAATAGCCATTTGTCATATGGTACACGCTTATTGTTTGCTAATAGGCATAATTGTATCAAAGTTTCCCTAAAAGTACATAATCGTTGCAAAATGACAAGAAATAAAGTTGGCAATAACAAAAGTTACAGAATTATGAACAACTTTTACCATGAGCAATGACAAGTCTTAAAGGTATAATACCAAAATTCCCCCATTTGGAAACTCATTCTTTTGTAGGATAACTTTGTTTGTTCTCGGCATACATCGGTAGGGGCCAGAACTATTCGGTATAAAGCTAATAGTTCCGCCCAAGACCGATGTATACCAAGAACAACCAAAGGAATCCGACGAAAGAATGAGTTTCAAAATGGCGGATTAAGGGTATTCTTTCTTAAGCTGAAACATTAAAACATATCCAGGATAAGTTAATAAAAAGCATAAGTCATGTTATAATTGGGCTCCCACAATGAAGTCATATTGGTACTTTTGCCATGAATAGAACTCTATAGGGAATTCAATATAGAGAAAGTGATCTAATTAGTGAGTCAATTATGGTGTGTATGGAAGTATATCTGTCAGTATATATGCAAACATAATGAAGTGAACCCAATACGGATATAGGATGGTTCAGTACAAATTCCCATAATTTTTCCCTCAGATTGCTTGAAATTCCCATAATTTTTCCCTCAGAATGCTTGGTAATTTTCTAAAAATAGATTTTTGCGTTATCTGCTTTCCAAAACCTTAGATATCTGCATAATTTTGATGAGAAAGATACTCAGAGTAGCAAACAGGTTAGATTACAGGCCAGTTGCCAATTTACTTGCCGGCTGGCCTGGATCCAACCTGTTTGCATAAGCATGAGGTCGGTTCCAGCACAATAAGGGTTAATATGTCAATGGAGTCACAAAAGACTGAACGAATAGAAAATATGGTTAATGTCCCTTGCTCTGTAATATGTGACTTTACCTAATAAGTAACTTATTCTTTGGCCACATTAGCAATTGATTCATGTTGATTTTTGCCATCTGCTGTTGCTTTCAGTTTGAACCAGACACAAATTTTCATATGAAGAAATAACCTAATATAGCTACACCAGGCAATCTTTCCTTGGATTCTTAAATTGTTGACAGTGCAAGGCATGGTTGAAATCATTTAAGCTAAGGAATGTCTTCATAACAATTTCCTTTGTAATCATGTGTAGGAAGGAAACATAACTTTACATGCACACCATCATGTGTATTTTACATGATCTTTCCTGTTTATCTCCCCTAAATCCCTGATAAAGAGGACAAATTTAACCCATTCCCTTACAAATGCATCTTATGAATACTCCAAAATTAAGAGCAACAACAGATTGTAATGTATCCAATAAATAAACTTGATGGAGTTAAATGGATCAATGGATAAAAGCCATTTGGAAAATCGGGAAAAAAAGCATCTTTAGTATCAATTTCATTTCTTAAATGGGTGTCTTACATCTCCATAGTGATGTCTCTATGATACCCTAGCCCTCAATGATCCAAAATAAACAAATTCTTTTTTCTAAATTGAGACTTAGCATGTTTAAGTAGATGAAAAATGCATGTGACATGATTGATTCCTATTTCTGCTACAGATGAACCAAAATTACTGAGGATTTATAAAATACTGGAATGACCTTCACCCAATAAATTTCAAATCTCTTTTTATTCTACAACAGGTGTTTTAATTATACTATATGTGTGGATAAAAATTGGTTTCCACAAGTAATTTCTTTTTTCCTTTAGCAAGATTTATCTTTCAAGTTTTTACTTTCAATACAATAGCATGTCTGAAAACTATATTATTTCAGGTAGCCTAGAATTTTCTTTCTGTAACAGTGTTCCATAATCCAAGGTTTATCGCAAGAATATAGAGAGCTCTTCAACAACTTCGAGCCCTTATTTTAGTTTTGCAATGAAACCTTTGTATGTTCTTATACTGAATAGTTCTAGCTTAATATGGTATCCTTTGACAAACAATACACCAAAGGTATAAAGCCATTCTTGTCATTCAAGACCATTATTTCCCTTCACTTTGATGTCAACAATGGATTATGGAAAGACAAGCTCTAATGGCATATTGGATTCCAATCAAAATCAAGACTCGGGCAACAGCCGATTCAATAAATCAGAAAATCGTGTTCAGACATTCCAGTGAAATTCCATTGGTGACTTTTTTATGGCAACCCTACAACCTTTTGTCACTTGATGCAGGCGACAAAATTACATTGGAAATATCTCAAAAGCGCTCATAACCTTGTCCTCTTTCAGCCGGGGCAAAGTAATTTTAGTGGAAGGCATCAAATGAGTTTTTCTCAAAAGAGGGTCCTTAAAAAAAAACAATCATCTTCAATTTTGCCTGTTACCTCATAGAAAGCTTTTGATTTATTTGAATTGAAAACATCTGGGACTGTCCAAATAATGACAAAATCTTTCTTTGCTCCTACTTTTTGATGTTTGATAAAGAAAGCATTGCGAAAAATATGTTCAAGTTGGGGATGTTATTTCCAAATACTCTGGTTCAAAGTAGATAGTCATTTTTAAAACAAAGGTTACTCTACCTTACATCATACATTGAAACAGTTGATTATTATTCAACAATAACCACATTGTCAGCTAATGATTCTTGCTAATCAAATATTTTGCTTTTATTTGGTTTTAAATCCAAACTTTATCCACATCCATGAAATATGTATACATCTTGTGAACGGAAATGGAATTACAAACAAACAAACTTTTCATATTTTCTAAACATTCTTCGTAGATAAGCACAGCCATTTCGAAAATTTGGACCAAACAAAGAAACTTATCATTAAATCTTTAACAAAGCATTATAAACCGCCCCCAAAAGAAAATCTTAGTAAAAATAATATGCAATGTAAATCAAACATTTTATTTCATTCATTTTCTTTTATTTCGAAATTTGATTTTGGCTCTTGTCAAGTTCTTCAGACCTTTCCTACTTTTGAGCAGCCCCTGAAAAGGGTTAAGACCTGTCAATTTCACAAACAAACCATTAGTCTGCTAGATCCACTGTGTTTCATTAGCATACGGCCCTCCATCTGTCCAGAAGTTTCCTTTTTACATTATTTAAATGAGCTTGAAAAGACATGTCATGTCCCCCCACCACCATCTCAATGCCGCCAAACTTTCCAGTCCAATAAAACATTCAAACAAGGCCCTTCATAGCCCCTGGACCCTTTATATGATTGAATAACCCCAGAGCTCGGGGCATGACAAGTAGAACCCTAATTTAACTCTTAACAGAAAGAAAAAGTTTTCTGAATGCTGCAAATTTAGGTCTCAATGCTAGGCTTATTATAATAAGTCCTTCACCTTATGAAAGACCTACCTAATTTAATGCCTTCTATCCTCAAACAAATATGAAAAGTGTTTGAAATATATACTTAAATCATGGTGAAATTCAAAACATGGTCCTTTCTCTGAATATAAGCTGTCATCATTCTAGCAATTTCTTCTTCACATTTATCTAATAATTTTCTGCAGCACATGCATACATTCCAAAGGTTAATTTGTAAAGAATGAAACTCTGCTGCTTAATCTTAATAGGGCTTTTTTTTTTTAAGAATTAAATACTGTTCCATGGCACAACAACAAAGACTATATCGTTTAGAGGGTTCATTGCAAGACTTTAGTTAGTTCTTCACATATGTGAAGCACTTACTGTAGTCTTGCAACAAATGATTTTGTAAGGCACATCAACAGCTAAGGTCATTTAGCATGAGTCGATCTTGCAATGGTCCCTCAATTAAGGGTGCTTTTTCGCTTTAAACAAGCTTCCTAGGTGACATATTATTATTTGACAAGGAACAAATACCTTGTCATTGTTCTGGGATACTCAACATTGTTATATTTGCCTTAATCCTTGTAGTGCTGGAACTTACTTCTTCTTACTTACACAGGCCAGCTGCCAAGTAAATTGGCGGCTGGCCTGTGATCTAACCTGTTTGCTGCTCTGAGTACCTCTCCTCCTCAAAATTAAGCAGATATTTAATGTATTGGAATGCAGTCTACACAATTTTTTTTTTTTTTTTAGAAAATTACCCAGCATCCTATGGGTTGAACAGAGATAGAAGCTACCAGGTCTGAAATGCCCAATGCTTCCATCAAACCACTCTGGATCCCCCTTATGACCAAAATGTACTCATTGTATAATAATAACAGTATGTCTCTTTCATTCACAAAGACTTCCTTTCCATGGAGATTTCTCATAGTGCAAATTACTGTAATTCAAAAACATGGTTTTGCTCTAGAAACTAATGAGTTATATTTTTCAAATCAGAGATAATCATATGCGAGTAATGCCCACTGGAAATGTCGCGCTATCAGCAACATCATACCTCATTTAGCCAAACCAAGATGAAACATTCCAGAAAACACCGCAAGAATGCCCCAAATTTATGAATTATTAAAGTCGCCGGGCAAGCTGTCGCTTCCAGTTTTAAATTAATTCCGTCTTTACTTGTGGAGGGAACATTAGTCTGTGACATTGACCCGACAGACAATGGTCGCCAAAGCGCCGAACAACTCTTATGGGACGTTGTTCTTGGAATGTCGGATCTTACCATTTCCCCCATGCTAGAGTATTGAAATTGGGCAAGGATGGAAGCAACTAAAGATAACATGTATGAAATACGAGAAATAAAACAGATTGTTTACAAATTACGCTTTAATAAGGAAGAATAGGATAATTTCCTCTCTATCATCTTGATTATTCTTAAGATTACTTTCCTTTTGCATTGAAAGTTACGTTGTGTTAACCAAATACCAAACAATAATGACATTTGACCACTTTGTTGCAGAACACTCTTGAAAACATTGTGGGAAAAAGAGAAATTGCTCTTGAAGAGCAATTCCTCCTTTTCCCACAATGATTGCTTCTCTATCAGAAGATTACTTTCCAATTTCATCACATTTTGAAATGTCGTCAGTAAACTCTTTCAATTTGGGACAGTCAAAAATTCGGCGTTTGGTAAAGGGTTAACAGAAAAGGGGTTTGCCGATTGTTCTACATTCCAAAGGACAAGAAAACTTGATGAATTCGTCCAGGACAAAACCAGCGCCATGGGCATCACAATCAATCAGTATGTTTAACCCTTTCCCAAACAGTAACGACATTTGACTACTTTGTTGCAGACGACTTTAGAAAACATTGTGGGAAAAGGAGAAATTGCTCATAACGAGCAATTTTTCCTTTTCCCACAAGGTTGTTTGCTCTATCTGACGAATTTTTTTCAATTTCATCGGATTTTTAAATGTCGTCTGCGAACTCTTTCAATTGGAGACAGTCGAAATTTGTTGTTTGGGAAAGGGTTATATGATTTGCATTTTTTCTGTTCAAGTATAATTAATGCATGAGATCATTGCACTAAGGCATCTCAAAAAAACTTGATTCAACAGAAATGTTTTCTTCTGAATTAACACCAAACCCCTTCATAAAGCATTCCCTTTCAAGTAGAAATATTTCATCAAGATAAATAGAAAAAAATATATCTTTTTAATCAGCACATTATTTGTACATGCAGGAGCGTGCAAATATGATTATAATAATTATTTTCCTCTCCTGATATTACCCATTCTTTTGCTTTATTTATTTACATTTTCCCTTTTTTATCAAAGACTTCTAGATTCAGACAAGACTTGTAACATTCGATGTGGTAACGAGTTAGACATGTTGATTAATTATGGTCGGACATGGCACATAACCAGAAATAAAGCAATTCTCAAACAATGTGTTTAATTTGCCCGATGAAGGATTTCATTCTGTCAGACCGTGAGCCATTGCCACAATCTTGTTTTAAATTTGATTACTTCTGCATGATCTTTTTGTTTTCTGATGATTCTGTAACATTTCTAAATACCAGGCTCTGATTATTCTAGCTTGCATTTGCACATTTTTGAGTTAACAGTAAAATTGACTTCGCATTCCATTTCTGCAAGCCATTAAAAATAGGATGTTGCATCTGATGAGATTTTAGTTCGGCAAGTGTACTTCAGCCTCTTCGTGATATTGGAACAATTACTTATTATAGTATCAAACTGCATTTTTACCATCTTTTTTTATTAAAAATGTTTTCCCTTATAAAAACAAATAATTTTGATTGGCTTTAATCCTTATAGTGCTCGAACCAACTTCAAGCTTATGCAAACAGGTTGGATCCAGGCCAGCTACCAAGTAAATTGGCAGCTGACCTATGATCTAACCGGTTTGCTACTCTGAGTATCTTTCCTCATCAAAACCAAGCAGATATCTAAGGTTTTCAAAAGCAGTCAACACAAAAATCTTTGTTTTAGAAAATAAGCTTGAATTGGGGAAAAACTACAACAAATAAATTCCCTTAAATTTTCAAATGTTCATGGCTCCTGAGAAAATAGATCCAATTACTTTAATGAAGGTAGTTACGCTGTTCAAACCGTGTATTGAATTTCTGCAAAATAGGGCAAAACAACCTAAAATGATGAAGGTTTCTTCAAGACGGTAATAACCTTAAATAATTGGCAATGTTGATGTAGCTGCAATTCCTGTCATTGGTTAAATTCTAGTAACTTTCACTCTTGGAGACAGCTACTAATCCTTGGTAATGCTTAATTGACACAACTTTCTTTGTTTTTTATTTGTGGATTTTTGCTTTTGTTTTAGTTGATTTTTAACATTTCGTCGACATTATTTCAGTTATATATCACATAATTTGTCTCATACATGATTGAGCAAAACCAAAAACTAAAATACGAGGATGTTTTTACCCATCATCAATTTACTATCAATCTACAAATAGTACCAATAAACGCTAGATTTTATTAACACAGTTGAATGATTTAAAAACCACTTACAAAAAAGAAGGTATTACATCCTGTTGCCATGGTGGATTCTACCCAATAACAAAAACCTTGTTTCTTATACTTTGTCATCCATTATTTGGATCAACCACAGAGATTCTGTATGAAGGAATCTCTGAACCAATTCGTTTAAGTGGGCACATAATGTATGGTCCTTAAAAAGTGAAAGCTTAAAATTGGCCAATTTCTCCTACTTCGATGGAAACAAAATTGAAGAGGGGGAATCATCCTGTTTGATAGTAGCAATCGTTGAAAAAGGAATAATTGTCCATACTAGTAATTTTTCTTTTTTTCAATAATGGTTTTAAAAGTAAAAAGTATGTCATGTTTTAACCCTTATAGTGCTGGTACCGAGTTCATGCTTATGCAAACAGGTTTGATCAAAGTAAATTGGCGACTGGCCTGTGATCTAACCTGTTTGCTACTCTGAGTTTATTTCCTCTTCAAAATTAAGTAGATATTTAAGGTTTTGGAGAGCAGACAACACAAAAATATATGTATAGAAAATTACCCAGCATTCTAAGGGCTAAATATTTGGAATATTTCAAGTAAAAGACCATTACATGGACCCTATCTAGACTTCTGAGAATTGTAATAACACTTAGAGCACACCTGATTATATTGCTCAGCACAAAACAACACAAAACCCATTACCTCTGGAACATTAAATGTAATTACCGTGCTTTTGTTTTTCATGTGTGAAACATCTTGTTTACAGATAGTGCATCCTTTGTCTTTTCTCCATCTACATGGTTGCTGGAAAATGCATCCCCATTCTGTAATTCTTTGCATGTAAGCATGACGGGTAAATGTGCAAATCAAGTTTGTGCATGTTTGCAAAAACCTTCACCTATTCACAAACAATGACATTTGGCTAGTGTATTGTAGACAACTCTGGAAAACATGGTGGGAAAAGAAGAAATTGCTCTTAACGAGCAATTTCTCCTTTTCCCTCAATGTTTTTTGCCCTATCAGCAGATTATTTTTCGATTTCATCGCAGTTTAAAATGTCTTCTGCAAACTCTTTCAATTTGGGACATTCGAAATAAATTGTGCATGTTTGCAAAAACTTTTAATGAAGCCTAGACACATCACATTTAGTAATTGTAATTCCCAACGAGATATTATAGGTGCAGTAAGTGCTTGCATGACTGGTTATAATGCAGATTAATGGCTTACAGTCAGTACGAATTAGCGTGAATATCAAAAAACATCATAATTAATATGAAGTATTCCTTGTGTAAGGGGAACAAATGCACTCACAAGAATTCTCTTTTTTTGTTAGATACACAAGTTAATGTACAAAATACATGCTGATACAGAAAATATCATTTGTATCATTTAATAATCAAAGCGCTGATAGCGCTGAAGGACTAAGGTGCGTTTAAAGAAAGATGATTGAGGATACATTTGAAAATGTCTTTGGACAACATCTAGAAGAAAACAGCTGCTGCTTTTACCACCATTACTATATTTGTTATTTCTGTGAACAGAGACTGAGCGATAGTCTATTTTTCGAACATCTGGACATTTTACGATTTCTCATGAGGCAACAGTTATAATAATATAAAGCAAAACAAAGCGAGTAAATCCGGACTTCATTCCTAGTTCCAAGAAGTTATTAGTCCGCACAGTGAAGGCGGAGGTTTAATGAGTAAATGGGGTTAGACCGCTCGTTGTGTATCGATAAAGTACTGTCCCTCAAAATGTGGTATGTAAATTCAATGGACTAAGGTGCTGACGAACCCTTAGTCCAAAAACACCTTAGGAAACATATTGACAATTGGAGATGGCTCCTTCACATCTAATAACTGATGTCTTCTAACTCTTATAGTGCCCTGGAACCAACTTCATGATTATGCAAACAGGTTGGATCCAGGCCAGCCGTGAATTGGCGGCTGGCTTGCGATCCAACCTGTTTGCTACTCAGATTTTGGAAAGCAGACAACACAAAAATCTGTGTTTAGAAAATTACCCAGCATTCTAAGTGCTAAAGTCACAAATATCTCAAACCTTGAGCACATAAATCTTTTAAAGCAATTAAGTAGTTCATGCTTACATTACTGCACATACTTGTTTTACCTTTTTGAATACAAAATCCAAACTTAAATAACCAGGATTCATTGCAACACCATTGTAAATGTTATACCCTTGTGAAGGCCATACTATAGTCTTGCATTGAACCCTTGATATGAGGAACAAGATAGATTGATTTTGATGTAGTCTGACGAGAATAGCTGATTGGATGATAACTTGGCGGATCGCTGAATGGCATGGACACTCAAATAATATGGACATTCTTAATGGCCATACATCATTACCTACAGGAAACCAACAAACGGAAAGTCAATTTACCATCAGGTTATAGGGACCCTTTCCCAAACAATAACAACATTTGACGACTTTGTTGCAGACGACTTTAGAAAACATTGTGGGAAAAGGAGAAATTGCTCGGAAAGAGCAATTTTTTTCCGAGCAATTTTTCCTTTTCCAACAAAGTTTTCTGCTCTATCTGAAGAAAATTTTTCAATTTCATCACATTTTGAAATGTCATCTGCAAACTCTTTCAATTTGGGACAGTCGAAAACTTGTTGTTTGGGAAAGGGTTATAGGCACCATTTCACATGCAAATCTCAAATCATCAACAATCATCGACAGAAACACAGACAGGAGGGCTCTTCACCCTGCTTAGTGGATTGCATGCGAAGCATTTTCTCCGATGAAAGATCAGCAAGTATGTGATCTCTAAGAAGGGAGATGAATAATTGATGTGCTGAGATCAAGGATGTAGAAAAGAGGCACTTCTTCACTAGCCATTACCATGCAAAGTTGCAGTTAACCTTTCTTCCTTCCATCTTTTACCGGACCCTAACACGACAGGTGCAGTTTTAGGTCAAAATAAGACGAGCTAGCTCTTTTGCTTACTTCTTAATCTCAAACATTGTAGGTTTTCATCAAAATCAACTCCTTATATTGTAGATAACTCATCAAAATCAACATATAATTCTTGCATTGTAGGTGCTTATCAAAATCGTTTCATTAACAGAAATCTATTAAGTCCCCATGAAAAGATGAGATAGTTAGATCCCTGCAGGTAAATAAGGGAATTCTTATCAAAACCTTATCTCAGTCTCTGTTGGAGTTTGATGGGAAGCTCAAACTCTTTAAGGTTTCAGGCTGATAAATGATTACATAAGCTTTATTCTAACCGTTTTCTTTGTTATTCACATGTTGTATCTGCTACAATGTCTTTTCATTCAAAACAATTTTCAGTGCACAAGGACGCATGTGTGATTATCAAAAACGATAAGATTTTGTAGCCATTTATTCCTAATTTCAAAGCTATGCATTGTTTCTACTTGCTAATAGAAGTCTCAATTAGACAGCTGCTGTTATGTTTAACCTCAATGTAAGATTAATCCAGTTTATCTTGGAAGACTCAGATGTTATTCCTATATGCATTTTTTTATAACAAATTAGTTTTTGGAAAAGTATGCAGTGTGAGAGCTAATAGACCCTGAAAAAGTATTTGCTTTCTATCCCGCATTCTAAACCACACTCCTCATCTTTTATTGTACAATAATTGTACATTTTGCGTCATTGCTATAAATAATGCACAGTGGTGTATGGGTATGCTTAAACACCATTTGTTGGCCAATCAAAAACAAGATAACATAGCTGTCAATTCAAGTTGCACTTATCTAATAAAGTGCAGCTGGATATGCTCTTGCATGCATGAGAGAAGAATATTTCATAAAAATTAGTCTCAAATGACTTGCTCCTCCATTTAGAGAAGCCGTGTCAAGTAAAATCCGCAATGGATGATGACGCATTAGATTATGGACTAAAGATACTACCAAGTTTGTTTTTTCAAAGCTAATTCTAGTACTTTACTTCCATTGAATATGAAATACCAAATGTTAAAAGATGACAATTCTCCATACAAATAGAGTAAACAGCCGATAACCACATAATAAAAGTGGGGGAAACAGAATTATGTTGCTTTTGTTTTACATTCTAGTATTGAAATATTAAAACATAATTTAATACTTTCCTGCCAACTAAACACAATGTATTAGGAAAAATGTATGTCAAGTCTAATCTTAGAAATAATCACACTTTTCTGACTAATCTAATGCATTTGATATATGAGATGATTCACAGGTACCTGATTTAAGATATGTGAAAACAAAAATTTGGAAATGCATGTCAACTCTAATGCAAGTTTTCAGCTTTGGGCAATAAAGGATTTGTGGTTTTGAGCTCAGTTGAGGCACTTTTTGGGGCAAAAAAAGCTCATCTGTTACTACCAAAGGATGCCAATCTATTATAAAGGTATGGGAAAATAAAACATTGCATGGAAAGTCATGTCATCTCTATAAATGTAAGTTTTTCAGTTGTGGGCTATAACAAATTTGTAGTTAGAGCATGGTTGAGGCACTTTTTGGGCAAAAAGAGCTCATCCGTTACTTCCAATGGATGTCAATCCATTATAAAGTTGTGAGAAAACAAGATTTTGGAAATGGACTTCACCTCTTAACCCATTACCAAACACTAACGACATTTGACCAGTTTGTTGCACATGACTCTGGAAAACATTGTTGGAAAAGGAGAAATCGCTCTTAACGAGCAATTTCTCCTTTTTCCACAATGTTTTCTGCCCTATCAGAAGATCATTGCTTATTTCATCTCAATTTGAGACAGTCCAGAATTTGGCGTTTGGTAAAGGATTAAGCAACTTTTCAGTTTTGGGCAATAACAAATTTGTAGTTAGAGCTTTGTTAAGGCACTTTTTGGGCAAAGCAAGCTCATCTGTTACTTCCAAAGGACGTCAATCCATTATTAAGTTGTGTAAAAACATCAGTTTGGAAATTCATGTCAACTCTGATGCAAGTTTTCAGAATTGGACAATAACAAATTTGTAGTTAGAGCTTTGTTTAGGCACTTTTTGGGCAGAACAAGCTCATCCGTTATTTCCAAAGGACGCCAATCCATTATAAAAGGAATAGACAAGAGAGCCCTCTCACTCAATCAGACCGAGTTTGGCGGGTGAATAGAAACCTCGTTTGTAACAGCAAATTAAATCAACCTTAGACTGGTTCAGACAGTCCAGAAGTAAATTTCCATCACAGTAATCCCCGAACATTGAAGTCCTAAGTCTATTATTCTTGTAAGACTGGATTAGTCTACAGAAAATACGATTTACAATGATGAGCGATGGTCGTAATGCGAAAAGCTCTATCTCACTTCACCCCCCAAAAAGGCCAGAATAAGACTTATTGATCAGGGAGATGGTCCGAAAATAGCCAAGACATTTTTTTGTCTGTGTGTCTGCTCAAACCAACATCTTGTGACAATCTCTAACTAGACTTCGCGGGTTCAGTGAAATGACTATTGTTACATGCTTCATAAATATGAAGCACTTACTAGTATTGTGTTCAACCCTTGATTTTGAATTTTACACAGCTTTCAAGCAACCTTCAAGTGTTGCTTCAATCAAAATTTTGTTGCCTCATGATATGAATTCAACAAATGATAGTGTATTATGGAAAACTTATAAAGAGATTTGTCAGCGTGAATCAATTATCAAGTGCAAAGGCAACAACCTTAACACATTACCGCCTAACGCCACATTTTTGCATCTTGCAGAAGAAGACTTTCGAAGAATAGCATTGTTAAAGAGTTAAAAAAGATCATTATGTTATGACATCATTCTACCACTTTATGAAGAAATGAAATACTTGTATATCCATGAACTACATTCAACACTTGTCATCAGAAGCAATTCATCATTAACGAAAACACTGGATTTCATAAGCACAGAAGTAAATGAATTCAAAATGGTATTTGATTTGTGGCAATAAGACTAATTTGTGTACACATACAAAAAATATATAATGTTAAATTCATCACTTCCAGAGCACAAATCTCTCAGTCATGATGAGCCAGTCCCTTTTTAGTCTTCTATATACAGTGGACCCGCGATAATCCGAACGTCGTTTATCTGGAATATTCACCATCCGAACAGAATTTTGAGGGAACGGATCTTACCTTCGTCAATTTAACTGTTTAATGCGGAAAATCCGCGTTCCGGAACCGGACAAAAATATTCGGGAACCAACAGTCACTTTTCATAGTATATGCGTATGGCTAGTCCGGAAACCAGTAAATCGTTTATTTTGCGGTTACAGTTGCGAATGAAGGGATCGGTCTTCTGTTGTAAACGGCATTCACACGTTTTGCAAACTGTCATGTATGCTTGACCATAACATGTCACCTAGTGTAGTGTACTGGAAGGTGTTGATTGTTTGTTAATCGGTCATTCTGTCAGTTGATTGGTCTTACATTATTGTAATTACGGTTGCATGTCGATAGATGAGTTTGTAAAAGGTGTTGATTGGCTGATTGGCTGCTTAGACAGCGATCAGGAGACAATGTCTGGCAATCATTTTCAATTATTACTCAATCGATATGCTTAACTGCCCTTTTAAGGGCCTTTTACCAAAAAGCCTTCTTTTGTTACATTGTCACTCTCGTCAGAGAACCCATCCCCCAAGCTGCTATCAGCTAATCAAAGAGTTCTTTTCAGAGCTATCTTAAGGAAATTTAACTTCTCGAAAGACATTGCTTCAAATTGTCATTTTTTTTAAAAATCCGTTTTGACCAAATAAACACTTCCTTAACACACTTTATATTTCCCTTCAAAAAAAAATAATTGTGTATTTCTTACTTCATAGTAATGATCATGAAACACCGACACCGTGTAAAGGTAAACATTTCGCTGTAACTCGCATATTCTTTATTCCGGAAAATTTGTTAATACGAACGTTTCTCCTGGGAACGAAAGTGTTCGGATAAACGAGGGTCCACTGTATTTATATACCAGATTCATCAAAGTGAGGTGTAACTGAATAATGGGTTAAAAGGTCCTTTAATCACCACTGTAAAACCCAAAAATCTGTTCCTTGTTTATTTCAATGAAGAACATGCAGTCTCAGGTTAGATAGCAACATAGGATCAAGGTTCACTGACTAAAGAATCAGCAGCTCTCTCAACATGCATCAGAGCACAAAATTAGCTCTAATTGACCAGATTCTGCAAGATAAGGTCAAATCTGATGATAGCCCAGGATTCAAGGACAAAACAGCTGTAACTGCATGGCCAATCAGGAACATTTAGTTCCATTTAACATCACATCAGATCTATCCCTATTGATGGAGGAGTAATCTATTCTGAAGTGGATCCAATAGTTTAATTACTTTATCAAAGCTTTTCTAATAACTACCTGTTAAGGACCTCGACACCCTGGGTTTCAGCAACTCATGATGGCTTATAAAACGCTATCATTAACCCTTAGAATGCTGGGTTGTTTTCTAAAACAGATTTTCTGTAGTCTGCTTTTATAAACTTTAAATATCTGCATTATTTTGATGAGGAAAGATACTCAGAGTAGCAAACAGGTTAGATCACAGGCCAGCTGCCAATTTTCTTGGCGGTTGGCCTGGATCTAACCTGTTTGCATAAGCATGAAGTCGGTTCCAGGACTATAAGGGTAAAACAAATCCCAAACTTGTGAATATGTGCCTGGTCCAACATAAAAGCAATAGCAGACCAAGAACCAGCAAGTAGAAATTGCACTTTCTTAACAATATTAATTGGTAGATAACATTTTAACATGATGATGAATTAACCATAAAGAGCCATTGTTAAGTAAAAGATTCAATATTTGTTGATTTGTCACCTCATTTTTTAAAATGAAACAAAAATATTATTTCCCGTTTTTTTCTGATTTATCGCAGTCAATCATCTGGATAATTCGCTTACCCCAAGAGTAAAATTTTGTGACTGTCTTATATATTTGATTACAGTATAAAAATAAATGACATTTTAAAAAGAAGAACCGATTTGACTTGCAAAACTAATCCTTTCATAGAAAAAGTATATATTATTTTCACATTTAGGTTAATTGGAGCAGGGTTAGAATTGGGCATGAGGGGGTTAATAAGTTTAAGGTAATGATAATAATCAAGCTTTGGCTTATCATTAATTAGCATTTTATGAGTTTTTCTTTCGGGCTATTTCTAAGAAAGATATTTGCATTGACTATCTTTATTGCAACATTCACCCCTTGCCACACAGGTTGTTTTTATATATCTATATCAGACTTTTCCCCCATAAAAATCTAATATAACCCTTGCCAAAATGACAAATTTTCAACTGTCCCAAATTGAAAGAGATGGCAGACGACATTTGAAATTGTGATGAAATTGGACAATTATCTTCTGATAAGGCAGAAAACATTGTGGGAAAATGAAAAAATTGCTCGTCACAAGCAATTTTTCCTTTTCCCTCAATGTTTTCTTAAGTCGTCTGCAACAAAGTGGTCAAATGATGTTATTGTTTGGAAAAGGGTTACGGTATCTGTAGCAGGTGTCACGAGAAGCATTGTGAAAAGAATGAGAAATTGAAGTAGAGCAATACACTGGGAACATTCAGCCTTTCTTCTTTTGTCACACTGGTTTCCACTCCCTATCCAATGACAAAAGACTTCTCTATTTCGCATCTAGTCATTCTTAGTCTACTGGGTTTTTTTTTATCAACCTTATTGTATATGTTTATACCTGGGTTAAAGTTCTGTTCTGTTCATATGAAGGATTATGTTGATTTGCGATCAGGCTTGGAAGGAAACATTACTCTTGTAGGTAGAAAACTATTGTAGAAAAGTAAAACTTGCTAAGATCAACATGTTCTCCTTGGATAATTTCAAGCCATGGAAATTGGAAACATAAAACACAAGAATTTCCTTGATAAAGGGTAAGGTTTAGGCTGTAACTTTGTGGCATTTCTTATCAGCTATTTGCCGCAGAATCTGAACAAAGAAAGGCTCAAATAAAAAGTTTTAATGCCTTCTGAAAGTCATGTAAAAAGATGCTTGAAAGAAAACAAATATGTAGTTTTCTAAATGCCCTTTGTCTGTTCTTAACCGCAAATCAGTTTTCAGCATCTCACTTCTTAAATCATATTCAACTCCTGAAAAGCTAGTGTTTTTTTGTTTAAATATTTGTATGGGGTTAACACCATGTCAACAATATTTCAGTTATATCATAGCTTTCCTGAATTTCACCAGTACTAGGTAGGGCTTAGCAATATAATATCTTGACCAAGGACACTCACAGAAACAATCACATAGCCACTTATGAGGATTGAACCTGAAACACCAGTACCACGAGTCCCATACCTTAACCACTGGCTCAATAAGTACCCTCTGAAGAGTAAGAAAGGTTTTGCATCATTTACACCAAAGAGCATCCGGATACAGATCTAGAAATAAAAGCCTTCAATACTCTTGATTAAGATTGTGTTGCATACTTTAATTCGAAAACTATGCAATCAATATTGTAAATTATGCTCATCAAGATCTTCAATAGAAGATGTATTATGACAAGTACCTACAATGCAAGGTCAAGAGAAGCAATGAATAGTACGAAACAGCATTCTCTTGAGATACCCTGTTTCTTTGATGTAAAAGTTTCAGAGAAACATTCCTTTGGAATGAGACATGGAAAATACTCTTTTCCCTCCTCTCTATTGTTCGTCTTGAATTGTGCCAGAAGAGTTACTTCCCTTTTCAATGCTAACAAATTGAAATAGCAAAAATGATTAGTTCTGCTTCAACATTTCATCTATTAGCAATGATCATAATGCAACTCCTGAACATGGAATTTCTATACCTTGTCATAATTGAACAATTCCACTAATAGGATCAATTTGTTCTTTTGTCGCAATGTTTCTTACTGGTGAATCCCTTTAAAGCTGTAATTATATTACAGCTTTAAAGGGATTCACCAGTAAGAAACTCCCACAACACCAGCAGCCCCAGTGAGGCTTAACACACATTAATTTTATCCCCTTAATCCATAATACCTCATTTTGCTCCTAAACCCTCTAAAAAACACTGCGACAAAAGAATAAATTGATCCTTTTGCACAATTCGTCCTTTCATCACAATGGCATCTACCAGATATGGAAATGTATCTACTTGTGACGCTTATATCCAAATTCATTATCCGGATAATAAAGGTGTAAGCCGAAATGTTGAAACATAATGATTTGACAAAAAATGTGTTGTTGTTTAATTTTTCAAATAAAAAAAACTTACTCCATAATACAGTTATTCTTTTGGTCACTATCATTATTTTAAAAAAAAAGAGTTTGAAAGAAAAGGATTTGGCAGAATGATTAAAATAAGAATCTCCATAGGAATAAGCTTACAATAGACCTACAATAGCCCATACTTATCATGCTCTTATCACTGACAGGTACTCTAATTTCATAATAATATGTCACTTATTCATAATGTCTCTTGCAATGACATAATAATTTATATAATTTTTTAATGATTTTATGTAATTTATTTATCTGCTTCATACTGATTTCTATCTCAGATTTATGCTATCTGATTATCTATTATAACAGACTGGCAGGACTCAATTCTAAATATTTCAATATGAAATAACATTAATTATCTTATCGTAATGCTTACCCTCATTTGAGATTTTGAGACTGGTTCAAATTGAAGACAAACAACAGGCAACAGTTTAATACGAAGTACCAAACATTATTTTGAGGGTTCAGTGCAATACTATAGTAAGTGCTTCATATTTGTGAAGCACTTACTATGGTTTTGCATTGAACCTTCAAGCTCATTGTCAGAAATTTCTCATTTGTCAAAAAACAAATGACAAACGACGTTTGCACCTTCATATCTTAAAAATTACAATTGTCATTCTGAAAAGCAAAAATCCCAAATATCTTTTATTGTTGGTAATTTAAATAGAATATCTATAAAGAATGTGCTTTATAGCACTTGCAATAGTTAAAATGCTCATTTATCTATCATAAACATCTGTCAAAAACAGACTTTTCACTTTGGCTACCAGTTTAATTCTGTCTCACATTGATCTTAAAAGTACTATCTGAAAAAAAATTGTTGTCAAAATATGAGTTACGATTTCTTTGTACTATTTTGGATATTTGGCATCTGCAGATTGTGATTTCTAATCCAATAAAAATCCTTCATTATAAAAGATTTGAGAAGCCATATTAACAAACTCTGTTTTTCAATGGCTTCTTTTGCTGGAAGTGGGCTAAAGCGATTATCTATCAGTTGTCCAAATAAGAGGTGTACAGCAGTCTTTTACAGGCAGTATTTCAAAATTTAAACAGTAAATCCTACTCTGTTGGTACACGTAAAATTTCTCTAGACAAGACAATTCTAATGAGTACAAACAATAAAGGTTTAAATCTTTACCAAATACAAAATTTTTGACTGTTCCAAATTGAAAAAGTTTGCAGACGACATTTCAAAATGTGATGAAATTGGAAAATAATCTTCTGGTAGGGCAGAAAACGTGGGAAAAGGAGAAAGTGCTTGTTAAGAGCAATTTCCCCTTTTCCCACAATGTTTTCCAGAGTTGTCTGCAACACACTGGTCAAATGTGGTTGTTGTTTGGTAATTATTTAAAACCAGAAATAAAGAAATTGACAAACAAATGTTGCCTCATTTCTGAACCACTGATCTATGACGAAAAGTGTTAATGAACTTAAGATCCAATTTTCCTAACATATCAGTTCCTTTATCAAATGTGTAAATCCTAGCGTAATCCATCTGTAATAAGCCTTAACAAGATAAATTTCTAATTTTCCTAATTACATACATTTCTATCTTTACACCAAAGATACCTCCTAAATGAGTTATCATATCCAGATATTCTTTTTCAAGACTTTATCCTTTACCCTGAGGTGAAATAATTTGAGAAGTCGATATTGCAACTAAAGAGAAAACATTCAAATAATGATGGATTATCCTTTGCTCTTGTTATAAAGTAGAAAGTCATTGTTGTGAAATAAGGGATTGATATAAAAGTAATTGGCAAGACTTTGCTTTGTGATGGATTCATTTGATTTTCTGATACAGATATGTTTTAACCAAATCCTTGATATGGAATCTATTTGGTCTTTGGCAAAATTAAATCATTAGCAGATGACACTTCATAAGTTATCATTGTTACAAAAATGGAATTTACCCATTCAGCAGAAAGCAAAAAAGAATCAACAGTGACAAAACATATAAATTGCTTGTCACAATTTATTTCTGCTTTTGTAACGATTGTCCCTTGAGTTGTCTTGAGCAAATGCTTTATCATGAACATTAAGTTCTAAGGTAAAAGTAAAATAACTTCTAATTGACTAATGAGCTAAACCTACAGGGATAGTTGCAATCAAGAATTTGCCACTTTGATTTACCACCTACAAGAGTTTATCTCATTATTAGGCTTGTAGTAATCAAAGTACCGAAAATAAGATACTTCCATGAAAAAAAAAAAGTAAATGTCTGATCGAATTAAGGCAATTATGTGCCTAATCCATTCCAACAATATGGAATGTGTGACCAAACTTAAAGGCAGACAACAACCAAAATCAAGAATCATATATATTTTATTTTATTGCATTGGGAAGAAAACCATTGCATCAAAAAGAAAAAATTATTATGTCTTATTATGTATTATGTCTGTGGCATTGCCTCTTCATAAGGCCTTTAAAAGCATGTCACATGACAGTACTGTGCTTTTGTTTTAAAAAATAATATCCATGTATATCGGTTGTGACTCTCACAAATATCCTGTTTAAGTCACTGTTCTGCTGCCATAACAAACATTTTCTCCTTTCGTCACAATGATTTGTTTCTCATATCAAAAGGAAAATTTAATGCTATGCTTTTTTTTTCTATTCTTGTTGATTTCATTTCGGACCAAGTCCCAAAGTATACATAGCTGAGAATGGGTTTATAAGAAAAGCAACCTGATATTTGATACTGAGGCTCATTGTCATAGAAGGCAAAGTGACATGAGATGGATATCACTTAACCCTTAACCAAAACCAAATTTTCGAGTGTCCTAAATTGAAAGAGTTTGCAGGCAACATTTCAAAATATGATGAAATTGAAAATTAATCTTCTGAAAGGGCAGAAAACATTGAGGGAAAAGGAAAAATTGCTCGTAATGAGCAATTTCTCCTTTTCCCACAATGTTTTCCAGAGTTGTCTGCAACAGAGTGGTCAAATGTTGTTATTGTTTGGTAAAGGGTTAACCCATTCCTACATAAATTATAGGTTGAAACCATCAGGGCCAAATTGAAAGCAACAGCAGACGATGAATTGAAAGCAACAGCAGGCGACAAGTTGAAAGCAACAGCTAATGACAAACTGAACAAAAGCAGTTGATAAAAAATAGCAAGAAACCAATTATCTAAAACATTTAGTAGAAACCACTGGAACTTAAAGATGAATTGCTCAATATAGGTAATTTATCCTTTAGTCACAGTGGTTTCTAAATCTGTCTGCAGCAAATGTGGAAAAGATTTGGTATCATGGAGTATGCAGTATGGACAAATGCAGTATCATATGAAGTAATGGACAGGTCTCATTTCATGTAATATCAAATTCATCCAGAGTCCCAAGTTTGCTAAGGATTCCGGCCTGCCTAATTAAACAGAAACAATTTAATCTGTCAAGAAATCGGTTTGTCCCTAATTTGACAGACGTATGAAGGCATCTGAAATCTTCACCTCGTTTGACACCTGCTTATGTCCTTTTTTTGCGCTAATTGATTTGTAAGACCCTGCTTTCAGTGTGCTTTCAACCTGGTTTTACCCGACTCGAGATTTTAATCTAAATCTGATAACATGCCCAGGGATTGTCAGCTATCACTTTCCAATATGATTTAATGAATTTACCCATTCCGTCATAAAACCCTTCAATTGTGGTTTAAACGTTTCTTTAACATATGACTCGAGACATAATTGTTACAAAAGAATATATTGCTTGATACAAGCATTTTTTTCTAGCTTTCGATGGTCGTCATATAACTGAAAGAATTATTGACAGAGCTTTAAATCCTTAAAAAATGCATTTAAAACACTTTTGAAATACAAAAATGAATAAAAAAAAAATCTCTGCATGTCAGTTAAACAAAGAGTTGTAGATATGAGACAATTATTCCCAATTTATCTCTTTCATTTCAGCACTAAACTCTATATTGCTTGTATTCACTTAAATTGTCCCATGGAAACATAATAGAATGAGTACCCACAATATAGCATTTGTCATGTAGTCATAAAATCCTGCATTCAATAGACTCTAGCGCTCTGCTTGGCTGAATTTCTGTAGCGTCAATGTTTATAACATACTGAGCCTGTTTAAAGCATTAATGCCATGGTCAATCATGCTCTACTATAACACACAAGTACAGTTTCACTCCAATAAGCTTGAAAGCTGATGAGTTTGCATTGCATCCAATCCAGTCTTTGAAACCTACAATGATTTGAAAACTACTGTGACAAAAGAATAAATTGCTCTCAAATGATTTGAAAACTACTGTGACAAAAGAATAAATTGCTCTCAAATGATCTGAAAACTACTGTGACAAAAGAACAAAAGAGCACTTTATCCTTTAGTCGCAGAGGCTTCTACTCAATATCAAAGAGAAGTATTTTTTTTCTTTTCATGCATCTTTTCATTGTCTGCAGTTGCTTTCAACTGGGACCTGTCACAAATGCCCTTATGCTAGAAAGGAACAAATGAACAGTGTCTGAAAGTGCATCAACAGCTAGTCATTTAGCGTATCTAGGGTTCAGTGCAATACTATAGCAGGTGCTTCATGTTTATGAAGCACTTACTATAGTCTTGCATTGAACCCTCGGTATGTCAGAAAAGGTTCATGAGTTTCTCAACATTTTTTCTAGGTGTGGCTTCAAAGCCGGTATTTAATTGGTCATGTCACAAATCCCCTTATGACAGAAATGAAAGAATGAATAGCGTCTTAAGGCACATCAACAGCAAAGGTCATTTAGAGTATGACAGAAAGGGTTCAGGAGTTTATGAACATTGTACCTAGTTGTGGCTTCAAAGCCAGGTAACTGCTGAGAATTTCATCTGTAATGAAAATGGCTAATCATCTGACGATCGTAAACCATCTGAACTTAATCTAGTTTTCCCCGGACTATTAAGTAAAGTAGAAGAGTAATTATTAATATCTATATCCTATTCTATAGCTGTCTAAGTACCATCAATAGCCATTCATACAGCGCTTTTTAATAAGCTTTCAACCCTTGGCGGTGTGGGCGACTTCTTTGTACTTCATGACTGCAAGGTTTTACTTAGCCTTTTAGAGATCAAGAAATGGGAGTGTTACCCTGGCATACTCCTAAATTGCTTCTCTGAGCCCTATATTGTTGGTACTCATTAGAATTCTCTTGTCAAGATCTTTCTAACGAGAGCTCACAACACAGGATTAATCTTAAAAAGAGTTTTTGAATACAGAGTGTATGAGGCCCTCATATGCCTCCTCTTTTCAAGATTATGCATTAGCCTTATTTTTTTTACAACAAACAAGGTTGTAGGTAACTGACTGGCCTGTAAAGATTTCAAAAACTGTGTTCATGAACAGACATGAACAAAAAATAGCTGTTCATGAACACATAATTGCTCTTGAACATTTTCATGATCAAGAACATGTTCATTGACATGTTCATGGACATCAAGTTGTTCATCAATGTCCTTTCTTCATAATCCATGAAAGCTAAGATTGTATCACAAATCATGAAAATTTCTCTTGAAAAAAAAATATTTTTATTTCTCATGGCTTTACGGTTACCCACTTTGAAGTATAGAGGTTAGGTTATCATCCATAAAGGTTGATAAATTAATTCCAAAATGATTATGGTCTACAAGTGATCCAACATTAATGGAACCTTTTCAAAATTGTGGATTAAAATCTTCTTATTTTGCACAATCATGATGATAATTGCATAACTAAATCAGAACATTAGTTTCCCCTGACCCCATAAAATCCATTTAAGAGATTTTTTACATCCCTTTTTCATATTTATTTTCTCAATTAAACCCAATGAAGCCCTTTATTGTTGAAATTCCTTTGAATAATCTCACAGATAATAGTGTTAGTGAGAACAATAACATTACAATTGCAATTAGAATAAAGAAAGTCTCGATTCCGAGCATCAAACAATTTGTTTAATTTCAACAGGAATCAAGCGTAAGAGCCCAATTGAATACATCGGCAGTCTGATATTATCGTGATAATAATAGGGTATTTTTCTAATCTGAAAAGTGACATCACAGTCTGTCTATCAATTCTAAACGAGTGTAGAATGACTTTTGTGAGCGTTGACAGTAAGTTCTTGCCCTCTTATTATACCAGTCAGTAACTTAGTGCAATATTCAATGGGCCTTCCTAAATGTGAATGAAGGACTTATGGTATGATTGCATTAAACCAAGAAGATCTTTCCTTAAAGGTTTTGATTGATTAATGTGACAGTGAGAAATAAGACAACTTCTTCTCACTGAAAAATATTTGTTAAAAACTGAACCGGGTATCTCAGAAAGATTTATATGGAAGTTTACTTTCTGTAAGGTCTTAATTTTTTTGCAAATGTTGTTTTCTATCCTTTTTTAACAAAGGTTAAGGACTGTGGTAAGTAGCTCAATTTTGTAAAGGAGCACCTATATTCATGAACTGATGACTTTAACTGTTCAAAAACATTGCAGAACCAGCTTGTAAATTGCCAAAGGTTCATACATTTACTTAACCCTTAGAATGCTTGGTAATTTTCTAAAAATAGTCGGTTTCGTCTGCTTTCCAAAACCTTCAATATCTGCTTAATTTTGATGAAGAGAGATACTCAGAGTAGTAAACAGGTTGTATCATAGGCCAGCCGCCAATTTACTTGGCGGCTGGCCTGGATCTAACCTATTTGCATAAGCATAAAGTTGGTTCCAGCACTATAAGTGTTAACACACTTTTAACGACATAAAAAGCTTATCTCAGAAATTGTTTTCCTCAAATGACATGAGAGAGTAGTGAACTGCATGTTTAACCCTTTCCCAAACAACAAAATTTAGACTGTCCCAAATTGAAAGGGTTCGCAGACGACATTTCAAAATGTGATGAAATTGGACAATAATCTTCTGATAGGCCAGAAAACATTGTCACATGCAATTTCTCCTTTACTCTCAATTTTTTCTAAAGTTGTCTGCAACAAAGTGGTCAAATGTCCTTATTGTTTGGGAAAGGGTTAACAAGATAATCTTACATTGTAATGCATCCACATATCCACGTTGTAATGCGAACTTTCACGCGAAGGGCTCCATTTTTTTCATCCGTTCTTTAACATTGATTTGTAGTGCATGATGAGATTAGATCTTTCCCTATAGGAAAATCAATTCCAATTTCTCATCAAAATCATCTGTGAAGTATCATTTTCCAGTTTCACAGGCGGCGGTTTCAATCAATCTACAGCCTTTGCCTACTAAACAATCAAACTATGTTTGCCCAGTCAGCATTCCAGGTCTATTTACCCAATTCCATTTATAGGAATTTGTGACTGGTCATAATTAAATACAACAGCAAATGACAAAATACAATGTGACAAAGATACATTTTCTTTAGGGTATTGTTAAGTTTGAACATGTTAAATTTATCAATTTATATTTATCTATGGTGTTTCAGACACCGTGTCAACAATTTTTCAGTTATGTAGAATTTAACAAAGATACATTTTCTTTAAGGTATTGTTAAGTTTGAATATGTTTAATAGTTGTTTATATCTATGTATGGTGTTTCACACATATCAATAATTTTTCAGGTATGTAACTGCTTTCCAGGATCCACCAGTACGAAGCAAGGCCTATAATGTGACCTCCCAAAGGTCACTCCCATGAAACAAGAGGTGTCATGGGGCTTAAACCCGGGACCCCCGAGTTCTAAGGCGGCCACCTAATATTGGGTTATGTAGGACACTCATGTTTGACTCATCATTTTGTACATTATGTTCTCAATGATATATATTTATACAATTAACAGAAATAAAGGATTTGGATGAAAACTAGGCTTTTGACGATTGTCTCTTATTAGGGTATTGGGCAAAGATTGTTGTGAAAAGGGGAAAACGATTATCCATTTTGTTGAAGTGCCTTTAGGTATATAGTAAGCAAAATTTCATCCAGGGGGATAGGAGCAAAAGCTTAACTCGGATGGTCCCTGGTATTGAAATGGATTTTTAACATGTTCAAAACATGTTGAACACCAACACAATTCTATGTATAATTTGACTTTAAATACCAATAATGGTGAATCCAGAAGAACTGAATAAAATTTTTACTTATCGCTTAAATTGGCAAAATTAATTGGGGGGCATGACATCAGTGTGCCCCTCCCCCTACGGGACTTCTGGAGCAGGTGCCTGAGATTTCTGTGGTTTCTAAACTGTCAATTTCAATTTGATAATAATCAGTCTTTTCATAAATAAACTCCTTTTTTGTCATAATTTGTTAACCATTGTATTCTGCTTATCCTTCATGTAAGGGAGAGAATTAAACCGACAGCTGTGTGTTTACTCAGAAAGCTTAGGGACTCTATTAACCATGCTCTTATAGCGATTGATACATAATGGAATATATTTCATCCTGTCATACACCCTGACAGCTAGACTAGTTTGCATACCGTTACAGGCAACTGTTTTCCACGGAAGAGAGAGAACCAGATGGAGCGTTGAATAAGGCAAAATCAATATAGACTGCTCCAGTATTCCAAACATGTTTTCATAATGATGAAAATACATCCCTTTGGTACAGTAGGGAAGCGTTGGGGAGAAGTGTTCGATTTCTGACTTGAATTTTCAATGAGGACTGCCCTAAAAGGATATTGATGTTGTTTTTCCAGTTGACACTTACGTTTTACATTTTGATCCTTCACCTGCCACAACATGATGATTATAGACAGTTAGAGCAGAAGTCTTTACTATTAGAATGCTGGGTAATTTTCTAAATATAGATTTTTGTGTCATCTGCTTTCCAAAACCTTAAATATCTGCTTAATTTTGATGAGAAAAGATACTCAGAGTAGCAAACAGGTTAGATAACAGATAAGTCCCCAATTCATTTGGCAGCTGGTTTTGATCTAACTAACCTGTTTGCATAAGCATAAAGTCCAACAATTGTTCAATGTATTTTCATTTAAACATGATACAGTCAGTTGTGTCATCACAGGGGATTCAGACCCTGTGTGCTGTGTTCAATCCTTTATTACAACACTTAATACCATTTCAGCATGTGTCCTTTTGTTGTGAGATTTGTGTTTTTTTTTACAGTTCTGCTGTAAATAAAGTCCAATAACATTTACTAATAAAATTGATTGAGACAATCTTTTTTGTGTGGTGTTTAATGCAGATTCAACTTTTTTTAGCAGTGTATATAAGGGCTTTCCTTGGATTTACCAGTACTAGACCACAGCTCTGAAGCCACTTGCCAAAGGACACTCCTATTTAAACAGCAGTGGGGCTTAAACCCTGGCCTCCCTGGTTCAATGTCCATCAAATTCACTACCAGGCTGCACCGGACCTTCACACAAACATCTTCCTTTGCATTTCAAATCGCCCATTACCGCTCAAAATCTTGATCAAACTCAGCAACGTCAAAATAAAGCTCTAAGGAAACCATTCTGACAAAAGAAGAAATTGCTCATCAAGAGCAATTTCTTCTTTTGTCAGAATGGTTGCTGTTTCAAAATAGAAATATAACCATTCTAAATCAATCTTACAGATACCATGACCCATACCTTGGAATTTGGACATATCCCAATATTGCCAATGGGGTGAACGGTGAAAGCGCGGTCCCACCAAAAAGCCTCTAAAAATTGATTTTAAGACGCCCGTAAATTTGTTCTATCACTGTCTTATTGGTGCTATTGCGTGAATTGCCAATATTTTTCACACAGAAACAGATTCGAAAGAGATTTCAGGAGAACACTGACAAGAGTTTAATAGCCCCTTATTATCTTTATTCCAAATCGAGTATGTAAATGACTTCAAAGTTCCCCTTCACACATCTTTGATTACACTGAACAGCATTTAACCCATTACCAAACAATAACAACATTTGACCATTTTGTTGCAGACGACTTAAGAAAACATTGAGGGAAAAGGATGTTTTCTGCACTATCTGAAGAATTTTTTCCAATTACATCACATTTTGAAATGCCGTCGGCAAACTCTTTCAATTTGGGAAAGTTGAAATATTTGCTGTTTGGGAAAGGGTTAAACAGTATGCAGGCACATAAAGATTATGGATCAGAAAAACATTTTCTATCAGTATAATACTCATTTATCCAGTTTCCTTTTTTCTAAGAGGAGATTAAAATCTAGACTCATAGGCCCTTGACCATGAGGATAGATCAGAATTGCCATCTCTCACTAAACGTCCATATAAGTTTTTATTACCAGTAGAAAACCTATAAGATGCTTCAGAAAAGATATTTTAGGAATAAGTCAGATTCCTGTTAACCTTATTGCTCCCATGGAATATCATTGCAAGTCTGAACTGATTGCAGCAGCAGCAAACAAACAGCAGCAGTCAACACATAGTAAGTATAAACAACACTGTAACATAATGTAACATAATGTATCTAATATTGGCACTAAATTATCCTGACATTAATGGGAATACCGCTTTTTGAGAATTTTTTCTTGTTATGACTGTGCCTTTCATGAAAATCCAAATGGGGACTTGAACTTATGGGAAGAAGAGCCATGTGATTTTGAATTCTGTGCTCTGACCACTGGACCACCAAGGCCCTCAACAACAGCAAAACATTTCATACCCAGCAGAAACTCTGTTACAAGTGCAATGAAGAACAGACAAGGGGAAAAATGATGGCAGACATTAGTCACAGAAACCTGCTCGACCACTCAAAGCTGTCATCATAAAGCATGTTACACAGAACAATTTTATTCAAATGATAAAGATAAATTCAAATTCTGGTTCCTGGCATCAAGATTTAGGTGACTTTCCCCCGTCAGTGGTAGATTGGGAACCGTCTAGCTACAACCCTTCACAACAGTAGCATTTGAAAAGTTCAGAACACAACATTTAAATATGGGGTTTAACGCGGTGTTTACAGTTTTTCAGTTATATAAATATGTTACTGCTTTCCTGGATTCACCAGTACAAAGCTGGAGTCAAAAGTGTATTGCCACAAGACACTCCCACAAAACTAGAGGTACATGTGGGGCTTGAACCCATGACCCTCGAGTTCTAAGATCGCCACCTTAACGATTTGTTCATGTAGCTCCATGAACAATAATTGTCTGGTAAAATTGAAGAAGTTTGTGTATTCATACTGTTTTTACATCACATCAACAGTATTTCAATTGTTTTACAATGCTGTGGTTTAAATAAGAACTGGGCGGAGGGACACAATCTAATTTCTAAATAGCAGTAGCAATTTGGTTTGGCAAATTTACGTTTACTGCAATTTTGATTGGAGAGCATTTAGACCAAAACAAAAAAGTTCATTATGAGCAATTTCTCTTTTATCACAATGTTTCCCATACCTTCTGATGCAGAAGAGAATAAAGTGAGTCACTATGAGGCATCAGGTCAACCCTTTCCCAAACAATAACAACATATGACCACTTTGGAAAACATTGTGGGAAAAGGAGAAATTGCTCGTGACGAGCAATTTCTCCTTTTCCCACAATGTTTTCTACCCTATCAGAAGATTATTATCGAATTTCATCACATTTTGAAATGTCGTCTGCAAACTCTTCCAATTTGGGACAGTCGAGAATTTGTTGTTTGGGAAAGGGTAATACAACTAAGCCTTGTTCATTGATTTTTTTTTTTTTTTCAATTTGTCTCCAGAACCACTTTGTTATTATTCCCAACATATCAAGTCAGAGTCACAAATTCATTCCCCGTATGTTTTGTCTTTTGTCAGCGAAACGTACGAGATTATGCTCTAGGCGTTGTTTAACTTCCAGTTATTGAATTAGTTACCACACTTTTACGGAATCTAGTCATGACGTCGTCTTTGTGGGCAGCAAAGGGGGACAACTCTACTGATCTACTCGTTCCCCTATACGGAACTCTACTGATCTACTCGTTCCCCTATACGGAAAAATTGTAACTGATCATAATTGAAAGCTGTGCAGACGATAATTAGTAACATGATAAAAAAATTCTTTAGGTGTACGATTGAAATCCTTAGCACAAATCAATTATCATTCTTTTGTATAAATTTTTTTTTCCTTTTAGTGTAGGATTGAAATCCTTGGGAAAAATCATTACTAATCCTTGTGTCTATTTTTTTCTTTGCCCAGCATATGCATTAGAAAATCTAGAACACCATTATGACAGAGAGAGACATTGCTTCAAAAGGGCAATATCTCATTTTGTCGCAATGGTTTCTGCACAATATCACACTGAAAAAGCCATTTTTCATCCTATACAATTTGACACATTAAATGGTTGATAAACATGTAAAATATAAGATTATTAAAACATGTTTTCTTTTTTTGCATTTTATTCTATTAGCTTTTAGTTTATCCAAACTCTATACTTGAATGCCAATCAGTATAATTCCAATTAAACCAACTTATGAATAAAAAAACAACATACTAACAAATAAAGAAATAATTGGTAATGTCTGCTATCATAGATATATTTCCTACTCCTTTTGGAAAAAAAACATAACACCATTTGGTAACAAAGTAACAAAGTACTCCCACCACAGAAATTGATAAAGGTTAATGAGTTAATCAAGCCCCCAGGCAGCAGCTCCGTGTATATGTACATGGAAATAGGATTAGGGCTCGGGCAGACTTTCTGTCAAATGATCTGGTTTTGACACTAACAAATACCGATGGCTTACAGATATTTTCATTAGAGATTGGTATTAGATTCCGTCTGCTTCCTAGAATACAGATGGAAAAGCGCGCGATGGAAAATCGACACAATCCCACAGAAATAAACTAACTATACAGCAATCAATAAATAGCTGATGTTCTGTGCTGAAAGTTTAGGGGGACATCTAGTTATTTACGTACAGAAGGTTCAATGCACGACATTAGTACAGTGAACCCTCGTTTATCCGAACATGTCCGTTCCCAACAAAATGTCCGGTTTACCGAATTATCCGGACTAATGAAGCAGAGCATGTTCTTATTCACATTAAGACATAAGCGGTCTGTATGAGCGGTATATACTTACAACCCTTTAGCAAACGCCAAATTGTCGACCGTCCCAAATTGAAAGAGTTTGCAGAAGACATCAAAACGTGATGAACTTCAAAGATAATCTTCTGATATGGCAGAAAACATTGTGGGAAAAGGAGAAATTGCTCGTCACGAGCAATTTCTCCTTTACCCACAATGTTTTCAAAAGTCGTCTGCAACAAACTGGTCCAATAATTCCGTTCCCTTACAATTTTGTTCGGATTGCGAGACATCCGGATTATCGGGGTCCGGATAAACGAGGCTTCACTGTAAATCCTTCACAATAGTACCTAGTGACATTATCTATTTTCCTATTCCTTTGAAAACATTTTACATTTCGATTTGTTATGGGTTATACATTGCGTCAACATAGATTCCCCTATGTTGTGATTCCTGACTCATAATGATGGAGGTTGACGCCAAACTTAACTATTGGTTTGACAAACACGGTATTCCATAAAGTCAATTGGGAGACTTCTCTCATGAAAATCCAAATACTGCAACATGTTGAAATCATCACAACCAAAGTATACCAAGAACAAACAGGAGTGATCCGACGAAAGAATTAGTTTCAAAATGGCAGATTAAGGGTAATCTTCATCCATTTTTGCTTTGACCATTACTTCAAATTAAACATGCTTTAACATAGTATTACATCTTCTCATGTGTCCCTTTTTTTTTCAATAAATAAAATCTATAAACCCTCGATGTGGCTGTGAGAGATTGTCATGACTGAACGTAAAAGTATATAGTTTGGTTGTTCAATACATAATTATGAAACCCGTATTAATGTCATCCTTCAAAAGCCAACTGGGACTAACCATATAAGAATTTTGTCACTGGTCACAATTGAAAGCAAGACTTAACCAATTACCAAACAATAACGACATTTGACCAGTTTGACAACTCGTTCTCCTTTTCCCACAATGTTTTCTGCCCTATCAGAAGATTGTTTTTTCAACTTCATCACATTTTGAAATGTCGTCTGCATTCTGCAAACTCTTTCAATTTGGGACTGTTGAAAATTTGGCGTTTGGTCAAGGGATAAGGTGCAGTGCATTTATTTAGGGGTAAAAATTAAAATTCTAACTGTGGCACAATCAGGAATTATAAGCTATTACACAAACATGCAGAAAAAGACTTTAAGTGAAAAAGGAGATTTTGCAGTGACAAGAATAGTTGAAAGTTCTTTCAGACTTTTTCTAAGATGACATCAATCCATTGAAGTAATAAATTTCTATCTAGTATGAAATGAATTACGTCTGACAAGCTATCTAATGGCCATGAAAATGTGTTCTATTCACAAAAGGAAATATAAACGATTTCTTTTCAATCCTTAACATTTGGTGAATCGCATTCCACTTCTTTTTTGAGATAAAGCTCATTGAACTGAAGGACAAGTTCAAACAGCCATCTGCCAGTGGTGTTGTTGTTCACTAAGATAAAAAGATTTTTTTTTCTATTCCATGTGTTCAAAAGTCTAAAAAGCATCAATTTTGTAATTATAATCATAATTTCATCAGACAAAAAGGAAGAAATTCCAGCAAATTCTCCTTTTCTTACAACACTTCTTTAGGATTTCCACTGTACATCACAAATATTTATGTGAATAATTATGGCATAATGGGAAAAGATTGAATAAAGAATTTGTAACACCCTCCAACTGAAACATGAGTCGTCTAACTCATGGGCGTCGCCGTTATCCAACAAAGAATTTCCGTTAGATCACTTGCCTTGATATACGATGGATGTATGTAATAATAAGAATATAAAAGATATCGTGACATAGCAAATTTTGGGGAGGATTTCTTCTTACTGCACCCCCCACAAGTTGTATGAATTTAGAAGTCATTATTTCCCCCTTTTTGCTTAAATTTGCAGAGCAGATAACATTGATATGATATATTAGTATTATGAAAATTGCAAGCTAGACCATTGAAAATGGAAATGATCATGTAAGATTGAATATTTGCTCATCATAAGCAATCATGACATCCCTTTTGAGAGCTACCGCATATAAACTATACATACTTAAATGTACACTTCCTGAATTATATATTCTTGCAATGGCTACATTTAATTGTATATTAAATAACAACTGCATTGTTTCCACAACATTTTCATTTTTACTTTCCTCTTCTGTAAACAAGCACTTTAATTTAACCCATAAACAAACAATAACAACACTTGACCAGCTCATAGCAGATAACTCTGGAAAGCATAGTTGGAAAAGGAGAAAATGCTTGGAACAAGCAATGTCTCCTTTTACCACAATGTTTTCTGCCCTATCACAAGATTATTTTCAGATTCATCACATTTTGAAAATTATGTTGTCTGTAAACTCTTTCAAATTGGGACAGTTGAAAAGTTGGCGTTTGGTAAAGGGTTTAAAGTAAAAAGGATATTATGACCCGTAAGAGAGATCTCGCAGGTACAAAAAACAGACATTTAACATGGAAACATCAAACAGTGACTAGACATGCAGCTCGCATGTTAGCAACATAGTTATCCAAGCAACCCACTCTAATATGATCAAAAGTGTTCAAGATGGCTCCGATGGGATATATTAAAGACATTCTGAGTTATTCTGGGCAGCTTGCAAACATATGCACTCCCTCATACAAAATACTTTATACTATGTCTTCAACAGCGGACTTAACCAATTTCTGATAAGGATTTGTCTGTATATGAACACCAAAACTTAAGGGTACAGGATTTAAGATTAAATACTGAATGGTCATTTGGCTGTTATTTTTTACTGAAAATTAATATGAAGTGCTTCGGTTTTCATTTTCACAGTTAATTCTGTAACCTTCCACAACTTTGATTGATGCAGGATTTTTTTTAAAATATAGTTGGCAAAGAAGAAAAAGCTCCGTTGTTCATAATTACTTCATCTAAACATTTATTTTTTCTTTGAACCGTAATTATTGATGTTTGAAAGCTCTTTCAATTTCTAATTGTCAAGAGTCTGTCACTTTCTAAAGCGTTAAATCATTCACACAGAGAACCCTATGGCACTTTAACACCAAACAACTTCGGGGCAATTTTGTTTTTATGATGATTATCTTTCCAAAGAATACAGATTCCTCAAACTCCCTTTGTTTCAAAGCTTTGACTAACTCTAAACAGTTTCCCATCAACAATTTACGTCTATCATGGATGTTACCCCACCCACCTGTCAGCCATGCATTAAAAATCTATCTGTTGATTGCTTCAAGATAAGATGTTTTCATTCACCCCATGATAAAGTGTACACTTATCAGACTAACTCTGGAAACATGATTTCAATTATGAGCGCTACACACATCTGCTTTTCTGCTTCAATCTAGTCAGTGACCTAACTAAATGGGGAATATCGTAATACATTTGATTAAAACATAGCCCAAGATTAGACTGTATTTGATTCATTAAATAAAATTGTTTTGCTTGTCAAAATGGAACACCATGGGGAAACTATTCTTTGGCAAATGTATGGGGGTGGATGTCACTCCTTCCCTCATACAAACATACTCTAATATATGAATATAAGAAGGATCAAACAACAATTATGACAAAAGAAGAAATTGCTCAAGATGAGCAATTTCTTCTTACATCACAATAGCTTCTACCAAATATCTCATCCAAACATTGACATATCATACTTTATAGTAGATTTCTGCAGATGCTTTCAAATTGGACAGGTCATTAACTTTCATGTGACAGAAACAATCAATAAAAGCAATAACATAAAAGGCCTTTGTGTACATGGGATTTTACATCGTGTCAACATCATTTCAGTTATGTTGCTATGTCTGACTATTAATGATGGATGAAGACCCCATACTCAACTACCCATAAGGGCTGGTCATGCTGTGTAGAGCCATTAGCATTCTGTAAGTCAGTCGGGAGACTACCAATCATGAAAGTCCAAAAGCTTTCAACAGGATTTGAACTTACGAGGAGAGGGGCCATGTGATTATATAAAAAAGGCCTTACCTGTAGCTGTGTGAATAAAAGTCCAAATAGTAAGCAGGACGCCTGATATCAGGGCTGGCTTCATGATGATGTTGGTTGTCCTGCTAGCTAAAGGTACCCCGGATATCACGATATTAAACCAGGCAAATCCATCCCATCACACCCTGCAATATACCAAACATAAGGATTTTACATTGTGTCAACAATAATTCAATTATATCTCATCATTGGTGAAAAAGGACCCCTAACTTAACAACGCAATCAAGTAATATATGTTGGACAATTAAGGATGTATTGCAATGTGTGCATTCGTGACCAATTTGAAGTCATGAAATTATAACTTCTTCTCTTTTTTTTTTTTTTTATATGGGTTTTACATCACATCAACATTATTTCAGTTATGTAGCGATGCCCGACTCTTAATGATGGAGGAAGACCCCATACTCAACTGCCCATAGGGGCTGGTTAAGGTGGGTAGAACCATCGGCATTCCGTAAGTCAGTCGGGAGACTGCCTCTCATGAAAATCCATATCCCTCTCAGGATTTGAACCCACGCGGAGAGGGGCCATGTGATTTCAAGTTCTGTACTCTAACCACTAGGCCACGGAGGCCCCTTTACCGAACTGTAAGTCAGACAATAACAAGTCCTTTACTTGAACAACTTCCGAGTATACCCAATTAGTCACTGCTTGTTTGATGTTTACCCTGGATGACAATGCATAGAGGAATGCATGAAGAACAAGTTATTGCCTCTTGCTGATTGTATTTGTATTGGATTTCAAATTCTATATAGGGTATTGCGAAAACCCCATACTCAATAATGCCACACTAAACTGCATCTGCTGTAGAAGTCTTAAGAAACACTGTGACAAAAGGATAAGTTGCTCATCATTTTCACAGTGGTTTCTAAACCAATTTCACAAAGAAAATGTTTGTTTCATTATATTGTTATGTTCTATTATCTGTAGTTGCTCTTAGTTCCACCAAATCACAAACTCTCATATTGAGGGTTCAATGCAAGACAATAAAGATAGTGAGTGTGTCATGTTTGTAAAGGACCTTATAAAGTCTTAGGCTGGGAACCAGTCTCACATCTGTCTAATAAAGAGACCAGCATGGTACAAATCTACAAGGTAGGATTCTGGCTGGTAACAGAGAGTCTTGGACTGGGAACCAGTCTCTCATTTGTCATATATAGAGACTGGTATGGTACAAATCTGACAGACAGAAGTCAGGCTGGAAATGGAAGGAACGACAACAGCACACTGTACATAGAGATGAATGTTTCCTGATTCAAAGTTAACAAAATGGTCGACCGTGAGACAAAGTTTCCTTTTCGTAAATGGTGGTCAAAATGTTTTGAAATAAAAGTTTTGACAAAACTATGGGTACAAATCAGTGGATTATTCAAAGACTGATAAAGGACAGTCTGCTTTGATTGTTGCGAACAATGAATCAGTAGAAATAACTGTGTATGTTGCTGCTTTCTGTTGCTGTTGTTTTTTTTTGAAACATTGCATTCTGACCAATCAATTAGCTCAGAATTTATAGGCTATCCATTGTCTATTTTGTGGAACATAGTGAAGCCAGTAGACAGGGAGGAACCAGTTTATTAAAGTCTTTCATTGAACCCTCGGTATGGGGGAAATGAGTCAAATGAATAATCCCATAATTCTTCTGTAAATCGTGTTATAGCTACAATATCATTCTCATGGTGATGTAATCTGTATTCATAGAACCAAGTCTGGTTTCATTATGTTCGCAAATAATCAACTCTCATGGGGGAATTTTTGGAATAAGTTATTATGTTATTATTGCTCACTTTAACAAGATGAGTTGTTAACTCATTTTTGTAAGTTTTCGATATTTTCAACAATTTTTACCTATGTTGTCCCTCTTGTTAAGTTGAATATTACATGTGAAAAGCCACTATTTCCATTGTTATGTCATTAATTGTATATTTAAGAACAATGAATTTATATGCTTCAATTCTAATAACCTCTGTTCTATTCTATTCTATTCTATTCTATATTTTTGGGACTCATTGAAACAGGATTCTTGGTGGCATTTTTGTTGTTTTGAACAGCACAAAGCATTCATTGATTCTTTTCACCCAGAGGAGACTTTTTATAGTTGTTTAATGTAGTGAGCAATAGCTTATGTTATTTCCCTGAAGGTCTGACACATAACGTATCATTTATAAAGAGCCGTCTGCTGGTTCTAGTATTATAGATTGGGGGGAGGACTGTAGGGTAGAGTGTCGACCTCAAGACACAAGGGTCATGGGTTCAAATTCTGGTGAGAAGCAAATTTAACTTTGTGACCTTTCATTAATCCTTACTGGTTATGTATCCAGGAAGCAAAGTCAACAGTGATAAGTCTGTCAGAACTTGTTTCACGAAGTAAAATAAATAAGTTTAATAAAACAGTCGCAGATTTAACAGGTTATAACACTTTAGACTCTTAACCCATTACCAAACAATAACGACATTTGACGAGTTTGTTGCAGATGACTTTCTTTAACATTGTGGAAAAAGGAGAAATTGCTCGTTTTCTGCCCTATCAGAAGATCATTTTCAATTTCATCACATTTTGAAATGCAGGCTGCAAACTCTTTCAATTTGGGACAGTCAAACATTTTGCGTTTGGTAAAGGGTTAAACTGAGGAGTAACAAGCGTTTTTCAAGCTGTAACAGCCAGCTGCCTTGATAACTCAAGATCTCTGGAAAGATATACCAAAGGGAAAATAATCAACCCTTTACAAAACATCCCATCCAGTACCTGATGTCTCAAAATTTATTGGTAGCAAACAATAGGTTTAAATGCAATAACAAACCTGAAAATTGCACCATCATAAGTTATTTTAAGTTCAGATCACAAAACTGTCAATGTTACATTGTTATCATACATATGCCACTTGTTCTTTTTGTCAACTGTCTTCTTGTGTAAACTGCTAAGACATTAAGGTGGGTCAGTTGATATTCTCCTCAACCACTTTACCCAAATATAGAAATATGGTCCGATTTAAGTTAATATATTTCTTTATCAAAATATATTCAGGGTTCCACAAGACATAAACCAGTGACGGATGTGCCATGGTCTCCCATTGAACCTTCGTTATAGCTTTGGGCTAGCAGGTACATCTAAAACCCCTCATCATAAAACACCTGCTGTTGATGTCTTTTCCGTTTATGTCTTAGAAAACAATATGTTCCATGTATATATAGTAATGTCCGTAAATAAAAGATTGCATTGATCATATTTGATCAAATGTAACTGAAATCATGCAATTTTTGCTTTTTGACATATATTTTTTTTGGCAATCTGCAACAATTTTACAACAATAACATTCACTAAGATTCCCTTGAATCAAATTACATATTCTTGCTGTTCAACAAAAACATCATTTTCTTCATCATTTACATGAGAAAGAAAGACTCCCTTTAGCTTAAATGCCAACAATAATGCTTATTATGGCAATGAATATCAAAAGCATTAAGATTGGCAACTTTAAGTGCTCTAGCATGCTATTCAGAGAAAACAAAATACATCGGGTTCAATTTATTCCCAGCCCTAGTTCAACTGACAGCTTTATGCTAATTACACCTGTTTCCATTTAATTAAATTGCTACTTCAATACCAGAATATGTACATGGAGACTTTATCGGACTTCTATTAATTACTTGGGGCTTATAAGTAATCTAACAAATATTTCTCCAGGAAAAGAAATACATTCCACTGCTACAATGGATATTAATAAGGTTGCTTGAGGGTTCAATGCAAGACTATAGTAAGTGCTTCACAAATGTGAAGCACTTACTATAGTCTTGAATTGAAACCTGCTGCTACCAAATGACCTTCTTCACCATTTCCTCCACATCCACTCATTAGAAAACATCTACAGCAGAATATTTCAGGCCAATCAAGACTTTGTTCATGAATAGCTATTTATTTTTTATGTCTGTTTATGAAGATCATGAACACTGTTCTTAAATCCTTAACAGGGGAAATGCTGTCCGATAGAAATAAATTGTTCATGTGTTTAGAACGGTTTAAAATGATAGAATAAATATAGTATAATATTTTAGCTATTGTGTCCGCCTTTTACTGAAATATCAGCAAAAGACGATAAATAAATAAATGAAACAAAAAAGGATAATTATGCTCATATGACTCAAAATGACTCTTTTTTTTTTTCTACTATCGTTGATAGGCACGAAATATTCTATTATATCCACATTGAGCAATACATCATTTTGTCACATTAGTTCCTTTCATCTTCAAAGGCAGAAGAATCACATGACCAATGTTTACGATCTTATGTCTGAGCAAGATGGCTGCGCCCAGATATTTTTGATTTTTTTGCTTTTTTCACCTACTTTTGCCAGTGAAAGCAACATTGTGTACCCTGCATGGGTTGACCATCATGTTCCCGGTTCTGGTGGTACATGATAACCCATGCTTTATTACCTCTAACACTCGGCAGAAAAATTGCAGTTGAAAACCAACTGTTTTGGACATGCCTACCCGTCAGCTGAGATTTCTCTGCTGAATATTAGATGTTACCAAGCATGTGTTATCATAAACATATGATTGGACATCACATTGTAAACATTGGTCACATAATCCCCCCCCTGCCTGCTTCGGCAGTAGGGTTGTTTTAATGGAGTGTTTTAATGGAGTAAGCGGTTAAAACAATATTTGTTTTAAGGATGAGGCTTATTCAGGGATCAGTTAAGACAGATGTTATAACAATGCCAGCTGTATCTAGCCACTGAAACAACACATACACAAAATAAACGACCAGATTCAGCAACAAGTGTTTCTGTGTCATGGATTTGTATCCTATTTCATTGGCATCAGGACCTGTATAAAATATATAAACACATATCTCAGCTGGAAATGTCTTTATAACTTAAGTTTGTGTTAGACATTAAGGAAGTAAACCATGTGTTTGAGGGGGCCACAATCTTACTAGGGGGAAGAATGTTTGCCCTTAAGATATACTTAGATGGTCTTTGGTGCTAATAGAGGCTGTTTTTAGCATTTGTATAACACTTTCACAAATCTATTTACAATTTTATTCTATTTTATTTTATTAGATCATCCAAAGGAGTTGTATTAACCTTTTGATAATCATGGTCTTTTTTGGAGGGGCTGTTCATTTTTTGAATAGTGTTTAACACCATATCCACCATTCCTAGCTGGGGCCCGGATGTTACTTGTCAAAGGTCACTCCCATCGATGGAACCAGGTGTTGGTGCAGCTCAAACAAATACATTTTGAAATAAAAACGAATGTAATGACAAAATTAGTATAGTAAATGACTTATTAAGAGTAATTTCTATTACAATTTAATTACACTTGAGCCACCAACATAACAACAATCTCAAAGAGCATTAAAACATTAACTATTCCATCATAAATAACATGAGAAAAACTGCAGGGTGTAGAAATTGTTGTTTTTCTCACTCTAGCAATGGTGTTATGTTACGTTCAAACCTTGTTAGTGATTGTGTAATTGTTTGACTTGAAATGTATCTCTCCTGCTGGGATATGATTTAATGAGGCATATTTCTCTTGGGGAGCTGCAGGCACATGTTATGGTGATAGGTTTGGCTAATGCTGCCAACTTATTCTTCGTTCTTTGTTCATTTGCCGATAGTTGGCTTATAGTCATAATTACAGATATAGTAAGTTACTGACACAGGTCCCATGTTTGTCCTCTTCGTCAGTGCCGTACAAACATTTTCAATTTTGTAATGGCTTTCCTGAATGCACCAGTACTAGGCTAGGGCTCTGAAGTGACTGGCCAAAGGCCACTCCCACGAAACCAGAGGTCTTGGTGGGGCCTGAACCCAGGACCTCCGAGTTCAGAGTCACCTCCTTAATCACGCATTAATGCAGGTCTTATGACTTCCTTGTTTTTTTTTAATATTCATGATCACTTTTAGCGTCAATGTTTTGTGTCATTCAAAGACACCTCCTGTTGAATTAGTAATATTGGTAGTAGATGTTATTTGAATTAGATATCTCACAACAAAATGTATCTACCCTTAAACTAGAACCTTTTGATAGACCAATGAAGTATTAGCGGAATACTAGACCTTGGTCATAATGATCGAAGTGTCATTTTGTCACAGTGGTTTCAAAAGTCTATGTATTTGTTTGGTTAGTGTTTAACGCTGTATCAACAATATTTCAATTATGTAACAACTTTCCTAGATCCATCAGTACTAGGCTATGGTTCTGAAGTGACTTGTCAAATGTCACTCCCGCAAAGGTGTGTGAAATGTTTGCATCAAGATAAGCTGTCAAAGCATATTACTAAGGTGAACTACTTCATATTGAGGTTTTATGTAAGTCTACAATAAGTCCTTCCTTCTATGATGTATTTACAACAATGAGGAGGTGGCAGTTGCGGCATCTACCTGTGGTTTTACCAATTCTTGCAAATACATAAACACCACTAACAGAATAAACTATGCTAATCTGGAGCAATTTTCATGCCATTACTATGATTTTCTTCTCTAAGAGATCTCAAAGCTAAAAAAAAAAAATCTGTAACAACTGACGATTTCTAAATGAATTGGGATATTAGAATTAACACAACTCAATAGAAACCATTCATTGCATCATAATTACTCTCAAGCCACCCACTTCAAACCAGAGAGGATAATGGCTTCATGAAATCATTTTGGAAATATTTATAACATCTTGAGTATATCTGTTTTGAGCATTCCGTCCTTTCCTGTATTTATTTTTTACTTGAAGAAGACGACTTAGGAAAAGCTTTGTAGAAATGTGAAAACAAAATCAGTTCTGCTGTTGCAGTATGTCAATAGATTAGAAAAGCATTGTGGCAAAAGGAGAAATTGCTTGTGACAAGCAATTTCTCCTTTTGCAACAATGCTTTTTGAAAGTCGTCTGCTGAAAGAAGCAAAAATGCCGCGTTAGGTGGTAATGCATTTCAAACGGATATCAATTATCGAATATTTCTTTTTTTAATAGCTCACAATAAACCATTCATTATATCTATTCTTGGTTTTGATATCTATTCTTGGTTTTGAACACAAAGAAAGTCCAGTAAATATTTATCTTTAAGTTCTAAGTTGCAAGGGGGTTGCCCGGGCCATAAACAGCTGCCTCAGTTGATAAACAGGAACAAAAACATAAACACAATGTGATTTATGGGACAGCATTACAACATTCCAATGGAAGCTTGGATTCTTTTGGTACATTGTTAACTGTAAAACTCACTTAAAAGAACTTGGAAAATGTTATGTAGAGCATTCACCCTTGTATAGGATTTATTTATGTAAAATCTTCAAAATGGTCCTGCCTATGGGGTGAATATAATACAGACTATATCTGTTAAGTGGGTATCAATAAAGCCATTATGTCTTATTTCATAGTTATCTAGGCACCTGCAGTAGTTATCATTCGAAACAAATGTCAAAAAAAGAAATAAATCGCTCTTCATGAGCAATTTCTATTTCAGAAAAATTTCGTTGTCATGAATCATTACAAAGGAATGGTTTGTATAAGACAAATCGATCATTGTCTTCAAAGGATTTCAATGTATTTAAGACACAAAGTCCTTTATCCCATTACCAAACAATAAAACAACATTTGATCATTTGTTCCAGACAACTCTGGAAAACATTGTCGGAAAAAGAGAAATTGCTCTTAACGAGCAGTTTCTCCTTTTCCCACAATGTTTTCTTCCCTAACAGAATATAACTTTCCAACTTCATCACATTTTGAAATGTCGTCTGCAAACTCTTTCAATTTGGGACAGTCGAAAATTTGGCATTTGGTAAAGGGTTAAGAAGATATGGGAAAAAGGCTTATTTTGTTGACAGTAAACAGAACAGGAAGGCTAGCAAGATAGCACTTTAAAAACGTCAGAAAGAAATAAGAAATATTACTTCTTCTGCATGGCTTAAGTCTGTGTTATATGTTTTAACTGGGTTGAAGATACAGATAGAATTTGCCTCATTACATCAAAATATTCATTAATTTCAATGGAATTATCAGAAGTCCTTTGACATTTCACTACACAAAACACTTTTGTCTATGCGAGAACCATTTTCCTTTGTCAAACTTAAATTCTTTATCAATGTAATTTAAATCTGTTTCAACAACATATCCTTTATGTTATTAAAGGACTATCTAACAGAGTAAGACTTTTTATTTCAAATAAAATGTCTTCTACCCATAAAGATATCACAGACCCAAGAAGTTACAAAAAACTAGATAATTGATATACATGTACTTCTCAACCCCTTTTAAAACTGTAAAGATTTGAGATAAAGCAAACTTTTCTTGCAGATGGAGTAAACTGTTTAAAGATTTCATTTCTTTAACGATGATTCCTTAAAATGTGCATGCATGAAGGAAGAGTGTTAATTGCAGTAAATATCGCTGGGAACATGTTTAGAAATGTCAGTGGCAAGAAGAATGTAGAGTTTTGGTGAATTATGACTAACTAATCATCTTTGTTACATATCACTGTACAGCTTGGAATCACAGGAATGTGCATGTTGGACTCGGTTACTGCAGTTCTCTGCCCAATCACAAAGCTTTGGAGCCGTGGAACGGGAAAATCCGGCATTGAGTGTTATACCCATGCTAAAATTTAAACTTCTTGGGATGTCTCTACGAAAGTTATAATTATCATGCCAATTCGTAAAAATAAGTGGAGTAGGAACCTCCCATGTTTATAGCATATTATATCGAGGGATCAATACAAGACTATAGTAAGTGCTTCATAAACATAAAGCACTTACTATAATATTGCAATGAACCCTTGATATGTCCCGTCAAAGAATTCAAGAAAGGTGTCCATGAACGTCATGCACAGACATAAACCAGAAAAGATGTTCTTTTGTGAACATGTTCTTGGTGTTCATGACTGGCCATTTCGTGATCATGTCTGTCTCATAGTTCATGAAGAGAGTTCTTGAATCCTTTGCAAGCGTACTGCATCAAATCTTATCATCCTGGATCAGGGTGTGTTGACTATTTTCATAATGATCAGACTATTGAAATGCTGGAAGATTAAATAATTCTAGCTCAATCTTTTTTTCGAATTTTCAGCCTGATAAGGCCTTCATCAGGAGAATCTTTATTTCCAACTACATTTTTGTTTATAGGCTTAAACTGTATACATGATTATTTTGATTATTTCTCAATTTTTGTGTTGAAAAACATACCATATCAAGCAAAATTTAATAATTTGATTCTTTTGGCACCTTATAACAAACTAGTAAACTCCCCCCATTATTTGTCAATGTGCAGTATCACAGAGTAAGGGATTCAAACTCTAGAGTGGTTCATTCCACAGGGGAACAATTTATCCGTGAATATTTAGGTCTATTTTTCAAATTTATTCACAATCTCAAACCACCAGAATGAAATAAAATTCCTATTGTGAACGCGATGCTAAGCCCCTACTCCATAATACTTGTTGTTGATGCATCTGTAGAAGACTGAAGAAGTAAAAGAACTTCAAAAACCACTGTGATATATAATTTCATATTGTTCAAATTAAGAAAACAATGCTTTTGTTACAATGCTTTTCCTCCACAGCAACACTAGATGTTATTGTTCATATTTTATATTTATCGTCTGCTGTCACTTTAAATTTGGATCAGCCATATCAAGGAAATGGTAAAGGATACCACTTGATATCCTGAATATTGAAAATCCATCAGTTTAACCCATTACCAAACAATAACGACATTTGACCAATTTGTTGCAGACGACTCTGGAAAACATTGTGGGAAAAGGAGAAATTGCTCTTAACGAGCAATTTCTCCTTTCATCACAATGTTTTCTGCACTATCAGTAGATTGTTTTTCAATTTCATTACAGTCTAAAATGTCGTCTGCTCTTTCAATTTGGGACAGTCGAAAATTTGGTTTTTGGTAAAGGGTTCAATTTTGAACAAGCGGCAGCTGCTGTGTAAATGTTTACACAGAATTAATCTGTTTTAAATCAAATATAACAATTGATAAATTTAAACCAACAACCGTTTTACTAAAAATCTCTTCATTCCCTTTCAAGCGATTACCTTTCATTCTACAAGAGGACTGACTAAACATCTGCCAATCAAGTCAGAATTTCAATTGTCAAATGCAATATATTTTTAAATTTGAAATGAAAAGATTAAAGCCGAGCATAAATTGATGTCTGTGAACTTTTTGTATTTGGGACAAAAGGGATTTCTGTGTATTGAAAGAGTGTTACATGTGACTGAAGCTTGAGGCTTATTAAATTCAACCTCAATTACTGCTTTCTGGATACATGACCACTACTCATGCTGTTTGTGGGTCAGTCAAGGCTTTTTCACCTGGCCTCTATGGGGAACGAACACGGACCTTTGGAACATTATGTTAAACCACTGCATCACTGTTGGAAAGTGGAAAAATTGGTTTACTCATTACCAAACAATAACGACATTTAACCACTTTGTTGCAGCGACTCTGGAAAACATTGTGGAAAAAGGAGATATTGCTCGTAATGCGCAATTTCTCCTTTTCCCATAATCATGATTTAATGAATAAACGTTGAATGAGAATGAGCAAAATCTCTATTTATTGCAATGATTCCAATCTAGCATGGCAGCATCATATATCAACAGTAAAACTGCCTTCCTGACTGACTTTAAAGCACCAACATTTACATTCATCTGCAAAGGCAAAGGATAAAGGTCCAATGTAACTGAAGTTGATATATTTTTGTAAGCTCTATTACTTTCAACCCTTTTGATGTCTCTATTACTTTGGCATAATGCTGTGAAATTCTAAGATATCAACTTATGTTGCCCCGCCACATTATAGGGGCCTTACTGAAGTAATTATTTGCTATAACAGTGTGTCAATGCCTTTTTCCTTACATCACATTTCGAGGGTCCAATGCAAGACTATAGTAAGTGCTTCATAAGCATGAAGCACTTACTATAGTATTGCACTGGACCCTCGATTTATAGGTGCTTTAATATTTTCATAAAGCATGTGGGATTGAAGATAATACTGTGAAATTCATTTTATTTTGTCTGTCAAGTCAAGATGTCTTATTCAACTATAGTCTTATCGAAATTAAATTAAATGTCTTTAGTTCAGTTATATTGCATCAAGTGCACCTATTCATAGTTTTGGTACTTCCTCACCTGAGGACTGCATTTCTATCTATTTACATTTTATTTTCCCTGCTTTGGTATTTGTAAACATTTTCTATTTTCTTCCAAAACAAGTCTATATCAGATTTTAAAGATGTTTTAGAATAACTAAAATCTGTCTGCTTCATTTTTTTGTGAAAAAAGAAAGCCATTTTATTTCTAAAGAAATTATACATATGTTTCTAAATTTCTTTAATTCCACAACATCCTACCATATTGTTTTACCACTTAACAATGATCTAATTGGAAGGCATACAGCATTTATTGAAACAACATGCTCATTGTATTCCCAACAATTTTCTGATTTCAATTTCTTTTTTTTTTTCTTTTAATATGGGTTTTACATCACATCAACATTATTTCAGTTATGTAGCGATGCCCGACTCTTCATGATGGAGGAAGACCCCATACTCCACTACCCACAAGGGCTTGTCAAGGTGGGTAGAACCATCGGCATTCCGTAAGTCAGTCGGGAGACTGCCTCTCATGAAAATCCATATCCCTCTCAGGATTTGAACCCACGCGGAGAGGGACCATGTGATTTCAAGTTCTGTACTCTAACCACTAGGCCACGGAGGCCCCTACTGAGCTGATTTCAATACAAAGTTTTCAAAGATATTCAAAAGCAGAGTCAATAGTATTTCAAATGGCAATATAATCATTCTGCCTCGCACTTAATGACATCATGTGCCGCATCAGCTATTTCACTGGGAAAACCAAGAAATTGTCATTTTCCGTCGACTAATTGCTTATCCAAATGAAGGCGAAAAGTTTATGGGAATCTGCCTGCATTCTGGCCACCAATGCTTAAATGCAGTTCTTTGAAGATCAAAAGTGTTAAAAAGCCTGCATACATATCCAGGAGCTTTCCAATTAAGAGAGAGTAATTATAAGCAATTAACAAACTCGTAAAAACAGCCTTCCATTTAACCATTGAATTCTACTGTGGTTTTATCAATTGCAACCAGGAATTCCTCCATTCATCCCCAATTCCCTTATACAAATATTTTTAACAAAATTGTTTAATACAAATAGTTTTTACAAAAAAACATTTGCAGCAAATCAAGATGATAAATAAAATGCGAACGGAGAAAAGATTCTTCATTATGAGCAAGTTTTCCTTAAATATCCATGGTTTCAACACTAACTAATTGAATGTGTCACTAGAAACAAAATAACGTATTTTTTCCTCTCTGGTTATGGTCAGCTTCAGCAAATTCACAATGGGAGGCAGGTTCAAATCCCAGTGATGCCATCTGGATTTTCCTGAGAGGCAGCTTGTGTAATTGTTTATTGGCTTGACCATCCCTTATGGACAGTCAAGATTGGGTTTTTAACCCTTTCCCAAACAACTAATTTTAGACTGTCCCAAATTGAAAGAGATTGCAGACGACATTTCGAAATATGATGAAATTGGGAAATGATCTTCTGATAGGGCAGAAAACATTGAGGGAAAAGGAAAAATTGCTTGTTACGAGCAATTTCTCCTTTTCTCTAATTGTTTTCTGAAGTCATCTGCAACAAAGTGGTCAAATGTTTGGGAAAGGGTAAATCATCCATCATCTCATGATTCAGGCATCCCAAGTGGGCGAGCGACATAGGTGCAGCGAACGAGAATCGGCCTATTGTACAGAGGGTCCCGGGTTTGATCCCTGAAAATTGCAGGGACTAGCCCAAAAGCCGGCACAAGTACCAGATTAGTTTCCAAGAAGCAACATCGAGAGTGAATTTAATAAGCTGCAAGCTTTCGTCACAATTGATGTAAAATAAAGAAGTTTAAACTAATTAATTTTTCTTTCAATTTAAAGCCGTCACAAAATCCTGTTAGTAGGAATGGGTTAAACTTACCTTATCTTATTTGTTTGACACCAATTGGGTACGAAGATTGAAGCTTGTTAATTCACTCCTGAATACTAAACCAGAACTCCAGCCAATTTGCGGTTAGTCTCAGCAATAAAACAATAATGTTGTGAGGATTCAATGAAAGACTTACCAAGAAATAAAAAAAATGTAAAGGAAATGCAATAGTCTTGCGTTATTCATTAGTTATGGTGAAATGAGCCAAACAATTATCCTGCGAAAGGATTGCGTAATCTAATGGAAGGAAGATCTAGATATTTTTGCTATTCATTCTGTCATTTCAGTACGGAATAATTGATTTTCTCTGATATGAAAGGTCTGGTTAACCTAGATGATTTTGTTGTTTTATCCATTTATTGTATTGATTCAAGAGTTAAAGTACCTGTTTGTTTTTTTTATTAGATTTAATGCCTGTCAACAATTATAGAATTATAAGTTAGCCTGAAAACTTATCCAAGTTCAATATGAAAAGGTCCAGCATGAAATGAAATTATGTACACAAGTCCTATGTGAGGGTTAACCCTTTCCCAAATAACAACGACATTTGACCACTTTGTTGCAGAGAAGACTTAAGAAAACATTGTGGGAAAAGGAGAAATTGCTCTAACGAGCAATTTTTCCTTTTCCCACAATGTTTTCTGCCTATCAGAATATCATTTTCCACTTTCATCACATTTTGAAATGTCGTCTGCAAACTCTTTCAATTTGGGACTGTCAAAAATTTGTTGTTTGAGAAAGGTTTAAATATAAGAATTTAGTATGGCATTCACAAAAACGAAGGACTTACTTTTCTCTCGCATCAAGCCCTTCTATTTTAACCTCCGACAAATATTTGGGGTGGGTTTTTGTCAACTGGCAAATTAAATGATAAAAGGACCTCTAAGTACACCAGCTTTCCAACAACTTTTAAAATGTCTCGTCTAGTTTCAATAACAAATACATTTTTTCATTTTCAATAAAACAAATAGTTTTCACGCAAGTGTGAGAATAAGAATTCTTAAGAGTTGCCAATCAAACACGTAAAATGAAACCAATACTTAGGGAGCTAAATATATCCTTATTCCTTCAATCAAGACTTTAGAATCGTATCAACATGGCCCCTCTCCGCGTGGGTTCAAATCCTGAGAGGGATATGGATTTTCATGAGAGGCAGTCTCCCGACTGACTTACGGAATGCCGATGGTTCTACCCACCTTGACCAGCCCTTATGGGCAGTTGAGTATGGGGTATTCCTCCATCATTAAGAGTCGGGCATCGCTACATAACTGAAATAATGTTGATGTGATGTAAAACCCATAAAAAAAAAAAAATTAGAATCATATCATACCATAACCGTTCAACACTTTGGTACAGGATAGAGGTCTAAGCCTGTGACTCCTGGGGCTTTCCTGGTTCACCAGTACTAGGCTATTAATTTGAAAGAAACCGCAAACGCCAATTATAAAACATAAAAGTTAATTTTGTGCTTAGAGCAGAAACCATTGTGATATCACATGAAATGGCTTGACTAAGCAATCTCTCCTTTTATTACAACTAATATTTCTCGTGCCATCTGCTTGCTGTATCAGATTCAAACTGTGCTAATATACTTATGAATGAATGAATAACCATCTTCCCGATCGAAGGACTCCATGTTAAGCGAGATCTGGTCTTTATTGTTACAAATTGACAATCAGTGCATGTCACATGCCATATAGACAATAAGTCTAACAAACTAGCCGCACACTGATGGAATCAAATAATCCTTCCAATTCTGCCTTCCTCAAATAGATACCTTGGCTCCAGTTTAGAAGCAAATTTTCATTGCTAACTTGTTTATTTCCACTCAAAATCCTATATTGTGTGTACTCGTTAGAATTGTCTCGAAGACACAATTCTAATGGGTACCTACAAAATAGGATTTAATGATAAGTTTCAAAAACAAATCAGACAAGATGCACCAATATAAACTTCTCATGGTTCCCGACTTCTGGAACGTATTCCACTAAAAGTAACTGATTCTGACAGGAACACGAGACTGTTGTCCCGGTTTATGGGCCCAGTATATTTTCCCCGTAATTCTGTTATTCCGGTCCAATATCGCCCTGATGACATCTCTCGCCTTGCCAATTCCCCAGCGATGTATAGCAATCAGGTAGAGAATGGGTATACAGAATCTTTACAACCCTCCCTGCGGATTGTACGGAAAACAAATGCTCCTAAATGGGCATTATTAGAAACAAGGAGGCTGAAAATGGTTATTCTCTGAAGAGTTCTGAAGAGCTGTAATTTGCATTCTGGGGGTTCTATGCAAGACTATGGTAAATGCTTCGCATTTGTGAAGTACTTGCTATAGGTCTTGCAATGAAGCTTCGAATTACTCTTAAAGAAATCTTATCTGAATACTTAGGTGGAACAACCTTGGATCTGCTGTAGATAAGTACTGAAATTATTTCAAGAAACGTGAATGTAATCTATTTCTATCTTTTGAATCAAAAGTTTCTATTCTAATAAAAGAATGTCCAATTCTGTTTAAATGGTTATCGGTGTCTGCAAGCTTTATAGATCCTGAATGATATTTCAAAGGTAGTACTAAGTGTTTGAAAAGGTATTATTGGAAACAAAGATGCTTAAAAAGAACATTCTCTGAAGGCTAAGAAAAGACAGATCCACACAAATAGACTATATTCAAAACTGGATTCAAGACCAGTAAAAGATAAGACATTAAGGTTAGACAGCATTAAAATGTATCTGTCTAACGAACAATCCATAGAATATACCACTAGCAAGATGATTTGGGAGGGGGGGGGATATAATTATTTTATTTGACAGGACGAGGGTTCAATGCAAGACTATAGCAAGTGCTTCATAAACATGAAGCACTTGCTATAGTATTGCACTGAACCCTCGAGGAGGGATATTCTTCAGACATTATAACATGTTTATAATTCACAGTCACCTGCAAACTGTTGAATATTCTTGAATTCCTTCAATTTACTTTCATTATAATTAGAATTTAACTCTTCATCATCTCCAAAGGAAATCTATTAATGGCTTTCCACTAACACAATACAATGCTCTTTTTCTTTATTTGCATTAATATGCACTCCTTGCACAATGCAATGCTCTTTTACTTCATTTGCATTAATATGCAGAGGCATTTACATGAAGATTTGAATATTTCTTCACTATAGTTCCCTTTTTAATGTGCATGTCTCTTTCCTGATCCATGTGGAGTTTATCCTGTTGAATCACGGAAAAATCTACTTTATCTAACTACTCTTGAAATACGACTAATATAGACTCATACTGGAATTTGTGACAGTTCCAAAATGAAATAACAGCTTACAACAAACAATAAAATTATTAATGAATTAAATGAATTCTAAGTGATATTGGGTAGAAAGCATGTTTTTAAAGAAACTTAAGTTGCAAATATTCCCTTTTCGTGGTCATTTCCAATTGCTTTGACAGTAGATGTATCAAGTTGAGTTATATATGCATAAAGGTTTATTAAACTCAGCAGTAATTATAACTGAAAAACCACTGTGACAAAAACGAACAAACAATTGTGTAAGAAGGGTATCATTCAAGAAGACATTCAGAGAAGAGTTCTGAAACTATTGTATTGAAAAGAGCAAATCCGATGTTTCAAGCAGCTCTTAGAAATGCATAACTCAAACTCCAGACAGACATAATGATTTTTAACTCTGTCAAATATTACAAAACCGTGCACACATCAATATATCCCAAACAGTTCCTTCAGAATTTCTCTTATGATGCAAGAAATCAGAATCATACAGGGAAATACATCGGAAAATGGTGCTTAATTTTTTTATCTGCATACACTTTGCATTTAGGCATGCTTTCTGCTAAATCAAAATGTGAAAAATAATGTATTTCATAATCTGCTGTTGTCGGTTTTCTCTTACAGGTTGAATGAAATGAAGGTCAGTAATTTCTTAATGGTCTACTGAAGTTTGAAAAAAACATTCAACGAGTGCTTCAACATGATAATGTTATGACTGGTTCAATGCCAATCTGAACACATCGGGTTTATCCAATCAAAACACCTCTGAAATAATAGGGATGACGCCATATTGTTTCCCGTGAGAATGACGTCACTTTACTTTCGTTTAAAAATAGATCTGTGAAATCTAAAAAGTCGTTAAATTTGATTGAGGAAACAACTATACATGTCACAATAACAATTTTGCTATTTTGATATGAGTTACTGATAAAAAATGATTTAAAAGGATGTTTAACACTTTCATACACATTGAACTACTTAATGTGCACGCTTAGAAAATGTCTTAATTGCCGGATGCCGATTTACCAGAAAAATTGTAACCCTATACTTATATCCGAGGTGTATTTCACAGCTCACGGAAATACCCGAGAAGTTCCGATTGGTCCAATGCAAGACTATATTGTAAGTTATTCACATTTATAAAGGAGTGAAATGGTTAAAAGCAAGACTATCTTAATTACTCTGTTTTAATTACTTAATATTTCCGAAGGAGTGAATCAGTTCAATGCAAGAAAGACTATCACTTTTGTGAAAGGACAAAATGCTTTAAAGCAAGATCATAAGTAAGTCCTGTACTCCTGTGAAGGAATGAAAGATTTCAATACAAGACCGTTGCTATAGTCTTCCAAAGAACCATTGAGATAAGCTTAAGAGCTTATTTGTGGCAAACTAAAAAAGAAACAACACATACATTTCCTTAGAATTGTTTATGAAAAATATGTCATAATAAAAGAAAGTGAGAAGTTTCCTTGTTATTGGGGTAATGACTGGATTCTGTAAAGTGACAAAAGGGACACTTAAAGGCCCATAAAAGGAGAATAATGCTGTATCAAACTATATTATTTGGTAAACTTTTGGAAAGATTCAAAAAAAGTTATCACAAGAAAACACCATCAGCACAACATAAACGTGAAAGTAAAACAGAAATAACCCAGATTAGCAAGATTTGTAACTCAGTTTTCCTAATTCATCACCTCTGACCTTGACAGATGATACACACATTTTTGAACCGCCCAATCAGAATTCGTTATTTTGAATATGTAAACAAACAGGTTGTTGATAAACATGATTGAATTGGAGACAACTATATTTCAAGCACAAAATAACATATTTTAAATGAATCTATTTAATAGGGTCTCAATGCATTTCTAAACAAATTTTCATGACATTAATGAACATAATAAAATAACTCCATATATTTTTTCAGAAATTTGTTTGTTCTCCTCTCCTTTGATGTGTCTTTAAAGGTTTTCATTATGTTTGGAGAAATGTTTGAATGTTCAGTGCTGCAGCAAAAAAGCACCAGTCTCTAATGGATTAAATGCCACTTAGGAAGCCCAATGCCTGCAAAGAATTGATTAGTTCTTACTTCCGGAGCACATGTAATTGGAGAAAGCTAGAGAATTCAAGGTTTTCAAATTTTCAAAACAAAACCCTTGTTGTTGTTTTTTTGTTTTTTTTTTCAGATTCTGATTGGTCTACCCTTTACCAAATATGAGGTGTGTAGTTAACTGCACCAGATGGAACACAGGAATTACAAATTTTCCAAGGCTCAGCATGCCAAACACCCCTTGCTTTGCCTAAATTTACCAAATGCCTTAACCCTTTCCCAAACAATAACGACATTTGACTACTTTGTTGCAGACGACTTTAGAAAACATTGTGGGAAAAGGAGAAATTGCTCATGACAAGCAATTTCTCCTTTGCCCACAAGGTTTTCTTCTCTTTCTGAAGAATATTTTTCAATTCCGTCACATTTTGAAATGTCGTCTGGAAACTCTTTCAATTTGGGACAGTCCAAAATTTGTTGTTTGGGAAAGGGTTAACTACACCCCTGCCATTAGCATGGTTTTGCATGGCATTGCACTACAAGGAATTTTGTTAGAATATGAGAATATATGTTGATCATGTGAACTGTTAACAAAACATGAAAAAATAATTTTCACATCATGACATTTGAAAGTTTTATGACAAAATAAAATTCAGGACGAGTAATTGGAAATAATTGGAAACTAATCAAGGCTTGATAATGATTGATTGTAATAGTTATTTATGTATAGTTATATTATAGTTATTACTATGTTCATTGCAATGATTTCTATAGTTGCTATGGTTGCTAACCTAATGGGGCATTTGTCCTCAAATATGATCTCTGACAATGTCAAGGTCAAAATAAAAAGCAAAAGCAGATGACAATGATTAAGCAAGAAAAATAACATTTTCTTTGTGATCTTTGATAATCAGGAACAAACCATTGTGGGAAAGAAAACAAATCACCTGAAAAGTTATTTCTTCTTGTGTGTCACAAGTTTTTAAGATTTGCTAAAGACATGTACCTTTATATATATTATCTCTATGAAGAAAAGAATGAACTCGACCTTTTCTTAGTTTGGCAAAATGTAGTTTACTGAAAGCCAAAGAGTCTCTTTTAGTTTGTTTATATTAGTTTTACATCAGTCTGTCAACATTAGTTTGGTTATTTTGCAATGCCCTGCTTCTAACAATGGATGACCATCACATACTAAACTGCCCATAAGGACTGGTCAAGCCTGGTAGATCCATTGACAGTATGGAAGTCAGTCATGAGACTACCTCTCACAAAAACCATATGCTGGCACAGGGATTTGAATCCAGGCAGGGGGGACAATATGAAATCAAGTTCTGGGTACTGTTTTACTAAACCATTTACGCTTAAGATTTGTGCAAGTCTAAAACAACAATTCTTCTTATTTCAATATTAGGCGAAGCAATATTGCAAAGTAACACATCATTGGAATCATCTCTCCGAGACGCTTCCAATGACGTGTCACATTACAACATCATACTTTCATTGAAGATACTATCCATGTATATCAGTTATGACATACGCAAATATTTTCCTTAAATTGTTCAGTAAAACGGTACCCTGTTTTCTAACCACTAGGCCACAGAGGCTCCAGTATAACATGGTAAGTATACTTTCTATGAGGAATAATCAAATAACAGGCAATTTCCTGTAAAAGTTTCTACAGATAAATGGCAGTCTTTATTTGACTATCAGAAGGATAATTTCATTTACCCGCAAAAATGTTCTATCATTCAGGGAATTGCTACAATATATAGCTCTCGGACATATATATAAATGACTGCTTTCCTTCTTTATTTCTTTATTCATCTCATGGATAGGTATCCAATTAGTCTTTGTAGGAAAGCATTTTTTGAAAATATTGCAAAAGAAAGCTCTTTTAATTATAATGTTTTGTACATTTCATAGAGTATTTATACACAGTGATTACAAAGAAGACAATAATCCATATAAAGAAATTACAGTGAACAGCAAACTTACCCCGATTGCCACATTTTAATTTTAACAATGAACTCACTTTCAAAATGAAAAAAAAATCTATTCATTAGATCTTAATTTTCATGTGTTAATGCTCTTTATTCCACAAATTGAATCTCAATTTTCCTTATCAATGATTATGTCAATTCAGAAAGAAAAAATCAACAATTAGACAGCATTAACTAAGTCTATCTCTTGAAACCAGTCTAACTTGTGTTAAGCAGCCACCCTTTTAAGCAGCCAACCTGCCTTGAACAGCCACTACAGAAAGTCCAATTGTTAGATTTATAGTGTAAATCAATTTGTGTTAAGCAGCCAACCTGTCTTAAACAGCCAATTTACTCTGTCCCATAAGCTGGCCTCTTAACACAAGTTTGACTGTATAATTTTCTAAGAAATTCAATAGAGCACATAGGAAAAACGGATTAAACTATGTTATGAAAATAATGATGAATGCATTATTTATGTGCACTCTCTAAAAATGCATTAACTTGCTTTTATCAAAGCAATACTTTAAATTTATCTAAAATTATTTCACGAAATAAGCTACATGATATATCAAAAGCAATGCAATGTTAAGAAAAAACTTTGTTAAACAGTTTTTAATTCCCACTCTGATGAATGACTATTTTGAACATTGCCTCACAGCAACAACTCTCAATTATCATTCCTCCAAAATCTGCCACTACAAAGTTTACCCTAAGAATGCTGGGTAATTTTTTAATAGATTTTTGTGTCGTCTGCTTTCCAAAACCTTAAATATCTGCTTAAATTTGATGAAAAGATACTCAGAGAAGCAAACAGGTTAGCTCCATGGCCAGCCGCCAAGTAAATTGGCGGCTGGCCTGGGATCTAACCTGTTTGCATAAGCATGAAGTCAGTTCCAGCACTACAAAGCTAAGGGTCGGGTAATTTATTCCCTAGCAGAAATTTGAGAGTTTCACAAGTGGAAATGCTGCAGTTTTATCACCAAGGGAATATCATAGCACCAAAAACAACAAACTGGAATGCACAGAGTTTCTCACAGTACTTCCCATTCATTTTCTTTCGTTAGATTTTTTTGCCTTTCAAAATCCTGAAGTGAAATCTAAACCCTTTCTTCCGTTTTTGTTCAAGTTCATACAAGAGCCTTAAAGTTTCTTAATGTTAGGAATCATTCTGAACTAGAGTGAAAGGATACTATGCATAAACCAGTATTCCCACAAAGTACTGCATGTTAATTTGATAATGACTTTGATCAAAGTTGAATGCTATAAAAAAACAAAAGACAATCCCTTCATAGTATAAATGGAGAGTTCTTCATGTGGTTGAGGTCTAGGATTTGAGACATGTGGTCCCAAGTTTAATCCTTACCAGCCACACAGGGATTTTTCATGGGAGTATCATTGGGCAAGACACTGCAGAGCCTGCCAAGTACTAATGAAATCAATGAAAGCTGTTAAGAAAATGAAATACTTTTGAAACAACCTTAAACTCCATATAAAGTATAAAATATCCTATTAATGGATTTTGCTAATAGTCTGAGCTGACGGCAACAGTAGATGATCAAAAAGTATGCGGAACAGTTTTCTTGATATACAAGGTGAAATAAATGTATTGAGTTTTAGGGAAAGTAAAGCAATTAATTGAAATCGGTCTTTGGTTAAGTGAAAATCATTTTAGATATCAAATTTTTAACACTCACTATAACTCCCTGAGCACACATCACTGAGTTAGCCTTTACCAAACGCCAAATTTGCGACTGTCCCAAATTCAAAGAGTTAGCAGACGACATTCCAAAATGTGATGAAATTGAAAATTAATCGTCTGAAAGGGCAGAAAACATTGTGAAAAAAGGAGAAATTGGAGAAAAAGGAATTCCCACAATGTTTAATGTCATAATTCGCTATTGTTTGGTAATGGGTTTAACAAAAATAAGGAAATAGTAGATCATCAAGGGTAAGGTCTGCTTGATGGAATTTGAAGGAGAACCAGAATGGCATGGTGATGATGGAGAAGACATTTAACAGTAACAGCCCAATTTCTCATAACCCATACAGCACACAATCTTATTACTCATTAACATGTGCACACAAATTTTTAAGTAGGATTCTAGTGTATGGTTCTTAAGAAAATGTTTTGAAAACAGTTGTGAGGTTTGGTATCTTTAAGGGATGGGATTTCAGTGGCCAAGTGCTTAAACATGAAATAAAAAGGCCGTTCATTAACAAAAAACTGTTTTCAAACATATTCATCAGTTTCGAGAATATATTCAAGAACAGCAGGGACAAAATGTTCACAAACTCATCCATGGACAAGTTCATGTCCATGAATACATTCATGAATATGTTCTTCAAATACATGAACATGTTCATGATTAACTTTGTATTCATGAACAATGATTTTTCGTTTATGTCCGATCATTATGATAATGAACACACTCCTTGATTCCTTTACAAGGGAATGGTCACTTTTTTTGACGTGCCAAATCTAATTTTATTAGATTAAGTAGTAAAACAAAAGTAAGAACGAAAGGCTTAAACTTCATTGAAATGAAAGGAAAAATTGCTCATTAAGATCTGGTCTTGCTTACAAAATGTAAGTTTAAAAATGATTTAACCAATTCTCATTAAAGTTAAAGGCAATTTATAGCAGAATAGCAGATAGAAATTTTTAAGCATTAAAAAACTCAACTTCCTTTTGATATTTGGATGAAACAATTGAAGATGTTTCATCCTGTCAGAATAGGTTTTAAAGGTTCTTGTTCTCAGATTTGAGGAAATTAGGAAGTTAAAAATGAATTTCTTTGACTGCAAAACAGCTGTTCTGTTATATGATACCCACTGAAAAATTGTCATTGGAAAAACAATTAGATTGTTTTTAATTCATTTAACTGTGTTTAGAGTAAATCAAGATGTACAAAGGCATGACATCTCCACATATAAACTCTTCATACTTAGATAAATTGACCCTACCTGAATTAATCATGCTTTCGATAGACAATTCTTATTGTTTATCAAACAACAATACAAAAACTGTATTGTTTCAACAACATTTCATTTTGACTTTCTAAATTTCTCTTCTGTGAACAATCACCTTTAAAGTCTTCTGCTACCGTTGAGGCAAAGGAAGTCAAAATAAAGTAAGGAGTGAACCCTTGTAGGGCTGGAACTGACTTAAAGCTAATGCAAACAGGTTAGATCCAGGCCAGCTGCCAAGTAAATTGGCCGCTGGCCTGTGATCTAGCCTGTTTGCTACTCTGAGTATATTTCCTCAACAAAATTAAGCAGATATTTAAGGCTTTCGAAAGCAGACGACACAAATCTATTTTTAGAAAATTACCCAGCAGTCTAAGGGTTAAAGTATGGAATAATGATTAAAGTTCAAAATTACTATAAATCACTCACCACAAATAGAAAATTATAAATCCAACCAGTTTGTTGCACACTATATCCCTCTCTTTTAAAAATCCCTCCAACTTTGTCAAACACTAAAAATAATTACTATAACTGAACTGTTTGGGCACAATGAATTAATAGCTCTCACAAGACACCCGTCACAATGGCAAAAGTCAAATACACCAGTTCCCTGCCTCAAAAATTTTACATCCGAATTACAACGAAATGAGAGCAACTACAAGCTTTTAGATTCTATTATCCCTTTCAGCGCATTATAAAGTCTTTACACGCTACAATTCCCGCCTGCTAGTCGGCTGGTGTATTTGATGACAGTATACCAAGCACGCGACCAAACTCACTCACTCAACACCAATAGTAATCTTCCCGATGGTTAAACCTTCCCTACTCGACCATGTGATACCCCCAAAATCCTATTTTCTAAATCCATACCACAAACCACGGTCAACAAATCGTATCGTTTTCTGTCATTCTATCTCACTTTTGTCTGATCAATTTCCTTATTAGATACATAACACCGACTGCATTCAGTGCATTCAACGCTCTTTGACAGTTTTCACTTCTCCATCTTTTCTTCTTTAAAATTTATACTCTCTACCCAAACATTAGCTTTCACGAGATAAAAGGAAGAATAGAATGAAGCTTTTTAACTATAATTGTCTCTACAGTCATACATTCCGAAAGAACAAGTAGGATGCAGACTAATTTCAAAAATCCATGTAATAGCAGTTGGATAACATTTCAGCCTCTATTTTATCAGTAGCACAAATAGTTAGTTCCCTGCAGTACAGGCTTGCTATGAAGACTGAAGTGACATTCCTTCACTCCGCTCTCTACATAAACCACCACAGTGGTTCACGGAAAACGTGTGTAGCAGAAATTCCAATACTCCGTGTGAGAATGGGGGGGGGGGGGTTGTCTTGGGAGATTTCTCCCGTAAATCCTGGTGACATCCCACAATGTCTCTCCTTTGATATGGATTGTTTTATTGCTTAAATTCGTTTTCAACAATTATTCAACCACATTTGGGTGTATTGCATTGAACTTAATCTTGCCGATGATTTATATAAAGGTTTCCATGCAAGATTATAAGGTAAGTCCTTCACAGATGTGAAACACTTACTATAGTATTTCACCAAACACTTGATATTAAACATTTTAATGAGAGCTCAGTGCAAGATTACAGTAAGTCCCTCACAAATGTGAAACACTTACTATTCTTGCATTGAGGCCTCAATTTTTACTAAGGTTTTTGTACTTTTGAAATGATTGAAGTCTTAACAAGTTATTACAAGCAATTTCTCCTTTTCTATTAGTTAATCTTAAACATGTGGAAAATGAGGTTGCTTTTTCAATCGTTCCTTCGTATGTCGTATCTGAATCAATCATTTCAATAAGATTAAGGTAGAATACCCATAACCCACCATTATGAAATTCTTTTTATACTCGTATTACTTCCGTTGTTTTAGGAACACATCGGATGTGGCCTGAACTATATAATAGTACCGGCCAAGATCTACGAATACCGAGAAAGACCGAAGTAATCCAACAAAGGAATTAGTTTCAAAATGGCAGATTTCTCCCGTAAATCCTGGTGACATCCCACCATGTCTCTCCTTCTATATGAATTGTTTTATTGTTTAAATTCGTTTTCAACAATTATTCAATGACATTTGGGTGTATTGCATTGAATCTTTTACTTTAGACATAATTTTGCCGATGATTTAAATAAAGGTTTCCATGCAAGACTATAAGGTAAGTCCTTCACAAATGTGAAACACTTACTATAGTATTTCACCAAACACTTTTTAAACATTTTAATGAGAGCTCAAGTCCTTCACAAATGTGAAACACTTACTACAGTATTTCACCAAACATTTTTTAAACATTTTAATGAGAGCTCAAGTCCTTCACAAATGTGAAACACTTACTATAATCTTGCATTGAGGCCTCAATTTTTACTATGGTTTGTGTACTTTTGAAATGATTAAAGTCTTAACAAGTTATTACAAGCAATTTCTCCTTTTCTATTAGTTAATCTTAAACATGTGGAAAATGAGGTTGCTTTTTCAATCGTTCCTTCGTATGTCATATCTGAATCAGTCATTTCAATAAGATTAAGGTAGAATACCCATAACCCACCATTATGAAATTCGTTTTATACTTGTATTACTTCCGTTGTTCTAGGAACACATCGGATGTGGCCTGAACCATATAATAGTACCGGCCAAGATCTACGAATACCGAGAAAGACCTAAGTAATCCAACAAAGGAATCAGTTTCAAAATGGCAGATTATGGGTTTTTGTCCTTAAATAGAGATCTTCCTGGTAAGAAAGGCAATGACTTTTAGAACATCTACACTTATGACATAAATAACGTTACAAACGGTGAGTATTATACCTAAAATGATACTGTGTGGATCTCACATTAATCAATTCATGCTATAAGGAAATGTCAACTTTTAATCATCCTCTGTCGTAATAGTCAAACAAAAATCTTTATAAATGGCTTTTGAAATGCAATATTTGTCAAGAATCAATTGAAATTTTATATAGATTTTTATAACATGACCTACGTCCTCGGTGAGAAATAAAGCCATGATACATTTTGCTTATTCGACATTTTTTATGATTTATTTTGCTTATGAGACATTTTTCTTACTAGCTATATAAATATGTAAATGAAGTCCAATGACATCAAACGTATTCATATGCGTCATAGAAAAGTAAATAAATACCTAATTAAAAAACAGTTATAGTTCTGTTCTTATGCTGGGACAAATTTAAAGCATAAACAATGTTTATAGGATGCCATAACGAGGGTTCAATGCATGACTATAATAAGTGCTTCACAAACATGAAGCACTTATTATAGTCAGGAACTGAACCCTCGATATAATGTCTATTACTTGTGGAACCAGGAAAGCTGTTACAGAACAAAATTGTTGATACAGTGTTACGTACCCGCCTCACTCTCTACAGCATAGCAACAATCAATCAGGACAAGATGTAACCTCTGCGTTACTGAGCAGACTCTTTAGATCAGTGGTTATGTCTTGGACTGTCGCCCAGGAGAACTGGGATCGAATCCCCACAGGGGACAAAAATTCCAAAGTGGATTTTTCTAGCTATGCTTCATTGCGGACATTGTTCGTAAGAACAGCGTTAACACCATACAAACAAACAAACAACAACAATACCATATCACTCATGCCTTGAAGGCTCAAGTAGTTTTGTAATAACAATTTTCAGTTTTATTACAGCTTTCTTAGATCCATTTTTTATGGGCTAGGGGTCTGTAGCATTTTGTCAAAGGGCACTCCCACAAAAGCAGTGGCACTGGTGGGGCTTTAACCCGGGACCCCTGAGTTTCTAAGACTGCCACCTTTACCATTGTGCCAAGCAGGACCTTAATAACTGCTGCATTCATTACCCCAAATGGTGGAATATTTTGCTGTTCATTTCACTATCAAAACATATGATTGACAGGAATCCTTCACAAAGAGCTTTGAGGTAATTCATATTTGTAATAACAACAGGACCAGCATCTTACTACCTTGGTCAGGCTGCAAGATGAGATCAAACTCGCAAGGTCTAGTTACATTTATTCAAATATGGGTTTTAAATCGTGTCATCAATATTACAGTAATGTTGCGATGCCTTATTCTTAATGGTGGAGGGAGACCTTAGACTAAACCGCCCATAAGAGCTGGTCAAGCTGGGTAGAACCATAGGCATTCCCTAAGTCAGTTTACCTCTCATGAAAATCCATATCCCTCTCCGGGATTTGAATTCACATAGAGAGGGCCTAGGGGATTTCAAGTTCTGTACTATAACCAATAGGCCATGGAGGTCCCTTTCTAGTTCAAATTCTGGCATATTTTGCTTTTACTAGAATGATGCCATTTATACCTAGATAGGGTCACCAATGTACTCAAGTGCCTCAGATCAAACTGATCATAACCAAGAGGGGAAGTCAAGGGTTCAGTGCAATACTATAGTAAGTGCTTCATGTTTATGAAGCACTTACTATAGTCTTGCATTAAACCCTTGAAGTGCTGACCTGGAAGAAATGGCTTAATATGTTCAACCATTAAAACAAACCTCCAATGTTTTTCTCATCAACAATTAACAGCTGATCATACTTTAAAATGCTTTCCTGAAGTAGCCATAAAAAGGACTTCCTCACATGAATCATGGGAAAAAATTGGAAGAAAAGAGAAAATGTAGGAAAACGAGACATTGATTTCATTAAGCAGCTAGTGTTAACATAGACATTCCTTTGTCAATTTGTTTGGTTTTAGAAAAGATAGTCATAGTTATTTCCTATGAAATATTTGAATTGCTTTGTTTATTCAGATTACTTATTAAAGTAATTCAGCCCTTTGTTCATTTATATTGTTCTAGGTACCCTTTCTGTTCAAGGACTCTACAAAATATGACAAAATATATACTTCTCAAAAAGATATATTTCTCTAGCTATAAAAATGATGATTACCAGAATCTGTTCTTGATGTTCATGAATCTGTTCTAGAATTGAACAAACTTTGTGTTCATGAACAACCATTTGCTGTTCATGAAGGTTTATGAAGTTCAAGAAAAAGTTGGTGAATTCTTCACAGGAGTTGAATTACATATATCATAATGGCATAGGTTGACCTCTCTTTCTTTATATTACTACACCATAAACTTTGTTCTGTTGGAATAAGTATATCATAGGAAGGGTAAGCAAAACACATGCTTTCCAAAACACCAGCAGTAATCAACAGCTCTTTACATATACGCTTTAATGTTGTGGAACAACTGAGATAACATGCTTAGATCTACTACCAATTTGTATGTACACCACTAATAGGTGTAGGCCCGTTAGAGGCTGATTAGAATTGGCTGCTAGGACCTACCACCAATTTGAATATGCACGACTAATGGGTGTAGGCCGATTAGAATTGGCTGCTTAGGAATAGGTGTTAACCCTTTCCCAAACAACACATTTTTCGACTATCCCAAATTGAAAGATTTCACGGACGACATTTCAAAATGTGATGAAATAGAACAATGTTCTTCAGAAAGAGCAGAAAACCTTGTGGGAAATGAAATAATTGCTTGTTACAAGCAATTTCTCCTTTTCCCACAATGTTTTCTTAAGTCGTCTGCAACTAAGTGGTAAAATGTTGTTATTTTTTCAGAAAGGGTTAATCCATATAGTGCTGGAATTAACTTCATGCTTATGCAAACAGGTTAGATCCAGGCCAGCTGCCAAGTAAATTGGTGGCTGGTCTGTGATCTAACCTGTTTGCTACTTTGAGGATCTTTTCTCATCAAAATTAAGTAGATATTTATTGTTCTGGAGGCAGACGACACAAAAATCTATTTTTAGAAAATTACCCAGCATTCTAAGGGTTAAGGTTCGTCTGCTCAGCACAGACTGCTTAGTACTGTGGGGAGAGAAACCACACTTGTATCTAAGGAAATAAGTGTGACTTTAAAATGTTTTTTGAACATGAATTTAAGTTGCAAATTTCTCAAGGCATAACAGTATGCCTGGCCATGAAAAAATGCACATGAGGATTAAACCAAGGATTCCCTATCTCAAAACCTTGACACTAACCATTCACCGCGCACATACCTTAACAATTCAAGCACAAAAAGGCAATAAATTTCAACATATAATGGGGGTAAAGAATCCCAGTATGACATGAATGTGATTGAGTTAAATTGATATTGTTTGAAGCTGCTTGCTTTATTCTCGCAAAGCAAAGCTTATGAAACACAGCATCCAGCCAGGTTCTCTGCAGGCATTGGATCACACGGTGCTATAAAACTGATATTGCAGCATTTAAATTAAACTACAAACAGCAGGTTTTTTCTGCTCTTCAATGATTTCAATTGATGTGTGTTTCTAATCGTACCTCTGGTTATGGTAGCTTGTCAAAACCCTACAGAGGCAGCTTAAATGGGCGGGGGAATCATGTGACCAATGTTTACAATCTTATGGCCGAACAAGATGGCCATGCCTTAGGTATTTTTGCTTTTTTCAAATACTTTTGCCAACGATAGCCAGATGGTGTACCCCGCATGAGTTGATGATCAACTTTCCTGTTCTGGTGGTATATGATAACACATGCTTTATAACGACGTTAGGTCTAACACACGGCAGAGAAATTGCATTTGAAGACTGTTTTTGACATGCTCACCCGTTGACTGCAATTTCTCTGACGAGTGTTAAACATTGGTCACATGATCCCCGCCTGTTTTAACAATCTTATTTACTTAACCTATTCTATCAGATGAAATTTTGTGACTTATCTAAATTAAAGAAATCAATGGATGACACATATGAATATTCAGTAAGAGCATTATTAAATCAATGAACCTATTCAATAACAACCTTTTATGAATGTACATTTTTTGCTCATGCCTGATAATTATGTTCATGAACACAGTTCCTTAATCCTTTGCAGGGGATGAAATACCATTATAATTGCACCATACGTAAAATAGAACTTCACCCATGCTCATGTCGGGAAGGAATAAAATCCATTGAGCATGATAAATACAAATGAAACTGTGACATGCAGGCATTAGCCAATATGAAAAACAAATACGTGAAATCATCATCATCGAAGCTTTTCAATTTGCCTAAGTAGGCCTCTGATTGGACTGCGTCGTAAATTATATTTACATATTTGCAGTTACTCCGTAAATCTTTTCACCTTCCCTTCCTTCTGTTGACCTTGTTGGCAGAAGTCATGTTTCTACAGCAACATGTAGCATGCAACCCATTTTTTGACATTTCAAATTTTACTTAATTAACTTTTAGCAGACATATAAAGAAATCAATGTGATCCAAAGAATTAATTGCTCCTGAACAGCAATCTCTTCTTTTGAAACAGTGACTTTTATATACAATATCACAAGAATAAATGTGGTCTTAATCATTAACTGTCATTGGTTCTACCTCCAATTTTCAATCAGTCCCAGAAGTGAAAATATGTTTTTAAACATTTGAAATGTTTCTAGAAATTTGCATCGCAAAATTTATTGTATCATAAACATTTTTGCATCACACAACATTTTTGCATAACACAACATTTCCTTTCAACAATCAACTTTTAACACTTTTGCAGACACAAAATAGTTCATTTTATTTGCTTAAACGTTTATTTGATTCTATAAGAGGTTCCAATTAACAGCCACGAAAAACAATCTTTACTTTTTTAGAGCAAATGAGGCAATTTAAAGGCATCTCATTGAAAGTCTGTAGTAACAGACATACTTTTAGGCTTCACATTTGAGTAATCAAAATTCTCACATCTCAACCACAAATTACAAAAGAGCAAGTATAAACCTTCTCCTTTTCCCACATTACTTCCCAAAGTAGGCCACAAAGGAAATCCGCAATCAAGAAGCAAAAGGTGGAATAATTATAGAGTCTTTTGAGTAAATCTCTGTTTATTTGGCACTCATAAGAATCAAATCATCTTACGAGGATGGGTTTAAAATGAGTTTGAGAAAAAATATAAAAAAAAAAACAGAGAGAAGACCCCTATTAATTTGACCACTAGGAGCATGCGAAGCGTTGTCCGTGTTTAGAGCTATGGGGATATAACATCAAGGGTTCAACGCAAGACTATAGCAAGTGCTTCACAAACCTGAAGCACTTACTATGGAATTGCGCTGAACCCTCGACATGAGGAATGCCTGGTAATGAGAAGGATTGTAACTGGCATGACAATCAAAACTGAGCCATAAATCCATGATAAAATGACTTCTCTTAATTGGTGGCAATAAAAAAATGGAGAAGTCCATTAGCCTGACGCTTTTAAAAAACACTTCATGGAATTTTGCCGGATTTTTTTGTTTTAAATCCTTGCGAAAGATTCAAGAAATTATTCATGAACTTCATAAACATTTATGAATGTTAAATGTCCATTCATGATCACAAAGCTGTTCTTAACTTGTTCAAAAGTTTCAAGAAGGTGTTCATGATCATTAAGAACAGGTTCATTAATTTAGTCATGAACCTTTACTTGATGTTCATAAACCTGTTCTTGAATTTCATTGAAAAATTTATTTGTTCATGAATGGCCATTCAATCTTCATGAACTTCATGAATAAGTTTTTAAATATTTTCGTAGAGACAATACAGAGACACATTCTATTGTGAAATCATTTAGGAAAAAAATTTTTGGATATACAGAAGCAATGCAAAACTTTTTTAAATAGCATACAATCCCTTATTATTTAGCAATTCTTATGCTATGTTAATTCATTGGGTTTTGATGAAGCCCAGGAAAACAGGATTTAGACAAGAACACGAGAACTGAATAGGTTTGCATCAAGTGTGCTTCAATAATCTGAAGCTGGGTAAATAGCGAGAGCTAGAAAATCCAAATACATGCGCGCCACACCATTGGAATTCCATCAGTGAAGGGGAAATTGCTATGGGAATTAAAAAAAGCTGTGTCAACTGTTGCTATGGTTACTAAATGGACATCATTTTACGTAAATTCTGCCCAAACAAAAAAATGGTTTAGCACTTGTAACATGCAAACGTCCAATTTGGGAGATGGGGGGAGAGAGACAGACAGAGAAAGATTATTACGGTTGGGTGGGTGGAATTGCAGTGAAATCCCGAGAAGAATAAAAACAAATACCAGAAAGTCAGCAGTGTCAATACATCAGAATATCTATAAAATTTCTGCCAATATCAGAATTTGTCCTGCGGGCATGCGGCGGGTTTTTACGACAAAAGTTTCTCAGTAATTTTTACCGGCTGGTTTTTAGCTCTTAATTCTTCCCACAGAGTTATAACTATTGCTAAAACTAATGCAGCAGATAACTTTCTTTCATCAAGAAAAGTAGTTTAAGTATTATGACAATGTCATGTTCTTGATTATGCATTTCCTACATCTACTAGTACTTTTGTCTTAAATTATAATTTGCAATTACTTACAATGCTGAAATGTTTATTTTGTTAGATTAGGGTTCGATATTGAATAAAAAACTTAATAAGCATTTTTGGATGGCAATCAAGCTAGTTTGGATGATAAAAGAAGAAAGAACTTAAAAAGTGCATGTTACACCCAAAACCCTAATTTAACCATTAAAGGCAAATAAAATATGTAAGAATTTTGAAACAAACCAAAACAGAAAGAATCATCCATACTGTTTTCATGAACATGATAAACAGGCATTAACAAAAATACCTGTTCTTGAACAAAGAGCTGTTTGTAAAAAATTTTTTGAAAAATACCAAGAAAATGTCTGAGAACGTATTCATTGACCTGCTTGAATTTCATGAACATTATTCAAGATCAACTTTGTCTTCATGAATGGCCATTTTTTGTCCATGAAAATCATGAGCACAGTTCTTGAATCCTTCGATTGGCCATCTTGAAACCTTCTCAGCTATGGCCTGTAAATAAATAACCTCATGAAAAAAGAGTAAATATACATCATTCTGTACGTTTTCTTTCTACTCTTATATGAATAATTAAAACCTCCTTATTACTTTGCCTGTCTTTACAGCAAATAGCCCAATCAATAACGGGAATCAATTAGCTTACAGAAGCAGTGCAAAACATGCCACTTTGTCAATAGGATACTTGAATTTACATTCTCTCAATTCCTAATCTGTAAACATGTCTTTCAGTAGCACTGTTTAACCCTTTACCAAATGTCAAATTATCAACTGTCCCAAATTGAAAGAGTTTGCGGACGGCATTTCAAAATGTGATGTAATTGGAAAATAATTTTCTGAAAGGGCAGAAAATATTGTGGCAAAAGGAGAAATTGCTTGTTAAGAGCAATTTCTCCTTTTCCCATGATGTTTTCCAGAGTCATCTGCAACAAACTTGTCAAATGTCATCATTGTTTGGTAAAGGGTTAAAGATCATCCTAAAATTGTTTTAACTGGTTGTGTTGAAAAAAAACATGCTCTCAAGATTTCCATCACTTTCTGTTTTCTAGTGTGGTGTAAATCCTGTTTTAAACACATTTTCAATTGTACCACAGAGAAGGGTTCAAGAACTGTGTTCATGAACTGTTTGATTAAACAGACATAAAAGAAAAAGGAAGAAGGAAATCATTTTCTTCAACATGGTCATGAACATCAAAAACATGTTCATGGACATCTAGAATATGCTAATGAATGTATCCATGAACATGTTCAATTGTTCATGTCCATAAATACATTTATGAACATGTTCTTCGCATTCATAAACATGTTCAAGAGCAACTCAGTGTCCATAAACAGCCATTTTTTGTTCTTGTCTGTTAATACAGTTCATGAAGACAGTCCTTGAATCCTTGAATCCTTGAATCCTTTGCCAGGAGATAAGTGAATATTGCCTATTGATTGTATCCCTCTGGAATACCATGACATCCCTGCATCACAGACACATAAACCCTTAGAATGCTTGGTAACTTTCTAAAAAGTGTTTTTGTGTCTTCTGCTTTCTAAAACCTTCAATATCTGCTTTATAAATTTTGATGACGAAAGATACTCAGAGTAGCAAAAAGGTTTGAATACAGGCCAGCAGTCAATTTACTTGGCGGATGTCCTGGATCTAACCTGTTTGCATAAACATGAAGTCAGTTCCAGCGCTTTAAGGGTTAAAGCCAGTAATCATAGGCACCAAATCCTGCAGAAGTCCTAGTGTATGGGACATAGGATACAATATGGCTTGCTGGATGTCAAATACCGCAGTCAGAGCAGTGTAGTCAGACAGACGGCACAGTATGTATTGATAAGAAGAAAATAGGGAAGAATATACTGAGGGTTCAGTGCAATACTATAATAAGTGCTGCAGGTATGTGAAGCACATACTTAAGTCTTGCATTGAACCCTCAATACATAGTACAGAATATAAGAAAGAGTGTGAATTGATGGGAAATCCATAGGGCAGAATTTGTTGTGCGTATAGAATGTAACATGCAATGTGACTTGACGGAATGCTGACTAGGCAGTATATATGTGTACATTAAATACACTATAAGACATAGCCTAAATCGAGGGTTCAGTGCAATACTATAGTAAGTGCTTCATGTTGATCCCTCGAAATGATGGGTAGCAAATAGGACATAATTTTGGGAATACAGGAAATAAGTAGCAACCAAATGTGATGGGAATTGCACAGGGAAAATATGCTTTGGATATAACACTAAAGTTATAGTAAAGAACCTCAGAAGCAGCTCTAACGGGAGCACAATACAGAATTAAAACAAACAAAAAAGATTGGAATAAGTTTGACCTTAAGTGAACAAAGTCAACCTTGTTTTAAGAGACCAATTAGCACATGGGGACATAATCATGTTGAAAAAGACAACCATTGGCATGATATGGATGCCAAACATTCAGCAAGCTTCAGAAGGTGCGTTCTGAATGACCTTTATCTTGTTCTTAAATAGCCATAGAATGAATAACCTTTCACATGGGTCCCTTAACCCATTACCAAACTATGACGGCCTTTGACCAGTTTGTTGCAGACGACACTGGAAAACATTGTGGGAAAAGGAGAAATTGCTCGTAACGATCAATTTCTCCTTTTCCCTCAATGTTTTCTGCCCTAGCAGAGGATTGCTTAGCAGTTTCATCACATTTTGAAATGTTGTCTGCAAGCGCTTTCAATTTGGGACAGTCGAAAATTTAGCATTTGGTAAAGGGTTATAACAAGATATAATTAAAAGTATTATTATCTGTCATGAAACATTGAATGCTTCAAAACAAATCAAGGGACCAGTGCATGACAAGAGCAAAGTGTGAAGGACTTACACTATACTAGTCTTTAATTGAACCCTTGCAAATTGCAATGACATGGACAAAAAACAAAGATTAAACAACAGTTTTTTACCGTATAAACAACTGAGTGAAAACCTAATTGAATCCAATCATTCAATTAACTGGAACATATCATCCGTTCCATTTAATTTATAGTGCAAGGTACTGGATAATAAACGGAAAAACTAATCAGTCTGCGCCATTGATTTTCCATAAAATATTTGGAAGATACATTAAACTTACAATAGATGTTGACAGACCCCTGAAATACGGGAATTTTATAGCTTTAACTTGCCGAACACTGAAACCACTTTTACAGCAGATAACTCTAAACCAATTTTAAGGAAATATAGGAAAGGTTTTCGTATAGGTATTCTCCTTGAAACATATGACAAAATTGTACTGTTTTCCAAAAGGTAGAATCTTCTACTTAAGAGTGCAAAAAAATTTAATTTAAGAGATTTAATTCAAAGAAGACAAATAAAACTAATACAGAAAGTTAATTTGGAATAGTATTGTTTTTTTCACTAAACCACATTATCCTGAGGCTAAATGATTAACCCGTTACGAAACACCAAATTTACGACTTTCCAAAATTGAAAGAGTTTGCAGACGACATTTCAAAATGTGATGAAATTGAAAAATAATCTTCTGATAGGGCAGAAAATATTTTGGGAAAAAAGAAATTGCTCATTAAAAGGAATTTCACCTTTTTCCACGATGTTTTCTAGAGTCGTCTGCAACAACCTTGTTAAATGTTGTTATTGTTTGGGTTAACGAAGGCACTAGACACATACATGGAACTCGGCTTCAATTCTAGCAAAAACTATAATCCATACATTAATAAGGGCTTGTGTCCTTGGGTAAAATGAAGTTCCTGTATGTTATAAAGATAAATTATGTAGCAAAGAAATACTGTCGAAACTAGAGCTTTACTACATACAAGTAATTAAATAAATGCTGGCAAAAATTATAGAACTTGACAGATCGACACTCCATTTGGAAATTTACTCATTATCATTGCCAGGAAAAGAACTAATGCTTCAGAAAGGTTAGATAATTTTCCTTTGAAATATGGCAATTCAAAACAGCATTACCAATCATGAATATAATCAGGCCAAGCTATGGACATACTTGCTTACCTTACCTATTGGTTTATATCCGAAATGAATGCACTATATATTAATCAAGTGCTTCTCATCGAATATAATAATCCAAAGACAGTCAGCTAGCATATGGTCACTAAAACAGTTAAAAAACAGCTAAAATTTCATTGCTCATCAAATCATGAAATCACATGTGTGTTTACATTGTCTTTAGGTCCACAAAAAAATACATTTCCTTAATCAAACAACCATTCTTTTTCTTTGTTAGATAACCCTTTCCTTTCTCTACACAATTTTTCAAATAACTATGAAGCAAAGGACATACAGCAAAAATGTGCAAAATCAAATAAACAGGAGACATGTTTAGCAATGATTCTAAAATATTGAAACCATTGAAACAAAAAGAGAATTTGCTCATAATGAGCAAATTCTCTTTTTGTTTCAATGATTTCAAAAGTTGTCTACTAAAGGAATATTCCAAGATGTTGGTATGATGTAAAGTGTCAGGATAGAGTTTTTCTGAACCCCACAATGTAAATATGACAAGGAAATGCATAACATGCCCATGATATTCCTTCTGCCACTGAATAAACCCTAACTCTACCAGATCACAAATATTTGACCACCATGAAATTCAAAGATTTGGCAGATGACAGATAAAATTGTTAAAGACTTTTCTCTCATTAAGGCGGGGAATTCGCCTGACAAATGTTTACTATATTATGTCCGAACAAGATGGCAGCGCCGATAATGGAAAAGGGATTTTTACTTTTCACCTATTTTCGCCAGTGATAGCCACATTGGGTACCCCATATGAGTGGACCATCCACTTTCAGGTTCTGGTGGTATATGATAACCCATGCTTTATAACCGCATCCCGTCTAACACTCGGCAGAGAAATCTCAGTCGACATGGGCATGTTGCAGGAGATGTTTTTGGACATGTAACCCCGTTGATTTTGCTTTCGCTGCCGAGTGTATGATGTAACGCCATTTTAAAGCATGGATTATCATAGTTTATCATATACCACCAGAAACAGAAAGATAATTGTCAACTCATGTGGGGTACACAATGTGGATGTCATTGGCAAAAGTAGGTGAAAAAGTCAGACCCAAAAATACTTGTGGTGTGACCATCTTTATGGTGCAACATAGTTTTATTTTTGAAGAGTGACAGCACAAGGAATATGGCAATTAAGATTATGTTGTTAATCATACATAATTGTCATCTTAATTTGGACCTGTCAGTGTATACTTTATATAGGCAAAATAATTGATCAAATTATTGTCCTTGTAAAATGGTCTTATGTTTGTAGTGTCTCTGCACCAGCAATATCAAAATAAAAATTATGGTTTTAATAATACAATAGTAATCATCTGTTAATTTAGACAAGTCATGATATCACAAACAGGCCGAATAATGATTTCAAGTGTTGCCTATGTAACATGGTCTTACGTTTTAAGGGAGTCTTCACTAACAAAATCATTATAAAGACCAGTTTGTCAATACTACAAAATTGTCATCTTCTAATTTGAACCAGTCAAAACGGATTCAAGTGTTGTGTATGTAACATATAGTCTCATGTTTGAAGTGTCTCTGTACAGTGACCGCATGCTGTGCAAGGCCATGAGGTCAATTACGATGCAAAATCGGCTAAATTGGCAAAACCTTAGAAAAAACTCCGATCCAACTAGGCCCTTTTTAAAGCGTGTGTTGAGAATCAATATGTAGCAATTAAGGTTGAATTGTGCTCATTGTCATGGATTAAGGCATGAAGGACATGTCTCCATGTAGCTCCGGTGGATCATTAGGCAGCTGGTAATGCAGTATCGATGTTCCTCCCCCCCTCCGCCATCTTTTGTTCCCTGGTTGACCCCCTAAAAACCCCTAGAAATCAATACAACTTGTAACTCCGAAATTCAGCAGTCTTTGGCCCCAGACATAAAACACTTGAAACCACATTCCTTATTCCGTTTGATTAGATATTTCAGATTTGTTCAGAATAATGGAATGACAATTTATTATTTACCCTTAGAATGCTGGGAAAAACTTCTAGAAATAGATTTTTGTGTCGTCTGCTTTCCAAAACCTTAAATACCTGCTTAGTTTTGATGAGGAAAGATACTCAGAGTAGCAAACAGGTTAGATCACAGGCAAGCCGCCAATTTACTTGTCGGCTAGCCTGGATCCAACCTGTTTCAATAAGTATGAAGTCAATTCCAGCACTATAAGGGTAAAAGGCAAGAAACTCTTAATCTCACAAATAGTTTGTTTATTTCTGTAAAAATCAAACAATCTAACTGATGACAGTGAAAATGGCTAAAAATTAGATGATATAAATATAAGTTACTACAGGATTGGTTAGCAATTTTTTGGTCTGATTTAAATAGAAACACAAGTTACAGGATTATATTTAACCCTTTCCCAAACAACAAATTTTCAACTGTCCCAAAATGTGATGAAATTGAAAAATATTCTTCAGATAGAGCAGAAAACCTTGTGGGAAAAGGAAAAATTGCTCGTTACGAGCAATTCCTCCTTTTCACACAATATTTTTTAAAGTCAGCTGCAACAGAGTAGTCAAATATCGTTATTGTTTGGAAAAGGGTTAAGGATACCATTTTGAAAAGTCAAAAATGTATTTTAAAGTCTAAAGGGGATTTTTCAAGCTCTTGCTCTTCATATGTTGTGAACTATGGAAAACCTACGTTTTCAAATTGTCTTCAGAGAATTCATTTTCAAGTTATAATATATATGAGAAAAGGATAATGGAAATTAAGACCCTTATCTAATTGATGCTATATTTCAATTTCATCATTTTCAGCAACATATCATAATTGTTGACAACTTTCCGCAGTCTCTAGATATTTCCGCAGTCTCTAGATATTTCCGCAGTCTCTAGATATTTCCGCAGTCTCTAGATATTTCCTCATCAGTAACATTGGCTATTGAATTGAGCATTATCGCACATGTTCCCTTGATAACCTACCAGTACTAGGCTTTGGAGTGTGTCTTGCCTAAGGAGTATATCCACATTGTTATAATTGATCACAATCGGTAATCGAAACTGGGTTGGCCGTGCCTAATCCCCAGTGCAAACCATTACACCACCGCAAATCTATTCTATACCCTGGAATTATTCTGAGTTAACCCTTTACCAAACACCAAATTTTCAACTGTCCCGAATTGAAAGAGTTTGCAGACGACATTTCAAAATGTGAAGAAATTAAAGTATAGTCTTATGATAGCGCAGAAAGCATTGTGGGAAAAGGAGAAATTGCTCTTTAAGTATCTCCTAGCAATTTCTCCTTTTCCCACAAATTTTTCCAGAGTCGTCTGCAACAAAGTGGATAAATGAGGTTATTGTTTGGTAATGGGTTAAGAAACAAAGTAAAAGTAGAAAGCAGCACAGTATTGAGCAATTAACATTAGGCCTACCTTTGTCAGGGAAAGTCCAAAACAGGTTAAAATCTCCTTTCATAGCACCATCTCTGCATATTCTACATCAAATGGACTGGAAATTAAAGAACACACTTTTAAAACTCATTTATCAAACCCATTCTATAAGCAGCGTTTACAGGACCACAAAGAAAAAGAGAAATTTCCTACTCAAACTGTATTGATCACTTGCATCTCCCAAAAATTGTCCCGTGGGACAGGACTTGAGAAACGAAATACTAAAGGAGGGATGTCCAAATCATCTATCACACATGCTTCATTTCAACAAAATTTAACCCTTTACCAAACGTCAAATTTTTTGATGGTCCCAAATTGAAAGAGTTTGCAGACAACATTTCGAAATGTGATGAAATTGGAATATAAACTTTAGATAGGACAGAAAACATTGTGGGAAAAGGAAAATGCAATTTCTCCTGTTCTCACAATGATTTCCAGAGTCGTCTGCAACAAACTGGTTAAATATCATTATTGTTTGGTAATGGGTTTAATTCTCATCCCTGTTGTTAAGATCTGCAATAACAAGTGTATCAAGGAAACAAAAAATGTATGAATGAATACATACCATTGTTTTGAAATTGGTATTAAAATTATTTTGTGGTTTCATTTTTTTAATACAAGTAATTCAATGAGAATCTGTCATTTTACATTGATACTGTTCAACAGTTACTTTTGTTGCTCAATGTTTTTGCAAATTGGCTGTTTGGGAAAGCAGTCAAAAGGCAGCTTTCACCCATCTCCTCTGGCTTAACACATTTCCAAATGACATTTAACTACACCACTGTGTTGCAGACGACTCTGGAAAACATTGTGGGAAAAGGCGAAATTCCTCCTGACAAACAATTTCTCCTTTCCCAACAATGTTTTCTGCCCTATCAGAAGATCATTTTTCAATTTAGTTACATTTTGAAATGTCGTCTGCAAACTCTGTCAATTTGGGACAGTCGAAAATTGGGTGTTTGGTAAAGGGTTAATTTCAATTTTAGGACAGACAGAGATGCAGGTAATCAGAGATAACACTTATACTAGATAGACATCTTTTATAAATCAAAACTTATTTTGTATTAGAGCTAGCAAAGTGCAAAAAGAAATTGTCTGCACTACAAGACCTATAATATGAAATACGCTTCGTAGTTTCATACTCTTTCCCTTACAAAGATAACTTATCAACCTTATCAGCAGACAATTTTTGGAACATTTAAACGAAAAGGCAAATTGACTAACCATGGACAAACTCCCTTGGTGTGAAACTAAGTTGATCATTTATCAATCAGTTATGCAAATATTAATTGACAGATGACAGTCAAGTTTAAAGTGCTTGTTTGTAGATGTGCCCAAATTTGGAAGGAAAAAAATGATTTCTTTAAAACTGCAAAATATCTGTCATATGATACCAACTGAAGGGTAGTTATTTGAAGAAAAATCTTGTTGACTCTCTTTATGGTGGATATACAGTCTAACTTGTGTTAAGCAGCCACAAGCTTAAAAAGCAGCCAACCTGCCTTAAACAGCCGCTACAGAAAGTCCCATTGTTAGATTTATAGTGTAGATCCATTTGTGTTAAGCAGCCAACCTGTCTTAAACAGCCAATTTACTCTGTCCCATAGGCTGGCCTCTTAACACAAGTTTGACTGTACATTGAAAAACATGTATTTTAACTCAAAAGCTTGACATGGACATGGCTTTTGAGAACTACAGCATATAAATTGTACATACTAAGATAAATTGATGCTTCCAGAATTGATTATGCTTTCAATAGCTACATTTATTTGTATATCAAACATCAATACAAAAATTATAAATTTAAATACCATTTATCTTTACTTTCAAATTTTCTCTTCTGTGAGTGAGTACCTTTAATAGTATAGTTCTCAAAACATGGAAAAGGCTGAGGGTCTTCCTATGTCATATTCTCATCTATCATGCTCCTTGGGCTGTCTTTATCAAGTTTTATAAACGAGGAAGTTATCAGTTAGACTGCTTTGTGGTAATTTCAGGAAATGCAATCTGGAAACATCTATCATACAAAATACATTTTCTGATACTCTGATGATGTTATTCAGAGGGCATTATATCATTTAATATTTAAATAAGGTGCTTTACTTTTGGATAAATGCGTTTTGCCATGTGCGAAAAGAAAGTTTCTTTCAAAGCAAAGACCTTAACCCCTGCAAAAGATTCAAGAACTTATTTATGAACTTCATGAACATTCATTCACATATGTTAAATGGCAATTCATGCAGGCAAAGTTGTTCTTAACATGTTTATGAATTTTAAAAACATGTGCATTAACTTCAAGAACAGGCTCAAAAACATAATCTTGAACATGTACTTAATGTTCATGAACATGTTCTTGGCCTTTCCTTGCAAACTGATACCAATCAAGTAAAACCTGAAACTCTCCCTTAACCCATTACCAAACAATAATGACATTTAACCGCTTTGTTGCAGACGACTTTGGATAACATTGTGGGAAAAGGAGAAATTGCTTGTAACGAATTAGAAATCAGAATCAGAAGGTTAGTTTTCAATTTCATCACATTTTGAAAAGTCATCTGCAAACTCTTTCAATTTGGGACAGCCAAAAATTTGGCGTTTGGTAAAGGGTTAAGTGTATCTAAGAGATATTAAATTAAAATGCCATTTCATGGCTAAAAGCTGCTAAAACTTTCAATTTGTAAAGACATCCCATTGTTGCCTGCTGATACTTGCAAAGAATTGCAAAGAACCATCACAATGATGAAAAGTGCATAATATGGGGGCTGTTCCTTGCAAACTGATACCAATCAAGAGAAACCTGGAACTCTCCCTTGACCCATTACAAAACAATAACGACATTTGACCACTTTGTTGCAGACGACTCTGGAAAACATTGTGGGAAAAGGAGAAATTGCTCGTGACGAGCAATTTCTCCTTTTCCCACAATGTTTTCAGTCCCATCAGAATATCATTTTCCAATATCATCACATTTTGAAATGTCGTTTGCAAACTCTTTCAATTAGGGACAGTCGAAAATTTTGCGTTTGGTAAAAGGGTTTAAGTTCATTGCATGTCAAGAAGACATGAGACTATATAGGATCCGAATCTCCCCTATTTCTTTTCTTGTGTGAAAACAACAAGCCTAAAGGGCGGAAGTTCGCTATTTATTGTCTGATATAAAGCCGTAGTTGTCGTGAGAGACAACGCATGCAAGCTTATCTAGCCTCATAAAGTTCACAGACAGATAACGCTTTCTCTCATACATAATCTCAAGAGAACGCAGATAAGAAGGGGCTATCTGACACGTTTTGCAACTATTACGTAGTTTAACCCATTACCTAACAATAAAGTCATTTGACCAGTTTGTTGCAGACGTCTCTTGGAAACATGGTGGGAAAAAGGAGAAATTGCTCTTCATGAGCAAATTCTCCTTTTCCCACAATGTTTCCGCTCTATCAGAAGAATATTTTTCAATTTCATCTCATTTTGAAATGTCGTCTGCAAACTCTTTCAATTTGGGAATGTCGAAAATTTGGCATTCAGCAAATGGTTAAGGAAACACAAGACCAATATTATGATTACTCAACAGAATTGCCTCTTCGAGATGTTTCATCTACGTATATATAGGTTTGAGAGCTGAAATGTAGAAGTCAGCATGAGAAACATTTTCTAACGCACTTTAGCTTATTACTTAGAACACTTTCGATGAGGTGTTTCGAGGGAAGAAACAATGTCTGTCACTATGCCCAGCGTTTATTTATGACAAAATACCATCAGTGGGTCCAGACAAGGGACATACTTTCCATTTCTGTCCTACTTCATTTTGTTACTTCTCAAAACCATAGAGTGTGTGAACTTGTTAACATTTATCTTACCACTGTGGAAGATTCAAGAACTTATTCATGAATGTCATGAAAGTTCATGAAAGTTAAATGACAGTTCATGAACACATAACTTTACTTTTTCATGAAATTCAAGAACCAGTTCATGAACATCCAGTTCATGTTCATGAATTGCATTAATGTGAATCAGGTCTTGATGTTCACAAACAAGTTCATGAAAACACCAATAACTGCAAACTCCCAACTTAACATAATTAGCAATATTTTAAAAAAGCGGTGTCACAAAAATAGATGAAATTATTTCTAATGAAAAGTAAGTTCTCTTTTTTTGTCAAATCATTTTATTTCAAAGGAACAATAAGAATATGTATGATTTAGTTATTAAATTTCTTCTTTAAGTAAACATAAACAGTAAACAAACAAACACACATTCCACATTCTGACACGTCAATTTGATAATTGATTAGCAAAATTCCGGGAATAACAAAATCGTAAGAAACCTTACAAAATGCTTCTTAAATTAATTACAACATCACACGAAGCAGTTATTTTCTATAATGATAGTAAAATAGTGCATGTTGAGTTATAGCTTTTCGCGCTTGGAAGATTTAGTGCATGGTTTCCTCTAACAATATTTGAACCTTGGCCAGATTTCTAGAAATCCAGGGAGTTTGTACTGAATAGCAGCCTCGCCCCACAATTGAATTGTGTGACTGGGGCAAATTGACAGCAAAGGACAATCGTTTACTCTAACTATATTTTTTCAGATAGCAGGTGTCGAAATGAATGTATTTAAAGGAAATTGTGAAGTGATATATGTAAGCGATGGAATGCTGGATAATTTTCTAAAATTAGATTTTTATGTCATCTGCTTTCCAAAACCGTAAATATCTGCTTAATTTTGATGAGAAAAGATACTCAGAGTAGCAAACAGGTTGGATCACAGGCCAGCCACCAATGTACTTGGCGGCTGGCCTGGATCAGAACTGTTTGCATAAGCATGATGTCGGTTCCAGGACTTTAAGGACTTATAGTGAAAGCAGTGTTTTAATCCATTATGATATAAATCTAAAGTTTTTACAGCACATTTCACATTTCATTTCATTTCACTTTAAAATACTTTAAAATCGTAATCAGAATGCAGTCGTACATGATCTTTAATGGTCACATGCTGGTGTTTTCAAATAACAGCCAATAACGGAGTTCAAGTCTGTGGGTAAATTTTTATGGCTCTTTGCATTCATTACTTGAATGAACACTTCAAAGCAACAATAACTAGATGTATAAAATATCAACAACACTGTTTTAAATATATATCAACACATTTTCTTTAGCATGGAAAAAATGAATATTTCAAGTTCACACTTTGATGAAATTTATCATATAATTTAACTTTAAAACTATGGTTATGAAATACCAGATGTTATACATTTGACGTCTGCTTTTCCTTTGAATTTGGACCAGTCAAACATTTTCATATAGGGAAAGACTTGAATAATTACTGAGAAAATCAAAGAGACACTTTTTATCTTTAATTTGAGAACCAAACTTATTCCCAAAAATTTACAACTTTTCAAAGTGAAATCAAACAGTAGAAACAAACAGCAGAATATAACTCCTTTATAAAACACATGACAAATATACTTCTGCAATACACAAAATTGCTTTCACCCCTCTTGTCACAGTGGATTCTTAATTGATTCTTATGATGCAGATAAGTAACTTTCCTGAGGTAATAAAAGACTTATTTTCATTTTTATGTTAACATAACACAATGAAAATACAGCCATAGTTCACATTTATATAGATTATGTTGTGTATCGTATCATGTTTGAGCCTCTATACCAGGTCAAGAGAATTAAACCTTTTCAATACCAGAATTTGTTACTCGCTTGTATACCAAAGGAAAATGTGGAAAAAAAAGGAAATAGACAGAATTACCCCTGCACTTCATGTAACAGACACTTGAATGACGTCACTGATTCATGGAAATCGATACCAAGTATCGCAGTACACTATATACCAACCTTATATACTCTAAAGTGTTCCTAGTCCTTCTATACATACAACCATATTACGCCGTTTTTTAACGGCGGATATAATATATAAGGAGCTTAAAGAGTGTCTGATATATCCGGCGGTATAGGTAGTGAAAAGCTTAAGAAATAAGAAATTAGATCATGACATAAAATGCCATTCAAATATATTACATCTAACATTCAAAACTAGAAATGACCATAATACTTCTCTAGAGGTGCATTAGTTACTATATTAGAATTCCCAGAGGCAGCATATTACATTAAGTTGGTCTATATCACGGAATTAACCATGATTACGATATTAATATTTGATATGAAATCATTTCCTGGTACAGTCTTATTATGTAGAGACTTTCCCTCATATCTAAAGATACGTCTTCTTTTTTTTTTTTTTTTTTCACATCAACATTATTTCAGTTATGTAGCGATGCCCGACTCTTAATGATGGAGGAAGACCCCATACTCAACTGCCCATAGGGGCTGGTCAAGGTGGGTAGAACCATCGGCATTCCGTAAGTCAGTCTGGAGACTGCCTCTCATGAAAATCTAAATGACATCACCGTGACTTGAAGCCACCTAAAGATGGGCCATTGTGATCTTATGAATACGATATTTATGTTTATAGAACAATGATGAAAGATTTACCTATTACTCCATGAAATCTCACGCGTACATACTGTAAAAGTCATCAGAAACCACTGTACAAAAAGAATGAATTACTTATTTACCCTTCAAATGCTTCGTAATTTTCAAAAAACAGATTTTTGTGTTGTCTGCTTTTCAAAACACTAAACATCTGCTTAATTTTGTTGAGGAAAGATACTCAAAGTAGCAAAAAGGTTAGATCACAGACCAGCCGCCAATTTACTTGGTGGCTGGCCTGGATCTAACCTGTTTGCATAAGCCTGAAGTCACTTCCCCCACTATAAGGATTAATGGCCAATCTATTCTTATGGCATACAGGAAAGTCATATGAAACAAAACTGACGAAAGGAAAACTAGCTTATAATAAGCTAATTCTTCTTGTGTCAGAATGGATTCTTTCTCCTTGATGTTACAAAGAGCACACCTTCTTTCACACTTATGATATGTTTGATTATTGCTCCGAGCTTGGACCTGTCTCATAATGCTGTTAAACCCTTTCCCAAACAACAAATTGTCGACTGTCCCAAATTGAAATTGAGTTTGCAGACGACATTTCAAAATGTTAATTGGAAAATAATCTTCTGGTAGGCCAGAAAACATTGTGGGAAAAGGAAAAATTGCTCGTTACGAGCAATTTCTCCTTTTCCCTCAATGTTTTCTAAAGTCGTCTGCAACAAAGTGGTAAAATGACGCTATTGTTTGGGAAAGGGTTAAGAAAAGTGCTGAGACATCAATAGTTGAGGAAGTTCCAATGGTTGGAATGGATGGGTGAATGAACTTTCCCTCCGGTGTATCTTGACCAGCAGGAAGTCTGTAATTCTTACCCTAGAGAGATAAGTACTTGGATCTTAACCCTTTCCCTTTTGCTAACTCAAGATGCCGTCAAAATTAATATTTTATATAAGTATGTACAGTTTATATATCATGTATATCTCAAAAGCAATGTCACGCTGTTGGATGGAATTACTACATGGTAATTCAGTCTATACAAACTTTAAAGAATTAAAAAACAATCTAATTTTGCTTCCAATGAAATTCTTCCAGCCTATATCATATTACAACAAAGCTTATAAAATATAGACCTTTTTGTCCATGACTCAAACTGAGATAACTTCAAACATTAACTCTTAGAATACTGGGGGTAATTTAGTAAGGATAGATTTTTGTGTCATATGTATTCCATAACCTTAAAACTGCTTAATTTTGATGAAGAAATATACTCAGAGTAGCAAACAGGTTAGATCACAGGCCAGCAGCCAATTTACTAAGCATGAAGTTAGTTCCATCACTATAAGGGTTAATACTTCTTATTTGAGGAATCCATGAAACACTTTACATTTCTTCATTGCAGTGAAGGACTAACTGCAGTCTCACGCATTGAGCCCTTATATTGTAAAATAACCTCAGACAAATATTTGGGAGTGGGTTTGCCCACTGTTCAATTGTTAATTGCTTTAGAGTATATATCTTCAATAAATCCAAACATTATAACTGCTTGTAACAACCAACACCCCAAGTAAAATGTCATTGCTTACTTATCATGTGCAATCACTCATTGCCATCAAATCAGAGCCTTCAAAAATCTGTCACTCTTTTGAATAAACCAAGGGCTCAGAGCAGTTACAATAATAACAAGAGAAAATTGATGCAAGCCTCAAAGTCGCCCGCAAAAATTATTTTGATTTTTCTTCCTAAACAAAACATCCAACAAAACATGAAAGGAATAGAATAGAATTTTTTCTATTATACGTACAAACCTATCTAGTCATTCAAACCCATTAAAAAGAGCCTGTTACTCGGCTAATGAAAACAATTGCACATGACATTATGAAACCAGCAACTTTAAAGACATTGTAACTAAACAAGATATGGCTTTTAATACTTATCTTTACCGTTTATCAATATGGCTTCTTCCAAATTTCACAATATTAATTTTGTGCAGGTGTTTTCAATTTGGAAAACTATCTAATTTCAATATGATCAAATGTGTTAAGAAATATGCAACAGAAGAATTTAACAAGCAAACCCATATAGAAACTGAGTCTTTCTAAACTTTAATGAAAGTTGTCTGTAATTGTTTTCATTGTTTGCCAACACAAAATATGTATTGGAAACTGCTTGTTACTACATATTGAATTTGGAAGTCAGATGTCAAACGAACACGCGATAATACACTTCCTACTGAGGAGGAAAAAGAAAAAATGTTCAATACAAACAATTTCTGTATATTATTTGTCATACATTGTAATTGGTGTCAGTTTATGCTTACAAATTGGATAATTAAATTATCATATACAGAAAAAAAACTTAAACAATGAAAATGTTCATGGTAAGCTGCACCATTAATCATTTTCTTTAAATGACTACCAACTATCATTAAACTGAAAGACCCGAAACTTGTCATTTTTATGACGGTTTGAGAAATCATTGTGATGGAATGAGAAATTCGTTACAATGAAGCAGTTTTTGATGCTATCGCGCCAAGTGTCCTAAAATTAAATGTACGGTACGAACGTAATATGGGACGAATCGCATAGAAAAAGATCGAAGTGTTTTTGTGATTATCTTTTTGCTTTTAACAATATAACAATGAAAGCATCTGTATAAATACTTCCTGATTGTGAAATGTTACTTAACCGAAAGAAAGTAGGCGATTTAAAGGATAGAATGTCGATAATTCTGCCTAAAGGCTGAAACCCGCTTTTTCATCGGCACTAAGACCGTTACACCTATCGTTTTCTTTGTTATTTTCGTCGATCAAAATGGAATTTATAGGCGATGGACTAAAGACTGAATCGCTGCATATATTAATTATCATTTAATTATAAACAACTATATACAGTCAATGCTTAAGCGGTTAAAAGAAATGTTTGAGGGAATAAACAGGGTCGGTCGTTTAACAAAAGCGATTTGACAGTTGAGATGATACGAGCACCTGCAGAATGCTTTTCATTGGTCAAAATTGTTTGACTGCTACCTCGTAGATTATGTTATATAATATAGGGTTTTAGAATATTAATCATAGAGCAAGTCTAAAATACCTCGTCAGACGAGTTTACACATTGGACTGGCACTCGGTAACATATTATTGATAAAGAATACCGATTTTTAGGCTAACTAAACGAGATACAGGCTGAAAAATGGACCTGTTATTGTTAGAAATAGATCTTATTTTAAACTAATTCTCTTAATCAAACCTTTTAAGAAGACAAAATCAAACTTTAAACATTTTTTGAAACAATGAAAAAAGTAGGAAATGTATAGAAGTAATAAGATAAAAGCCTCTGTTCTGAATTTTTTTCAAAATAATGGAAACAAAATTCAATATAGCATCCCTTTCCCCATATGGACTAACCAAAAGCTTCTACAAATATGATCGCCGCCTTCTGGCGGGCGATCAATTAAAGTAAAAAGTTCTCAATGAACCGTTGAATTCTGTGATGCACTTTCTAGTCTTGCAATGAACTGTTGAATTTTGTGATGCACTTACTATAGTTTTGCAATGAACTCTCAAGTTTTGAGATGAACTTACTAAAGTCTTGCAATAAACCCTCAAGTTTTGAGATGCACTTACTAAAGTCTAGCAATAAACCCTCAAATTTTGTGATGCACTTACTATAATCTTGCAATGAACCCTCGAATTTTGCGATGCACTTACTGTAGTCTTGCAATGAATCCTTGAATTGTGAGTACATGGGTACTTATTTGTTCTCTCTATATCATTTTCTGCTCCTGATCATGTGCCACATATCATGTGACCTTTCACCATTCTAACAACAAGTGCTTACTGATGTTTGAAGAGGAACAGGTTTTGGATAATCCCCTTCAATGCCATTGCTTGGACATGCAAAAAGGTAGCATCATTATGAACTTTATGGGGAGTAATAGTTTTAATCATGTTTCTTTGTATTGTACCATACAACACCAGAATAAAGGAGAAGTTCATCACATGTGACACCATTTAGACATTAAAGATGCTGTTGCATACTGTAAAGGTCTGAGTAAATACTTATCTGTTTTATATGGACTTTGACAAAAGCTTGAAGCTCATCAAATTCACTATTAATGTCTGCTTCCTGAATACATGTACTAATTGCGCGGACATCCTCTGTACCGAGGTTCTACTCCTGCACCACTGCTGCTCACAATGTACTAATGGATGGGCATACAAGACTATAGGTCCTTTGATGGTGACAGAGTTACTTTCATTAGGATTTTGAATCCTATCTACAATATTTCAGATATATCATAATGCCTTGGTCATAATAAATGCAGATCCTTGCCCATGAGGTTTGGTTAGCATTCCGTAAGACAGTCTGTAGACTACCGCTCATGAAAATTCAAACATTGTCACTGCGTTTTGGACCCACATCAAGAGGGGCAAAGTGATCACAAGTTCTTAACGCCAACCAATAGGATATGGAGGCCCTTGGCGGGGTACAATTAATGTACTCCTGTGCTAAACCATCCATTTTGCTAAGGTCAAGAGCACATAACCCTGAAATGTGCCTGTCTCGGGCATGAAAGTTGTTTGCTTCATCTTGATGGCACATTCAAGGTTTCATTTAAACAAATTTGCCGACAGGGCAATTCAAATATACCCTCCTCCTATACTTAAATGCAATGCACTATCTACTGTTTTGGACTATTCTAATTGACATCAACTACAGTTGTTTTAAAATGTTTATATCAATCCGAACTGATTGGTTTATCCAATGAAAACATCTCTGAAATAATTTGGAAGGTACCATATTGTTTCTTGCACGATATCTGTCATTGTACTTTCGTTTTCAAAAATAGATCTTAAATGTGAAATCTAAATAGCCATTTAATTTGAACATTTATCTTACATATATATGTATCACATTGTATAATTTCACTATTATGTATGAGTTACCGATAAAAAATGATTTAAAATGATGTTCAACACTTCCATATATACTGGACTACTTTACGTGGACGCTTATAGGAAATGTGTAATAAGCCGCAGAAGATTTACCCGAAATGTTGTAGCCTACACTTGTATTCGAGGTGTATTTCTCATGTCATGGAAATTCCCGATTAGTTCTGATTGTGTTTATACATGAAAAAAAAGGTTAAGGTCACACTCTGCTGCCACTAGAATTTCCCAATTATATTTCATTATATTTCATTATCATCCCAAATAGCAGTATAAAATCATCTACAAGGCAGGCAACATGAAAAAGGTAACTTGCCATTTGTGTAAAAATAATCCTTAGATCTCCAATTTTAAGCAAGTGTACAGACATAACTTTTGATTGATATCAAAATCTACTTTTAGGCTATAAGATGTTATTGGAAAATAAACAAACTGCTTAAAAGTTGAATAAAATCTAATGTAATGCAAGTTCATTGCAAGGTGTTTTTTCTTTCCTGTTGCACGCAGCTTGTAGCGAGAGGGCTGTATTGTGGGGATAACACTCCAATTATTTAACCGTTTATAAAACACCAAATTTCGGATTGCCCAAATTGAAAGAGTTTGCAGGCAACTTTTCAAAAAGAGCTGAATTCAAAAAACTTCTGATAGGACATGATTCTCATCATGATCAAATTCTCCTTTTCCCACAATGTTTTCTAGAGTCGTCTGCAACAAACAGGACAAATATAGATATCCTTTGGTAAAGGGTTAATGGATAGCCGCTGTCCATCATTTCTACAACCAGGGTGGTCAGCTGGTCAGTATAGGGAAATTAAATTTTTATTGAGCGATACAAGATAGTACCATTATCTACGGATCTTAATCAGGCCATTTTTATTAATCTAATAAACGGTCCACAGCAACATGAGATATGTGTTACGGCCTGTTAACCCTTTCCCAAACAACTAATTTTCGACTGTCCCAAATTGAAAGAGTTTGCAGGTGACATTTCGAAATGTGATGGAAATGGAAAATAATCTTCTTATAGGGCAGAAAACATTGAAGGAAAAGGAGAAAATGCTCATCATGAGCAATTTGTCCTTTTCCCACAATGTTTTCTAAAGTTGTCTGCAACAAAGTGGTCTAATGTTGTTATTGTTTGGGAAACGGTTAAGTATGTGAACAAGCTATTTACCCTGTTAATAGTCCTACCAGGAATTTGGCATGAATGTTTTAATTTGAACCCTTTCTATGAAAAGAACCACAATTTCCCAACCCTATATAGCAGATTACATATGGAAACATTGCAACAAAATAAGAATTTCATGTTGACATGTCTCCAATTTGTTAAATGATATTAATATCATTTTAATAACCATCAATAATAAAAGATTGTTTTTTCCTGTAATTTCCCAAGAAAATGTGGTATTTCTTCAAATTGCATGAATATCTTTGTGACAAACAAATCCATGGCAATTGCATTTATTAAAGCATTTACTAAAAAAGAGAAAAAACATTCTCAATTTCTAATAATGATTTGTTTTATGTAGAATTACCAGCATCAAAGCATTTGATGATGCTTTTCGTATTTCATCACCAACACTGCACAATGTTATTTCCAAATCCCTCAGCATTGTATCTGCTTCAGCATAATCAAACAGTGGTGAGAGGTGAAAACATCATGTACCATTTATTTCAAAACAAGTTGAATTGATAAGTGGCTTTCAATTTGGCACACTCTTGATTTGGGACACATATATCCATGTGGGACATGCTGCCTAGATCTATTGACACTCTGAAAGCATTTTTAAAATGAGTTTTTTTTAAAGATAAGATCTTCCCTGCTCTTAGCCATCATATGTTGCTGTACAACTTGATAGAAAATAATCATTTGAAAAGCCATTACAAAATCTAAAAGAAAATAAACATTTGCCAAATGTTGAGGATGGTGTTTTAGTTGATATGACAAAAGCATGTTAAAGCATGTAAAGCCATTATACAGCAACTGACCATTAAAGTAATGTGAGATATGGGTTCTGGTCTATTAAATATGAATGCCTACAATTGACTACGTTGTTTACTATGAATTATAAATCATTTAGCACCATAGCCCTTTCCCAAACAACAAATTTTCGACTGTCCCAAATTGAAAGAGTTTGCAGACGACATTTCAAAAATGTGATGAAATTGAAAAATATTGGTCAGATAGAGCAGAAATCCTTTTGGGAAAAGGAAAAATTGCTCTTTACAAGCAATTTCTATTTTTCCCACAATGTTTTCGAAAGTCGTATGCAACAAAGTGGTCAAATGTTGTTATTGTTGGGGAAAGGGTTAACAAAATGCGCCATTTACAGATGGACATAGAAATATGTAATGAGAATAAATAAATTTATTGTGGAGAGGAATCTCTTCATTTGTTATGGTGGTATATGCTTATTATCTAATAAAGAAAAAAAAAGTATTTTGTGATGATTCTCTTTTGGTTTTTGCCAGTATTTAACATCTGAAGAAGTGACTGATCTTCCATACCTTGGAAACAGGCTGAGTTCCTAGTCATGCAAGAATGCTAGGACATTGGGCCTTTGTTCCTTAACTTCAGGACATGAGTTTAGGTCCATAAAATGTTATCATCCCTTTACCAAACAATAACAACATTTAACCACTTTGTTGCAGACGACTCAGGAAAACATTGTGGGAAAAGGAAAGATTACTCGTTATGAGCAATTTTTCCTTTTTCCCACACGTTTTCTACCTCTCAAAAGATTATTTTCCAATTTCATCACATTTTGAAATGTCGTCTGCAATTCTTTCAATTTGGGACAGTTGAAAATTTGGTGTCTGGGAAAGGGTTATATCTATCCATATTCGGCACAAGTTACATGTCACAAATTATTGTAAATGGGAAAGAATCAAGCGGAACTTACTCGGGTATTTCAATGAGCTGTGAAATACACCTCGGATATAAGTGTAGGGTTACAATTTTTCGGGTAAATCGGCATCTGGCAATTAACACATTTTCTAAGTGTGCAAGTTAAGTAGTCCAATGTGTATGGAAGTGTTGGACATCCTTTTAAATAATCTTTTTATCAGTATGTCATACCAAATGGCAAAATTGTTGTTGTAATATGTAAAGTTGTTTCCTCAATCAAATTGAACGACTTTTTAGATTTCACATTTAAGATCTATTTTCAAACACAAAAGTGAAGTGACGTCATTCCGCTGGGAACGGATATGGCGTCATCCCTATTATTTCAGAGGTGTTTTCATTTGATGAATCCGATGTGTTCAGATTGGGAAAGAATTAGATGAAATGATGCTTCCTGAATAAGTCATGCTTTGAATGTCTACTTTTAAACGTATATGAAACAACAATACAAAAACTGTTATGTTTCAATGGTATTTCATTTTAACTTACACATTTTCTCTTCTGTGAACAAGAAAATTTAACGGGGGAAACTCCCTAAAAGTCTGACATTTAACACATAATGACATTAATACACTGCAACAAGATTATCTAAATCTGAAATTATGATAAAAGAACAGATTTATTTCCCTTATATTTGATATATCCCTTTGATAAGTCCAATTTGGAACTATTTGATCTGATTAACCAATAGATAAACATATAAGATGTTCTTTAATTCAATACAAATCACTTTAAAACACTGAACAACTGTCTCCATTGGATCACATGTTACAATAATATGATTTGCTCTTGGTGAATATATTTCATATTTCTATTTGATAGCAGCAGAAATAGTTCTACTGGCAAAAGCATGATTGCTAGGTGTTCATTCATCCCAGTAATTTCCATATGGTTTGAAAATGAAAGTGTCTTCCATATTTTCTGAATCAATCAAGGCTTATGCTTTCAGCCACCAAAACTGGTAGAAAAATCAAATCCTGTATCCCTTTTCCAAACAATAACGACATTTGACCACTTTGTTGCAGACAACTTTAGAAAAACATTGTTGTAAAAGGAGAAATTGCTCGTGATGAGCAATTTTTCCTGTTCCAACAATGTTTACTGCCCTATCAGAAGATTTTTTTCCTATTTCATCACATTTTCAGATGTCGTCTGCAAACTCTTTTAATTTGGGACAGTCGAAAATCTGTTGTTTGGGAAAGGGATATGGTGAAATGGGCAAGCAGACTAATTTGAGTGAAGTCTGACTTTCATTGGGCACTAAGTTAATAATTGATTCCAAGGCCTATATCACACTGAGTATAGACTCTATGGCTATTCAGTCTTCCAAGAAAAGAGATTTCCAAGAGTCTTGTAACCTTTGTAGAACATTTATGTAAACTTTGAGAGCCTAAGGCATCTTTGTAGAGAACATGCTGGTAGATATTTATGTAGACAGCACAACATATCATTGCATGACAGTCTTTTTCACTGGTTGGACGTGATTGCATCTCAGAGAGGTTAATTTTAACGGTTTCTAACCCATTATAAGTCTCTATCTGAGTCTTAAAAGCCTCACAAGCAAAGCAGATAGTTAGTTTTCAGTTTATTGCTGTTATCAACATTTTTAACTTATATTTCTGATATGTCCAAACCAGTGGTACCTTTTTATGTCCTGAAACTGGCATCAAAATTGCAGTGATTGATCCATTACCTAGATAGCCATATTGAGAACTGTAGAAATTGACATCAATTTTAGGAAAAGGTCTTAGCGCGCAGCATTCAAATGCTGCAAACTATATTTTGCAGGGGATGATTGGATAAGTTTTCGTAAATGAGTATCAAAAATATCAATGGTTCAATTCAAGCTTTTAGTAGGTCCTTCACCTTCATAAGGAAGTTCTTGTTCATAGTCAAGTGCAGGGCTTACTCTAGAGCAATGACCCACTACAAGTTAATATAGTCTTGAATAGAACCCTTGATATAGAAAAAATTAAATAATGCAATCTTTTGCAATGAAAATATCCTGTATATTCATTTATTTGTATGAACAGCAAATGGCCTGTATATTCATTTATTTGTATGAACAGCAAATGTCCTGTATATTCATTTATACAAATGAACATCAAACTGTACATGTCTACATTTGCCTTGGGAAGGCTTTACCCCGATAATAATCACCATTTTCTTGAGTGTTGATGGGTGGATATGTTGATAAGGCTGGAGAAGTGTTTTATGACCCTCTGTTATGGCTCTTGTCTACCTGTACCAACCCATATGTCACGACCAATCAAAGACAACAACCACTAATTAGCTCATGTCCAAGATAACAGGCGGTCAAGAACAAGAAAATTTGGATTAAGTTAATTAGATCTTTACCCAGTCCATCATTTAAAGGGTTCATTGCAAGATTATATTGTTTGTATGGTGTATAATGCCATGTAAACAATTCTTTAGTTATATAACAGTTTTCCTGGATCCACTTGTACCAGGTTAGGGCACTGAAGTGACTCGCAAAAGATCACTCCCACAGAACCAGAGGTGTCGGTGGGGCTCAAACCTGGCAACCCTGAGTTCTAGGTCTGTCACCTTAACCACTTAGGCTGCACAGGACCCCTTGCCAGATTGTTCAGTCATTACTTTAAACATTTTGAGAAGGATTTCTATTTTGTCTTGGAATGAACTCTTGATACGGAATTTTGAAAGTTACCAAATAAAAAGCACCTTCAGACAACAATTGTTAATTACTAAAAAAAACCTTTCTATTATAATTGTAGGAAGAAACCATTTTGACTAGTGGATGAAATGCTCATTATATTCAATTTCTCCAAATTCATATAGCCATACATACACCTGATACTTTTTGAATATCCATTGAATTCAATATTAAATCAGGTATTTTCAAAACTCTGCTGAGTTAAGAATAGTGTTTTCTATACTTAGCTATATATAGAATAATCAAGATGGTAAATCAAACCCTCAAAAACTGTCATAACATTGATGCCTCAATCGTCTCAATTTTTTCTAAAGAGTAAAGTGAAATAGTACCGTCTGAAAATCAGTGCACAAATTATGCTATCAAATGTGGCCAGGTACCAGCATTTGTTTTCATATATCCCAAACAAATAGTCCTGCAATAGGCAATCAAAACAAACTTTGAGACATTCCAGGACTATCATCTATACTGGAAACTCATCAGTATTCTACCAGCTCATCTCTTACTAGCAAAACTATGAACCAAAAGTCAAAATTCAAAATTTCTAAATGGGACTACTTTTTGGGTATTACGAACAGCAATTACTTTGTAAGTGGTGCGAGACCACATGAATTATGATTTTCCTCTTTCATGTTCCTGTCTTTTATAAGTATGAAAAAAGGTTAACCATTTACCAAACTCCAAATTTCCCACTGTCCGAAATTGAACAAGTTTGCAGAAAACATTTCAAAATGTGATGAGATTGAAAAATCATCTTCTGATAGGGCAGAAAACATGGTGGGAAAATTTTCCCATAATGTTTTCCAAAGGCGTCTGCAACAAACTAGTCAAATTTCGTTATTGTTTGGTAATGGGTTAAAACCATTAGTTAGTGTTATTCATTGGCTTCTAGTGATGAGTACTGAAAGATGTGATGGTGGCTGGCACATGGTCTGACCAATAAAACACTATTAACTACCACCCTAGGTAAATAAATAAGACACAACCTTTCCAGGGAAAGAGTCTCGTAGAAGAGATAACTTTGTATAACAGATCATTTGTAATCGGACCATGATATTAATCTGCACAATGATACTTAAAACTTTAGGTCTAGGTGAGGGAAAGTAACAGAAAATTTGTTGAACCCTTTACCAAACGCCAAACTTTCGACTGTCCTAAATTAAAAGAAATTGGAAAATATTCTTCAGTTAGAGTAGAAACCATTGTGGGAAAAGGAGAAAATTCTTCTTTTCACACAATGTTTTCCAGAATCTCCTGCAGCAAAGTGGTTAAATGTCATTATTGTTTGGTAAAAGGTTTGTGAAATATTTCAACAAATAGCTATTAAGGGAGACAATTCTAACAAATACCCACAATATAGGGTTTGGAGAAACAAATGAGAAAAAACTTTAGCTATGTTAATAAGCTTCTTAACATACCAAATACATGTATGTTAAACTTTGGCTGTCTTGTGGGCAGACAATGTAAGTTCAATAATCAAAAGAAAATACTCTCCTTTGAATGGCCATTTTGTGCTTTAAATCCGAAAAGTCACAATTTGAAAAGTCTGACACTATTTTCATCCTTTGAAATTACGACGTTCGATTGCACCATCAGAAAATAAAAAGCAATCTTTACGTCAAATTATTTTGACTATGTCTACATGTAAAGACAAAATAAGGAAACATGGAAGAGTGCACTGAATCATCTTGTGTCATTGTGGTTACTTATTAAATGATAGTTTTTTAGTAATATTTCAAGTTGTCTTCATAGCAAGTCAATAGTTTCACCATAGGAAACCTTTAGGTCAACCATGAAATTAACCTCCCATGAGAAATTTAAGAAGTTGATTCTCAAAGGGGAGTATCAAAGCATGGCAGGTTGTACTCCTGCTTACTGACATAAAAAATATTTGTTATTGCTTTTTTGATGGTGTTGACTATATCTCTAATAGATTCAACAACTTCTTAATCAAAATGATTAAAAACTATTTCTTTTTTACAGCTTTGATGCTGTAAAATGTAAGTTGAGATTGGACAAAAGAAGAATTTCATTGCCTTTTCTTTGGTAAATGAATATTACAAAAAGATTAAATTCCTTCTTTTTATTGCGATGATTAACATTTCTCTTTGCTTTATGGCAATTGAAATGTTGTTTTGAACAGTGTTTGATAGAAACTTACATATCTTATTGCGTTTAATTTATTGAATAAACCCTGGTTTGCTGACCACTTAAATAAGGGATAGAAATAGCCATTCGATCATAAAAAAATGGGAACTAAGCATCATTCATGTTACTTAATATATTTTATATCCATCATCTAAATGAATTTGAAAAGCTTTTTAAAAAGAAAAATGCATGTCTGTACCAGTAGCAGTTAGGTTTCTTAACCCTTTACCAAAGGCCAAATTTCAACTGTTCCAAATTCAAAGAGATTGCAGATGAAATTTCAAAATGGGATGCAATTAAAAAATGAACTTCTGATAGGGCAGAAAGCAATGTGGGAAAAGGAAAAATTGCTCGTTAAAAGCAATTTCTCCTTTTCCTACAATGCTTTCCAGAGTCGTCTGCAACAAACTGGTCAAATGTCATTATTGTTTAGTAATGTGTTATGGAACTACCATTGTAATGGTCTTGCAGCAATTTCAGAGGACATAGTCTTGCCCATAAAGTTCACTCCGAACAAATTTTAGAAATTAAAGCCTTTGGAAACCACTCTGACAAAGGATAGATTGCACTTAATGAGCATTTTATCTTTTTGTCACAATGGTTTCTACCCACTTTCAAAGTGAAAAAGCAAATATTGTATACTCCGTTCTTGCTTGGAATCTAGACAAGTCACAAATTCCAGGATGAAACCTCTGCGAAAGATTCAAGAATTACTTCATGAATATGATAATTCATCAACCTCTGTACTACCATGAATATTATCTTGAATTTCATGAAATAGTTATGCGTTCATGAACAGCAATTTAACATTCATGAATGTTCATGAAGTTCATGTATAACTTCTTGAATCTTTCACAGGAGAGGGGAAACCATCACCCTACAAAAGTTCGAAAAGCATTTCTTGCACAATCTTTCTCATAACCATTTTGTATAACACATTTTCATTGTCTGCTTAATTCACAACAGAGAAAGGTTAGACACAGATTGTCCAATAACATGGTCCATAAACCATTGACAAGGATTACAGGGAAGCAAAAAAGACTCAATCCAACATTTAATTGGATAATTACACCTCGTTCATAAAAACCGTTATGCTAACCAATCAGAATGGACTATTCTAACAGATGCAGAGTGTCTTCAGTTACAAAGCACATGTTTACTGCAGGTAGGACGACTTACACCTGTCACTAGGGTTCAGTCAGTAAACTCCAGATATTCAGATTAACCCATTACCAAACAAAAACAATATTTGACCAGTTTGTGTCAGACAACTCTTGAAAACATTGTGGGAAAAAGTTTTCCCACAATGTTTTCTGCCCTACCAGAAGATTATTTTTCACTTTTATCACATTTCGAAATATTGTCTGCAAACTCTTCCAATTTGGGACAGTCAAAAATTTAGTACGTAATTGAGTCATTTATACACATTTTTTTCTAAAACTATGGAGTAATTATATATTGTTGAAGGCATACATTGAAATTGTTTCAGACACATCTCAAACGCAACTGTGCAGGCTAACCCTCAAAGACTTCGGGTCATCTGGCAGTATGTACCTCTGACCATGATGGACAAGGAAATGTCATCGCGCATAGAGAACTGAGGTCATTTTCTCAGTTGATGAATTGAGCAGTATTACTATGACTTTCTGATCGAGACATTTCTTATGAGTACCCACAATATAGGGTTCTGTCAAAAGATTCAAAAATTTAGCAATTGGAATAAAAATATTTTTTCATAAGTATTGAATGCTTTATCAGTAGCATTTTTGTTTGGTTATATCTCTGAGTCATCTACATGCAAACAGATCTCTGAGTTAAAGTACAATATTAGAGGATTGAGCTTGTTTATTCAGCCATGTAGGACAAATGTATTATGTAATACAGGTTTATACTCGGGTATAAAGTCTAAAAAGCATAAATTGATGAATCCCACCACAGAACCTTAAATTAGCAATTACTGTGACAAAGGAGAATTACCTCTTCATGATTGGTTTTCATTTTACTACAGTGGATTTTGAGCATTTTGTGGTTTAACCATCAATTTGTGTATGATGTACAAGGTATCAATGTACTGTGGTGTATCCATTTCCAATTCCACTTCCTGACTGTTCACCTCCACTAGTATTGTTTACATTTGACACATGGCTTCAGATATGATTACCTTGAATTTGATCCACTCTTACCCATTTTGTTCAGAAATTCAAGGCTACCACAGAGACATTTTATCTTACTTCATGACAATTTAACTAATTCCTGTATAATTATGGAACATTTTGACTGGTCAAAGGATTGAGCAACAGAAGACAGCAATAAATAGTATGAAAATAATTCATATACTTTATAATATTGGATAGAAACCACTGCCAGAAATGCAGAATATTGCTCGTAAGGCTTCTTCTGACTATGTTACAAAGTGAAGTACAGTCTAACTTGTGTTAAGCAGCCACCCTTTTAAGCAGCCAACCTGCCTTAAACAACCACTACAGAAAGTCCCATTATTAGATTTATAGTGTACAGCAATTTATGTTAAGCAGCCAACCTGTCTTAAACAGCCAATTTCCTCTGTCCCATAGGCTGGCCTCTTAACACAAGTTTGACTGTATTATGGAAAAATTATATGAGAGGATCAATATCCTTCGACTCTAGGCTGAAATATGCTGACATATATTCCGAAAAATAGTTGGAAGCCATCTGGTTCTGAATAAAAAATATGAGCAATATTAGGGTTCAGTGCAATACTATAGTAAGTGCTTCATGTTTATGCTTTTTTGTGCTTTCATCCAACACATGCATCAATGATTATTCTATGGGCTAAAATTGATATAATTCCTATTAAATTAAGTGTTAAACAAACGGTTGCTCTCAATTTAATGAGCCAAAATGAGCCAATTGTTGGGATTGCATAATTACCAAAACAGCACATTATATCTGTTATGTCTAGACTAAATTACAATTACACATAATTGGAAATCATTTCAACATTGAAAGAGTTTTACATTTATTGTTCAATAAATATTTGTACAACAAGCAAGCTCAAATTAAATCATCGCCAATGGCAGACAAGTTAGACTAAAGATGTACAGTGTGCACAGCGAGGCCTCGCACAGCCTTTCCCCAGTACAGCCTGCTGAACTCTTTACCAAACCCAAAATTTTTGACAGTACCAAATTGAAAGAGTTTGCAAACGACATTTCAAAATGTGATGAAATTGAATATTATCTCTTAAAGTAAACATTGTGGGAAAAGGAGAAATTGCTTGTTAAGAGTTATTTCTCCTTTTCCCACCATGTTTTTTCAGAGTTGTCTGCAATAAGCTGGTCAAATATCGTTATTGTTTGGTTAAAATGGGTTAAAATGATGTTTCTTTGTTCATATGGGTTTAACATCGCTTCAACAGTATTTCAGTTATTCTGCTATGCCAGGCTGCTAACAATTGAGAAAGACCAAATACTCAAGTTCCCCAGTTTGAACCACTCACAAAGTTTTATACTAAGGATTCAATGCAAGACTATAGTAAGTCCTTTACATATGAGAAGCACCTACCAAAGTCGAAGATCTTGCATTGAACCCTCAATGTAGGCTGATAGATAAAACGAAAATATGACCCTAAAGGTCAGGGTACCGTTTTACTTAACACTTATTTCAATATTGGGTGAAGCAATATTGCAAAGTAACACTTCATTGGAATAGTCTCTGCGAGACGCTTTCAATGATGTGTCACATTGCAATATTGTACTTCCATTGAAGATACCATCCATGTAAATCAGTTTTGACTTATGCAAATGATTTCTTTAAATAGTTTAGTAAAACAGTACCCAGGTTACGATGAATACAAATTGAATGAATCAAACATTAAAGATTATCAAAGCTTCAGGTTAAATATCAAAGTGCATCTTTCTCTCCCTCCATCAAAGATCATCAAAGATAGAAACCACACAAACATCGAGGCCATTAGGAAATCAATGGCTGATATAGTAAGTCAATAATTTCGTAACCTGTCTGTCCCTGATTGAAATCTACACCACTGTTACGCCGACATTAGCCGTCGTAATGACGGCAGAGATATCGACATTCTTTCGTGTTAATTTCAATACATCAAATGCTGCATCAATTACATCATACCGGCCCCGAGATATTGTCTGGGGATCAAGTTTCTGAAAGATGATCGACTTAAAAGAACGATTGCACCATTAACACTTAACAATATTCAGGCACTTATCATGTGCCCTTAAAGACTTTTTCTTTATAAAAAGATATTGCATAAAAAGAGATTTAAAAGAAAAGAAAATATTTTCAAAAGAAAAATTGAAGTTACAAATAAGTATCTTTTGAATTAAACAACAGCTGACCGCACCATTACATATACATATATATATTACATGATAAGCACTGAAGAATAATCATCAGATGCAAAATTATATTGTTTTGATTCTTTAAAGTCTGTATAGAGTAAAATAACATGTACTTTAATCAAAATGTGTGACATAGTATTTGAGATCTGTCGCATATGAACTGTAAATGCTTCCTAAATTGATTATGATTTCAACAGCTACTTTTAATTGTAAATCTAACACAAACACTGTTTTATTCCAACAGCATTTCATTTTGACTTTGGAATTTTAGCTTTTGTGAATAACAGCTTTAACCCTTAGAATGCTGGAAAATTTTCTGAAAAGAGATTTTTGTGATGTCTGCTTTCCAAAACATTAAATATCTGCTTAATTTTGATGAAGTAATATACTTAAGAGTAGCAAACAGGTTTTATCACAGGCCAGTCACTGAGTGAGTTGGCGGCTGGCCTGTGATCTTACCTGTTTGCATAAGCATGAAATTGGTTCCAGCAATAATAAGGGTTAAGACAAAGAATGTGTTATGAAACAAGTTACATAAGGCCCTCAGGGTTCTATCTTATTGCCAAATAGATACAAGTTATCCTGCCTAGCAATAGATCATTTGTTACATTGCATGACCAGAATATTACCATTTATGGTTTTCAACAGATGACGTAAACCCATTCTTTCAAGTTCAAATAGGTGGAAAATGATCGAGACATGATGTAGAAGGGAGTAAGTACCCAAACTAAGACATTTTCATTGGGATAGAAGGGATTATTGAGTCAAAATGAGGAATTTCCAATCTGAAGTAAAGATGATATATTATAAGTATCCAAATAGGATATCTTCATTGTAATAGGAGGGATTATTGGGTAAAAATAAGTAAAATTTCTCATCTGCAGCATTTTCTTTGATTTTCATAATGGCGTTAGTATGAGCAGATACTAAGTACTGACACAGTTCCCCCACCACATGGCGTTGAGCTTATTCCGGGAGCAATCATTGGTAGGCTACGCCGCGAGCCTCAAATTCTTCCATTTGTTGGGCACACTTCGAGCATCCAATTCTTCCCTGGTTCATTAAGAAACAATATGTGACAATCACAATCTGTGTGAGGGATCTCAGAAATTATTGACATGGCTACTGAATGTCCATCACTCCTTAACCCTTTACCAAACTTCCATCTGTCCCAAGTTGGAAGAGTTTGCAGACGACATTTTAAAGTGTGATGAGATTGGAAAATAATCTTCTGTCAAAGCAGAAATCACTGTTAGAAAAGGAGAAATTGCTTGTTATGAGCAATTTTTCCTTTTCCCACAATGTTTTCCAGCGTCGTCTGCAACAAACTGGTTAGACGTTGTTATTGTTTGGAAATGGGTTAAGCCTAGGTTGGAGGCACCTAGGGGTAAAATTGTTTTTAAAGACTGAAGAATTGCAGGAATTTGCAGTTTTTGATGTCTGATGAATTTCCTATTTTTGTTTGCAGCAGGCATATCAGTCCATGTATTTTTTTTAAAAGAAAATTTAAAAATCACTTTCACATGAATGCAAGACTTTAACATTCCCCTTAAATTTGGGAATTTTCTAAATCATGATGTTCATGAACAAGTTAAGAACAGCTCTATGTTCATGAATTGCCATTAGACATTCATGAATGTTCATGAAACTCATTTTTCATTCTTTTGCAGGGATTCCACACAAACACCCCTTAACATAAACTTAATCATTCTTGTTCACAGTAAGCATCTACAGCCTAACATCTTATACAAAAAAGATGAAAATAAAGACTTTTATCTGAGAATGCTTCATATGTAGCTGATAGAAGCTTCATGTTTTTGGTTCACAATAAGAACTTACCCAACACGAGAATTGAATAAGATAATTGGATATTTGTCTACATAATCACAGCAACAGGAGATAGCACAAAAATAAAAGCAAAATGAAAGATAGAAAAAATTAATGATGTTGATGTAAAGAAACTATTGTACCAAACTAATGAATAGCTCAGAACAGCAATTCATATTTGGTCACAGTAGCTTCTAAAGTCTTCAGAATCAGATACTGCCAAATGAAATATGATGGAGAAAGGGGTTAATTACAACAGAAATCGTCTCCGCAGGACATAAAAGGACCATTTGCATTTCCCTCCTATGACCGAGAAATGGTGGATCAATCAAGATTATTCAAATTTCTGATTTTCTTCTCTAATCTCATTTTAGCCGTATGTAAATGACGTTACTTTTTTCTTGCCACCATCTTGGAATCTATTTTCATGGAAACTGTCAAAGACATCAGACCAATAATCTTATCAGGCTGATAAGAAGATACATTATTTTCCAAAGTTTCTTCTTCTTCTCTAAGATATTGCTCTATGAGCAACAAATGTTGAAGAATTATTTATATATCGAGGGTTCAATGCAAGACATGAAGCACTTGCTTTAGTCTTGCACTGAACCCTTGATATGATCCTTGTTACTGAAAAAAGTCCATTTTCAATTTCTTTGTCAAGAGAAGATGGAAACCTGTATTTTAATTAAAGAAATTTGAAATAAACATTCCCTACTTTCAATGCTTTGATGGGTAAACATGGCTTATAAATAGTGCTGAGATTGCTTGTTCTCTAACGCACATTGCTCATAATCTAGAGTCAACCAATTTTGTAGATTTTTTCCAAGATAGTAGGACTGGTGCTCCTACCCAATTTGCTGATTTCACAGAACGGAAATATGACATAACTGTTAAGAAATAAACCATTTAATTAAACAGTTTATCATGTCTTCACGAAATGTGTTATATGATTCCTAAATGGCTATGGACAGACACATTTGGATTTTTCCTCTGAAAGGGACAAATGCTCACATCTTCATCACACCGAATTTGCGTGCATTCTGGAAAACTTCAACTAAGAAATGAGTACATATTTTCTTTCACAAAATCTCATAAGGAGAATGGGAAAATACAATCATGGAACAATCTGCTGAAACGACAAATTAGACTAAACATTTTCTAGTCTACCTACATGGTTGAGGTATCAAACCTAGTCTGAAAAAGTCAATAAAGTATCACTAATACATCTATTATTTTTTTTTGTCTTTTATGCGCAGACCATTTCTACCTTATTATCTGTCAACAAATCAAGAGATTTTATTATAAATAGAAGTTAAGTCTTTCAAAAGTACCTTTCTCAACAAAAATTTGCTAGACAACACCTGTGTCTTAAACTAATATCAATTTCAAACGCTCACGCACTTTAACAAATCAGCAGAAGTTGTCCTAACCGTATCCTTTATATGGCATTTAATTTCTATTCCATATTGAAGGTAGTGTCTAACTGATGACAAGTAACAGGTATTGAAATGGGGTCAGTTGGGAAGTTACCTCTCATGAAAATCCAAATCTACTTCTGCCATTATTTGAACCCATGCAGATAGGATCCATGTCATTTCAAGTTCTATATTCTAACTACTAGGCCACAGATGTTCCTGCAAATTTCTGACCGAAAAAAAACCAACGTCATCAATAAAGCGCCTTTAACAAGAAAACAGACTTTCATTCTAATTTTTTAATCTAGTTCATTCTTAAAAGGCATCTCAAAAAAAATAACACCTGTAACAGGATAACGGTTATATGACCTGTAAAAGTGAACAACAATGGTGTCAAGTTATGGTGTTGCCCCGTAATTAATGCTATTCATGATTAATTGATTTGTATTGATTGGGATTCAACCGGTTCAATAATCACAAGTGTGAAGTCAAATGTCCTGCAGTGTGCCATCATGGATACATCAATACAGTTCTCTTGCAAGACAGCAAACCCTGTGGGCAAAATTGATGCTGTCGTTGAGCGTTGGCTTCTTGTATCGGGTTTGATCCCCGTTAGGTGAGGTGAAAATTGCCGGAACTAGCCCACAATTTGGCAAGAATACTGGTTTTGAATCCAGGAAGCATTCATTGAGAGTGAATTTAGTAAGCTTCAAACTTCTATCATAATAAGTGTAAAATGAAAAAGTTTAAATTAAGACAGCACACCTTTGTAGGTCCTTGAGAAGTTGACATGTTAAGAATGTTGGTGTATGAAGAGGTTTTTGATGTGGTTATGCAAATTTTTGAAACCATGGAAAACAAATATTTATGACAAAAATAGGAATTCACTTCAAACTTTCCCCTATGAAGGATTCAAGAACTGGGCTCATGAACTGCATCAACAGACATGAACAAAAATGACCATTCCTGAACACAAAGATGTACTGGAACATATTCTTGAACATTTTCATGAACATCAAGAACAAATCCATGGACATGATCAAATCCAAAAACATGTTCATAATCATGAAGAAATTAGATTTGAAAAAAAAAAATATGTCTCTGTTTGGTATATGAAGAAATTAGATTTGAAAAAAAAAAACATGTCTCTGTTTGGTATTATATTTTGATCTAATATGATAAACAAAATGTAATTTCACACATCTCATTGTCAGCATTTTCCATTGCAAACAATCAGGACAAGGTCCACAAAATTCAAATATGACTGAAAGGATTATCCCTTTACCAAACAATGAACCGACAAGTCTGAAAAACATTGTGGCAAAAGGAGAAATAGCTCTTCATGAGCAATTTCTCCCTTTCCCACAATGTTTTCCGGCCTTTCAGTTTCACCTCATTTTGAAATGCCATCTGCAAAATCTTTCAATTTGGGACAGTCGAAAAGTTGGCGTTTGGTAAAGGGTTATGATATAAATAAATCTACATCAAAAATCTATTCCACAATGGTTGCTGCCTGAAGGTTAGATGCTTGTGATATAGATAACTGGCATACAGGGACCTCTCTACAAAAGAGCCACCTCTCAATTTATGAGCCACCATGGACCTACAATTGTTTCAACTCTCAACCAATGTACTCTTCATCAATGAAGCTATATCTATTCAGAAGATTTATGGATGTCAGGGAATGTTTTCAAAGGATGGCTGGCTTTGGAAATGAATGACCTTTTCAACAGAATTTCAGTCATATATCGTGGCAGAAAGTGCACCTATGGTATTTCTTTTCTGTTCTGGTGGTGAAAAAAGAAGTAGACTATTTTGCATTGTTTTTTATGTGCACCATTGTGTAAAACAACCCTATATCAATATTCTCAAAGCACTGTGAAATGCTCTTCATTCACTCTCTGATAATAGGCTATTAATTCGTATTTACCCAATATAAGCATTGAACATTGTATTGCATGAAACAGCATCAAAAATAGTGATACAAAAAGATATTTTCTGCCAATTGAGGCATTCTTTTTAGACATAAAGATTGGCTTAGTGCAATATTAAGCTAGGTCCTTCACATGAAGGACTTACCTTAGGCATGCACTAAGCCATTAGCATGAAATGAGGAAATGTGCCTAACTTGTCTGTGATATTATTGTTTCCTTCATCTGCATGATAGCATCTGGTTAGGAAGGGAATGCATCCATCGCATTAATAAACTCATTCCTTTTTAATACCATGAAAGTTGGAAATGCTTCCAGATGTCAATTCAGTTTATACAAAAATATTGTCAATTTGATAATTACAAAAATGTCGAGGCATGAAATACTTATAAATTTAAGCCGTTATTTGAATTTGAACATATAAGTCTGAGACAAAAAGGCGAAATACAGCCTTTGATGATGAGATTTTCAGTATCAATTTTATCTTTACAAAAATGAATAATTTTCAGCATCAATTAATTTATGAATACAAAGACCTGAGACAAAAGGACAAAATACAGCGTTTGATGATGACAATTTCATTGAATCTGATCAAGGCAGAAAGATTCAACACTGTCAATCATGCACGAAGTGTAAACAAAAGCAACTGTGCAGGCCAACCCTCAAAGACTTCCCGTCATCTGGCAGCATGTACCTCTGATCAAGATGGACAAGAAAATGTCATCGCTCATAGAGAACTGAGGTCATTTTCTCAGTTGATGAATTGAGCAGTATTACTATGACTTTCTGATCTAGCCAAGAGATTGCATTAATCAATCCCTAATGACTTTTTCTTAACCCTTTTCTCTATGTGACGATTCTAAATTAAAAGCAACCATAGAAATTATATTGAGGGTCCAGCGAAAGACTTTAGTAAATGTTTCACGTCTTTAAAAGAATTGATAATATTATAAATCTTGCATTGAACCCTCATTTGGGAAATTTTGAAATGTAACATTATATGATACTTCACAGAGAAACTCTACAATCATGAGCAAACTTTTCTTTTGTCACAGTTTTCTTAAATCTTCTCTTTGAGATGTGGTTTAGACAGTATAATTATACATGTCCATACTAGGGATGTCATTGAGACCTTATCTTACAAATACGATTATGACAAAAGTTTCCTTTGATTTGATTATACCGGTACATAGTTTTTTTTTATTATACATAGTTTGATTCTTTTATCATTTCACCTGATCAGGTAAAAGGAAGATTTTGAATTGTTTTTCAAACAACTAAGTAGTTTGACAAGGATGACTGGTTCTTTAGTCGAAGGACGATTCCTTTTCATTTCATAGGAAAATAACACATGTGAAAGGAGACAATATTATGATACACTCTATCAATGTCCAGGTCTTCAATCAACATGAAAAAACATCGTGATGAGTATGAGCAAATTATTTTTTCATCACAATGTTTTTTCAAGAAGGCTGCTTGTGAACCTGAAGTTATGTTGTCTACATCGGAGTAAAGAGAAGATAACAATGCATGTACCCCATGCTAATGGACCAGGAAGGAGGCTTCAATGTCATTTCCTCTTACTTAATCCTGAAACTATTGAATTGTTTCTGGACTCTTCCAGACTGATGAATGTTGACTTAGTCTTGTGTTACCCTTGGCCAGTTGACAATAGCATGAAATTTCTTGGCTGATTTATCATGGCTTGTTGTTTGAATATACTTCTTTCCTTGAATCAGCCTATCACTGATAAGCAAGTTTTTGAGTTCCTCATATTTTCCAATGAGACACCACTCCCAGTAAACAATATTTAGTTAATGATGCTTTGGAATACCAATGTCAATCAATCAGTTAATCTATCAATTAAACAATTAGTTGATCAATCAATCAAAAAGCCAACCAAAACTATCAACCCAAAAAGTCAATCAATCAATTTCATTTATGTGTGATATTGAGAAGAACACAAAACAAATTGACTTTTACAGATTTCCTAAACTCAGCCTTTAATTTGTAACTGGTGGAGTTAAAGGCATTTCTTTTTTCTTAGAGAAGTAGACAAAGGGGTGAAAGTATCCAAGGAAGTCATATCATCTTAATGGATCTGCAGTACTGGCATAGGGGTTAGCTCCTGGGATTAAGCCATACCAAGTCAAATTCAATTCCCAATGGCAGATAACCATTTCGCTGTGGAGTATCTTTGAAATGACAGTATTTCCTAGCTTTGCAATGATTAATAAATTAGGATGTTAAACTCCAATTAAAACACTTTTTAGCCAATAGTAGTTTCTATCTTGATAACCGAATATTTTTCATTACTATTCTAAAGAAAGGTGTCTATAATCATATAACTTACAACAAATTTCAATTTGAGACTTAAATGTGCCATCAGGTCAAGAAAGTATGAATAATGAAGGTTATTTGGAGTTCACAGATCAGACGGAATTTCAAAACGGAAGCACTGACTCCTCACATATAAACCTTCTTGAACATCCGTCAATCTGGAACTTGCTTTTCAAATTAAATCTTCCCCCTCAAAAAATACCTTTCCAATCAAAACATTTCTCCCATCCCCCCTCCCCAAAATATTTACCCCCTCCCCCTATTACCCCCAATTACCCTGCCTAGAATGCCATGGGGGTATGTCAGGACAAAGACTGGTTCCCTGTTTTCCATTTCACTGACCAATGTCCACACTGCCCTGCGTGTTGAGTTGCATGATTGGTCCTGGCCATTGGTCAGTCCACTGTCCCTTATAACTGGACAGATGGTCAGAACAATTGATTTTTGACAGTTGAAGATGGGAATGGCGATCTTTTTAATTAAGGTCATTTGATATCAGAAATATTGGTGACCATTTGCAATTACAAGAATATTATGCATTTGCATAGTCATTTGAGACTTGGCTTGTGGTGCATGGCTTGGGGGCAGTATTGACCATTTAAAGGGGCTACCTCACAGATTGAGGATTTAATCTTTTAAAAATAAATGTCTTCTGCAGATAAAATGACATCACAGATCTAATAAGTTGTACATGAAACTATATTATTGATACATGTTTCAACCCTTTTGTACTTGTGTGGTTGAGATATAACACATTTATGTTTAAGATATATTTTACTGTGTGAAAAGATTATTTATTAAACGATGATCTAAATTTGATTAACCCCTAAATCAAATTTAGGTCATTGTTTAATAAGTAACCTGTTCAAACGGTTTTAACATTTTAGCTCAAGCTTTCTTATGTTGGACTCTTTCACTGTAGACCTATGATTGAAAACTCATTTGGCTAACAGGTACAAGTAACAAAAACAAAAAAAATGTGTGTTGTATTAAGTGTTGGGCATGCGCAAAGATCCTTTAGTAATAATGGCATTTCTATAGTTGAAGAAATAATGCACTAAGACTCAAAGCCAAATACACCACTTGGCACTATGTAGCTCAACAGGTAAACTGCTGCGAAGACATACGATGAGGAATGGACAATCGCGGAGGAAATTAGTTCTCTTACTAGTTTTTGTTATGCTGCAGCCCCACAATATCATGAATCAAATCCTGCATTATCTGCAAGATATCATTAAAGCGTGATTACTCGTATTCAAATATCCTCAATGTCATACAAAAATTCGATTTAGCAGAAAAAAATACCCTCACGGAAAATGCATGTCATTAAACAAAATAACTTTCTAGAAATTAAATCTCCAAGTTGAAAAATATCAACAGTGTGGACCGCTAATATCTCTGCCGAATGTTCTTATTCTGTCATTTAGTGTAACAAACCCTTTTCAAAGGAGAATCAGAAGAGTTGTAACCTTTGTTTTTCTATCATTGTTAAAAAGGTTATCAAGACAAATGAGAAATCGGGCATAAACGTTTTGTGACAAAAGTAAAAAATGTTCATCATGGGCAATTTTTCATTTTGTAACTATAACCTCATAAAAGCATACAAGGGCTAAGAAAACTGCAAAACTGGTTAAAATCATGATAGAGTATGTTTACAAATTGGGAATCACAACAAGATCATGACAATATAATGCCTGCAATACTTATTATCTACGTTCAAAGCGCTATTTTTCCAAATTATGTTCACCACAAATTTACTTCATTGTTTACATTCAAGTTATGTAAAAATATTAGCAATGAGCGCTGGGATAAACAAGTGGCGTTCACCTGGTTGGAAAAGTCATTTGATACACATGAAATTCTGTTATTTATTCAACACCAACAACAGCGATTATTCAAAATGGAGAATTTTTCAAGTTTCAATGCTTCCGACGTTTCTTGGCTGACCTGGTTTTAATATTAATTTTTATCAAACCTTATCATCTTCACTTTTTTAAAAGCATCATGTGAACATGTTACTGTCTCAATTCCTCTTTAAATCGATAATTTAGATTACTTTTATGTTAATTGTCAATTATTCTAGTTCTTACACCATTGTAATACAAAAGAGCGTTATTTATGGCTTTAACCCTTTACCAAACAACAAATTTTCGACTGTCCCAAATTGAAAGAGTTTGCAGACGACATTTCAAAATGTGATGAAATTGGAAAATAATCTTCTGATAAGGCAGAAAACATTATGGGTAAAGGAGAAATTGCTCGTGACGAGCAATTTCTCCTTTTTCCCACAATGTTTTCTAAAGTCGTCTGCAACAAAGTGGTCAAATGTCATTATTGTTAGGGAAAGGGTTGAGCCTTCCATCCTGTAGAGTGTTTAGTGGGTGTCATAAAACAGAAGAATGATGGTTTTGTATATTCATTAAAGATATTTGATCCCATAGAATGCTAAGATTTCTCTAATCAATATTATTTCTTTATATAGGTTTTATTTTAACAAGAATAAAGTCAACCGCCAACATTGCTATATATCTTCAAATGTCATTTCCAAATACTTAATTGCTTCATAAAACATTAATGAACATGCACTTGACATTCATAGACATGTTCAAGAACAACTTTATGTTCAGGAACGCCATTTTTGTTCCTGTCTGTATGTGCTGTTCATGAACATAGTCCTTGAATCATTCTCAGGGGTTGCTTTTTTAAGGAAGAAAGGGTTTAGGGCCTTCGCAGTTGAACAGATGGTGATTTACATGGAAAATGGTTTCAAATGTTTTCCCTAACTGAATTGCAATGGAATGATGGTAGGAGGGGGACCAGTGGATGAAGAAAGAAACCCATTTAAAAATAATGCTTTGGTAATCAATATGTGGGCTCCTCCAACCCCACGGGAGAAGCCCATTAGCAAAGCACTCTATAACATTTAAAGATCCCCTGTTCTCTCGTATATAGAGGGTTTGATGCCAGACTGTAATAAGTGTCTTAACTTTGTCAAGGACTTTCTTTAATTGTACATTGAACCCCTGATATGATACTTGTGTGTCTGGTCCAAATTAACCCTTTACCAAACACAAAATGTTTTACTGTCCCAATTTGAAAGAGTTTGCAGACGACATTTCAAAATGAGATGAAATTGAAAAACAATCTTCTGATAGTGGAGAAAACATTGTTGGAAAAGGAGAAATTGTTCTTTAAGAGCAATTATTACTCCTTTGCTCACAATGTTTTTCAGAGTCGCCTGCAACAAACTGGTCAAATATTGTCATTGTTTGATAACAGGTTAAACGGATTACCAGATGATAATAGCAAAGTTGAAATCTTTATCTTTCCTATATTGAAAGTGATTTAATATCATGCCATTATTTGAAGAAATACTACATGTAACTAATAATGTCTAGTTATATCACAACTTGAGGGTTCAATACAATACTATAGTAAGTGCTTCATAAACATGAAGCACTTACTATAGTATTGCATTGAACCCTCAAACTATTCTTCAAGTTTGGTATTACACATACATCACATTAAGCAAGGTATTTATATGAAGTAAAGGGTTAAACCCCATGACTAATAGACATGTCCTTGGTCAAGCCACAGACACAGTGTGTCATATACATAAGGGATCTTATTTTTAACAAACCTGAGAAATTGAAAACTTATTCATTTGGGGGTTTAAACCCTTAAACACTTTAACTCAACAATTTGATTGTGACAGTGAAAGATAACTAGTTGGCAGGTAGAATCATCGATAATATTCTGTGGTCTGACAATCGATACCTTGAATAATCTATATCATCTTAGACAGTGAAAAAACTTGTATAATGCTGCAATGATAATCCGACAAAAGTTAGATTAAACCCTTAGACTTCATTGATTTCCAAACACTTGATCAGCATCTTGTCTAGCCCACTCACATAACATAAAACCTCATTCAAAGCGATTTAATGAATCGCAACCGAGGATTTCTGACAGCCTACATGCAAATACTTTACATTTAAACCTCCAAAATTCATGGATTTTCACGACACTTGGACAGTTAGTGTCATAATTCTAACAAAGAATCTCGTATTATTAGCCAACGATTTAACATTTCAGCATCATAAAAAATTGTGAACCGCATTTTCATGTGCAAATCACATGCAAATCTGTCCCGATTTATGATCCTGTACTTGTGTCTCAGCAGAAAAGAATCTCTGCATATTTGGATCGCTATGCTTGTAAAGAATCTTTAACATTTATAAAGAATATTCACTCAAACACTTTATTTGTACTGTATAATAATACATTAATATAAAAAAAGAACAAATTGCTTGTCTCAAGAATCTTTTTTCAGAACTTGTCTACTACAGATTCTTAAAGAGCATTTATTGTTTGTTCAACGCAATACTATAGTAATTAAGTGCTTCATGTTTAAGAAGCACTTACTAAAGACTTGCACTGAACCCGTGATATATAGAAGGGAATGAGTTACAGTCAAACTTGATACAGAAAGAAAGATTGCTCATTTAAACACAACATCAGAATTGAAATATTTGTCATGTTCCATTTCTTGCAATGATTATTATTCTAATTCAATATTTAAAAAAGAGGGCATATTCCTTTCTCATTTAAAAGCATTGCTTATTGTCACTTATTGTCAAAGTTACAAAAAGAGATTTATCATAATCGCTAAAACACAAATGTCAAAGAAGACACTGGAAACCATTTTGACAAAAGAAGAAATTACTCAACACAAACTGTGTTTTTTGTCGCAATGGTTTCGACTTAACTTCATAAATTATGTTCTTTCAAACCTCGCAATTGCTGTCTGATTTTCCTTCCAATTCAGACCAATCCCAAAATTCCATGTAAAGAAAGAATTAAAGACATGCAGACGACTTTTATTGCCAGTAATCCAGAGACAACTCGAATGAATTGGTACTAAAGACAGATTACTTATGATGAAGCAGACATCTTTAACAGGTTACAAGTTAACCATATATTGTGACAAATTGAAAAAGGAGTTTCTCCTTGTAATAAATATTTTCTATCATCCTAGGACAAATGTCTTTTGTAATAGTACAAAATTGTTGTCTGCTTATACTTATTTACCATTACTATCATACATACATATTCTTATGCATCAACAGCAGAAGACAGTAGAAATAATTGTGAGAAAAATTTAAATTATCTGTTATAGGACTTACTATATTCTTGCACTGAACCCTCAAACTATTGTTACAATGGTTTCTACTGGAGATCTCAAACACTTATTCGTTTATCATAACTTATAATTGGTTTGTGTCTAATAGCTTTCTTCTTGGTCAAGTCACAACACCACATGAAGCAAATAATATAATGAGAGCTTACTGACTTGTAATAAACTTCTCCTTTTGTTATTTTTTCTATATATATGGGGTTTTACATTGCATCAACATTTTTCAGTTATATTGCAATACCCGACTCTAAATGATGGAAAAAGACCCCCATACTCAACTACCCAAAAGGGCTGGTCAAGACGGTTAGAACCATCGCCACTCATTAAACTGCCTTTCATGAAAATCCTAATGCTGTCATAATGAGGATAAACTTTTCTATATTAAGGGAAAGCGTTATCAAGGAAGGGGGCTAATTATTGCCCATACTAGACACATATATCTCCTAGGTGAACGGGCTTGTCTCTAGGGGTTAGGCAGTTCAACATGAAGGTGATATAAAACTTGGTCTCTCTGCGGAGAAGTCTGTTAATGATAGGAAGACATTATGCAATAAAACTTCATTTAATGTCAGTCCAAGTCCTTTTTTATGAGTTGCCATGACGACTATTTCCATGGCCAACTGTCAACATGGAACGGGAATGCATAGCTGGGTACCAATGTTGATGTAAGTATGTTGGTGAAGTTTGCTTTTCTAGTCTTTAATCTATTCTATTTTATCTTTTTCAGCAAACACATCACAGTGGGCAAGCACTCAGTGGCTTATGGAAGGAATAATGTGCAGTTCTAATAGATATAGGTGCTCATTCACAGATGAGAATATTTTAAAGTCAAACTAAACTGTTGTTGAAACAATACAGGTTTTTGTATTGTATTTTGATATACAACTAAGTATAGCTATTGAAAGCATGATTAATTCAGGAAGCATCGATTTATCTAAGTATGTACAGTGTGTAGATCTCAAAAGTGATGTTACGCTTTTGGATTAACATACCTGTTAATTTACTGTAAACAAACATTGAAGAATGAAAAAAACCTATTTTGTTTCCAATGAGCATTCTTCAGTGTGTATCATATGACAGTACAGTTGTTGTGAGTTTTAAAGAAATATTTTTTCACATTTTCTCTTCTGTGAACAAGCATGTTTAAGGATATACCAGGAGCATGGACATGTGCACTGGTTCATGCCAATCAATCCAATTAAGGGACAATTAAAGCAATGTCTAACTATGCCATGGTATTCTGTTACTTTGATCTATTTGGGTTTTACATTGCAACTAATGGTTTCAGTGTAATACTTTAGCAAGTGCCACTGAATTTGCGAAGGACAAACTTAGTTTGGCATTTAACCCCTGACAGACTGAATTTTAAACTTTTTGTAATTCCAAGAGAGACTCTTTAAGTAACATGAGACATTATTTACCTTTTTGATCAGATCTTCTTCAATTTGTCACAATGATATCTACCAAAAATCAGAAAGGAAATTTTCATTTCAGTCTTTTTGCAATGGATTAATAATTGGTTTTAATTCGGAATGACTGAAATTTTGCATACAGTCAAACTTGTGTTAAGCAGCCACCCCTTTAAGCAGCCAACCTGTCTTAAACAACCACTGCAGAAAGTCCCATTGTTAGATTTATAGTGTACACCAACTTGTGTTAAGCAGCCAACCTGTCTTAAACAGCCAATTGACTATGTCCCATAGGCTGGCCTCTTAACACAAGTTTGACTGTATAAGAAACTGGGTAAATCAACTCACCAAGAATGTGTATGGTAATCCTATTATTCGATGGTAAGCGTCTAAAAGTTTCTATCCCCTCTCTTGTTATCCGTCACATTAATCGTCACATAAATCGTAGGTCCTTTTGGTCTTAGTCACTGGATAATCAATCTCTGAGCATGTGATTCACTGGAACTTCCGTTCAAACCAAGGTCTGTAACAGCATTACGGAAAACAATTCTTAAAATAGCAAAATAATTAACAAAGGTTTATTGAATGACAAAATTCAATAGATGAATAAAAGCTTTAGATATTTGTGCCATGTTCATGTCAAAGGTTTGTGTGTAAATTCACAATTTGCCTATGATAACTCATAGCTCTGAAAGCATTGTTTTTCCAATACACAGTGTCCCAATTTGTTCAGTGGACCGTTTTATTGCTTTATCACTTAATTCCATCTACTTTCCGATATTGTAGTATTGGGAAATGGTTTCCACACTTAAACTCCAAGACCGTTGGTGTCACTGTCCCAATAAAAATGGGCACATCATTATTCCAACCATTTTATTGAAAATTCTGCAGAAAATGAATTGAGATGCGCAAACACACCCTTCCAAATACTCAAGTTTTAATGGAAAGTCTAATAACGTCAACTAATGAGAAAGATTCTCTGCAGAATCATTAGAGCTACTCTACGCTTGTCCAATAACCCATTACAAAACAATAACGACATTTTACCACTTTGTTGCAGACTCTGGAAAACATTGTGGGAAAAGGAGAAATTCCCACAATGTTTTCTGTCCTTTCGGGAGATTATTTTTCAATTTTATCTCATTTTGAAATGTCGTCTGCAAACGCATTCAATTTGGGAGAGTAGGAAGTTTGTTGTTTGGTAAAGGGTTAAAGAGAATATTTGAAAGCAATTTGGATGCTAGTACAATCTGCAAAATAAGGGTCTCTATAAGAAAGCCTCTGGAATAAAAAAAAAAAGCCCATCCTTTTGCGATCATCCATCATCAGTTAAAACCTTTTTTAAGAAGCGTCCCAGTAAATAAAGATTTAATGTATTTCATTAAAATAAGAAAAATGGCTGATTTTTTTTTTTAAAGTTTCTTGATAATAGTGTAATTAATTAAAAACCATTTTGACAAAATGAATATGTGTTCATGAAATGAGCACATATTCATTTCTTCACAATGTCTTCAAAAATGATCTGATGATCTTTTGGCATGTATTGTCGGACAAAAAAGGTTCAAATAATCAATAATAACGGCCTGCGCCTGTCTTTGCTGCACTGAGGTCTTGTCATGATATTGGGAAATGAGCACATATTCATTTCTTCACAATGTCTTCCAAAATGATCTGAAGATCTATTGGCATGTATTGTCGGACAAAAAGGGTTCAAATAATCAATAATAATGGCCTGCGCCTGTCTTTGCTGCACTGGGGTCTTGTCATGATACCCTTTGTCACTTCAACATGAACTTCATGAAACAATGATGGACCCTCTTCAAGGTTGTATTCCCAATGATCCATAAGGACTCTGGTGGCTGCCCCAATTTGAAAACAAAAGCAGTTGACCAATGAAAAGGCAAAATATTAACATACTCAAAAATGTTTGGGAACATTTCTTGGTTTGTATGGTGTTTAACGCCATGTCAACAATTTTTCAGTCATGCTACAGCTTTCATGGATCCACCGGTACTAGGCTAGGGCTTCTGATGTGAAGTGCCAATTTAGGCCACTGCACAAACCAGAGGTATTGGTGGGGCTCGAATCCGGCACTCCCAAGAAGCCAGAAATGATGGCAGGGATCGAAACACTGGACAAGATGCACTATCCTTACCCTTATTTTATTGATTCCCCATTATCTATTAAATGACTAAATATCATAACTCTAAGCTAGACAATGTGTTAATTCTCTCTCTAATGGAGACAACTTTTAACAACTTTGTAAAAACAAAACCATTTGAAAGTAAAATTCAAACAGGAAAACTTGCTCTTAATGTGCAAAATCTCTAGTTTTGTCAATACGTATACAATGTTTATTGATCGGCTTTACAGTTTATTAAACCTAATTGCTGATTGACATCTTACTAATTGGGTTTAATGCCATCTGTTGCAGATAATTAACTTTAATCAGACAAAGGGTAAACATTCACTTATATTGAATATTGAGACCAATCTAAGAAACAATAGCAGACAACATCATACGGAAAACTTGAAAAAAACATTGTGTCCAAAGTGGAAATTGTTCACTCAGGAATTTCTCCTTTTGTCTGAAATGTTTTGATCCTTCATAAGTCCTCTTCAATTGGATGGAAGCCATGGTAAGAAGTTTCTCCTGTTGTCATTAAACTTTCTCCTTAAATATGCACAGGATATGAAGTTTCAAAGTTTTCGGCTTTTGTTTTAATTTTGACCACTTATGAAGTCTTGGTTACTACTAATAGTTGACGGTATAAAAGAATAAAGGTTACTTTTCCATTGAGGATAATTCTCTTTCCTGTCATTTGAAACAATTCCTGGAAAGATTGGGGATAAAAATAGGGAAGAAACTTGGTCATCTCCTAATTAGGATTCTGTGGCAGCAGTTCTGACTTGGTTACCTTTAATTGTAATCTCTAGGCATGATTTTGGGATACTGTTAATGTTGTTTATTTGTGTTCCATTGGTATGTATAGGCCATAAAATGTTGTACAATGGACAGTATGGTTGTGGTTTGCAAAGGGAGAAGCACCATACACCCTGTGGCTTTGAGTTGATGCAAGTGCATTGATGTTCAATGCAAGCCTATAGTAAGTGTTTCACATTTGTGAAGGGCTCACTATTGTCCTGCATTAAACACAATCTGAATTCATCGGGTTTATCCAATGAAAACGCCTTAAACTAATTTAAACTTATTGTTGACGATCATAGGAAAAGTGTTATTAGCCGGGACATTTCACACGAAATTTGAAACTCTACACTTATCTAGGAGGTGTTTCTCTCATGTCAAAGAAATAACCAGATAGGTACGATTGCATGAGACCCTCAAAATGCAGGAGGGTTACAGAATGAAGGGTTTTTCCCATGCTGCCCTATCACACTATTGCCAGGCACACGCGACCCAGTCAGGTGTGAAAGATCATTAAATACTAGAAATCTCATTAATGATTGAACATACTGGGACATGGATGCTGGCATTCCGGGTCTTGTCACAGAATAGAAACCCTTTACTGGATTTATCCTTGCTCCTTACATTCATTAATAGAAGTTTTATTTATTTGTATGGTGTTTAACGTTGTATCGACAATTCTTAAGTTATGTAATGGCTTTCCTGGATCCACCAGTACTTTTTAAACTATGGCTCTGAAGTGACTTGGTCACTCCCATGAAAGCAGAGGTGTCATTCGGGCTTAAACCCTGTGGACTCCCGAGTTAAAAATCCCCCACCTTAACCACTTGGCCATGCAAGACCCCTTGATAGGAGCTATAAAGCTGCTTGTTCATCAATGTGAGGATATAATAGAAGTCACATCTCAATTTTCTTTAACCCTTTCCCAAACAACAAATTTTCGACTGTCCCAAATTGAAAGAGTTTGCGGACGACATTTCAAAATGTGACGAAATTTGAAAATGATCTTCTGATGGGGCAGAAAACATTGTTGGAAATGGAAAAATTGCTTGTTACATGCAAATTACGAGCAATTTCTCCTTTTCCCGCAATGTTTTCTAAAGCCGTCTGCAACAAAGTGGTCAAATGTCGTTATTGTTTGGGAAAGGGTTAAAACTGTACAACAGCAATACTGTTGTATGATAGACACCAGAGATTAGTCCATGGAAGCAAAATCAGTTGGTAGTTAAGTTTTGAGAGGCTATACACAGTGAGATCATTAAGTGCTTAAATCCAAAAGCATTGATACAGTTTTGAGATCTACCGCATGAACACTGTAAAGACTAGCATATATTGATGCTTCCTAATTAATTTAACATATGATTTCAATTACTACTTTAATCAAATGTGCTGCAACAATACAAAACTGTATTGTTGCACCAACATTTTATTCTGAGCATCAGTTTTCTTAACTGTGAACAAGCAACTTTAACACAGTTGCAAATTAATAGTTTAGTTAGAACATTTAGTGCTAACTGACATTTGGCAGCTGATGTATGGCTGTTCACTCTATCCAATCAAGAGCGGCCATGACACAATGTAATGATGTTGCATTCATTAGTTGGCAAATCAAGAAGCATTTTTGACAAATGATCGAAATAGCAACAGATTTCTCAGTGTGTTATGGTGTTTTCTGACCAAAATGAAATGAAAACCAATGAACAGGTTTTATGATTCATGAGTATCGTATGCAATTGCTTTCATTTCAAGCCCTGTATGTTTTTAGGTTCTTCGGTTGTTAACCAGAACTGCACAAAGCTTGTAAGCTCGAAATTCTCCTTGTAAAATGATATTGCTGTGTGACCCATTGGGAAGAGGCCTAGGCCTGTTAATTTTGGGAAGTTTTCAATTAGGAAGGTGCCTTTAATAGAACCTATTTAAGGCACTACTATATTGTATACTTTATCATATACTGGTACATATTGCAAAAAAGCCCTGAATTAAAATAGTCTTGTTAAGACCATTTCCTATGATAACATTAATTGTTTGTAAACTTCTGCTTGCGAAAAAGCCTCATATATGCCTCCTGCCCTAGACCATAATGACTTTCAGATATAGAGGACCCCATGCCTTAGTCCTGACCTCTTCGTTTCGGCAAACAGAACCATAAGATTACCCACAATGCCTCTCCCATCAGGACGGACCAAATGATCGGTTGTGTGACAGCTCCGTCCATTTAGCTCACGAAACTGTTCAATAAAAACTTCATCTAACCTCAATAAAAAGGACAATATCCTGTGTCATATAAAAGAGCTATTTTGGAGATCTCAAACCAGGGGAAGTTTCCAGACTAGAAAAGATCGTCTTACACAATCAATTCCCTTTTTTACATTGATTTATCATGGCACAAAGTTTCACAATGAAGTTCTGAACAAGAGTTCATAGAATGCAATAATTTATATAGAATTCACATTGAATTGTGGACACAGCTTAAACTTACAAACAAAATTTAACTTTACAAATTTGATTGGAACTAATTGAACACAAGATACTTATGATTAGCTGAAAAGTAATGTGCCATAGGTTTACTGAACACAGCATTCTTACAGTTTTTTGCAGGGATGTAGAAAAAAATCAGTTCATGAATATATTGAAAATATATAACATTGAACAATTCTCTTTTTATTCAATTGTTTTAAGAATATTTTCATTGAGCTGACTCCTGCTTATTCCCAATAAGTATCCTATTAGTATTGTGAGAACAAATTGGATTGTTAGAACCGATTAATGTGAGCATGACTTTGTTGCTATTTCAAATCAAAGGCTATAGCAAAGGTGAGATATAAAGCATAAAAGGTCATTTTCTTCAAGATTTAGAAACCTAAGATTTAGAAACCTTGGTGAAAAAGGGAAATATATTGCCATATATTGTTTAATATAAACAATTTCAAATTTGTCATAGTGGTTTCTTATATCTTTGCTTCAAGTGTGATAAAATGTTATAATACCATCAGAAAATTGTGGTTTTCGTTTAGTACCGTTTGGCAAAATTGTAATTTAGGAAAGTCCATAGAAGATCCCTGGTGCTCATAGATAACTGTAAAAGCATCTTTTCACAAAAGCTAACTATCAACCATACTATCTTTAAGAAAAATCTAATTACCTCCTTATTTTCCTAATTCCAACCAAGATAGGCTTCCCAAACCTTTAAACATTAAAAAAAATAAGTCACAAAACATTTCAATCATTCAATGAAAAACCAAAAAGCCACATGTCCATTTGGCCTAACAGTGACTAACACTACATAACAAAAAACATCATCACCAATCAATAGATTACAATCTTAATCTAAATGATCAAACATTTTATCAGTGTTCTTGATCAGGACATACCCAGTTTTAATGGTCGATTTCCTTTAGAAAGTGACCAGTCGCGACAATAACCACTATTGTCATTCAAAGACCACTAAATCAAGGCTTTGATGCATGACAACAGCAAGTCCTTCACAAAAGTGAAGGACTTGCTATAGCCCTGCATCAAACCCTCGAAATGCCCTGTAACTAATTTGTCCACCTATACAATGATTGACAAGGTGAGACTAATTGATTTACCCTGGTCTGTCATTATGACATAAACTGGGTAGAGATACCCCGACCCTATTTGTCGAAGGGATGGTCATTAAATAAGTTTTTTATGAGCAGTTCCTTATCAGATTTTTTAAGGTCCTTTCCCTTTGTGATACTTTAACCCTGTTTTTCCTGCTTCAAATTAGTAGCAGGATGACTTTTAAACCAATTAACTAAATGAAAAACGAATTGTATGCAGTTTAATTGGCTTTTGCCCCTTGTAATCAATTTGATGAAATAAGGATAATTGCATTCGAAATTTTGCACAATATTTTCTAATTTCATTAGCAACAAATGATTTTTAGTCATCTACCTTTAAGAATAGCTCATTTCAACTTTTTAACTCTTTATGACCATTCAACATGTCTTGATATTTCATTACAAACGCTATAAAACAGGCATATAGGAAGAAATTAGTGCCGGGGTCCAGATGTGCCCACTGGTCTTGGTGATGGACATGTAACCAGGCGATCCTGGGTTTGAATCAAAGAGACTTTTAAAAGAGTCCTAGCCTAGTACTGGCGAATCCCATGATATGAATGAATGAATAGATTAATGGTGTGTTATGGCCCATGGGCAGCTACGGTTCTTTAGCTCGCATTATGATGATGTGGATAAACATATATTGAGTTATTAACAGGTTAAAAAAAAATTTGGTTTCAGAAAAATAAGTCAGAATAAAAAAAATGTTGTAATGAATAAATGATATTATAGATGATTTGCTATGATTTAATGATAGTGAATAAACAATGTAAAATGCATTTATGATATTAAATAAATTATTTGTAATGAGTTAATGATATTGATACATGAATTTTTTAAATGAGTAAAGAATGAACACCAGGAAAGCTGATATAATTGCTCACACTGTTGTGAACTATATGCTAAAGTCACACGTGTGACCAAAAAGACATGCCAACCTACATCTTGAAAAAAGGGGAAGATGCTTTTACCACCCTACTGCAATTTGCCTTATTATATCACATTTGATGCAGAAGTATTCAGAAACATTTTATTAATGGTGTTTAACACTGTATCAACAATGTTTTGGTTATGTAACAGCTTTGTAGGATCCACCAGTACTAGGGTAGGGCTCTGAAGTGACTTGCCAAAGGACACTCCCACAAAACCAGAAGTAAGGTGGGACTCGTACTGGGGACCCCCTATTTTTGAGTCCTCCACCTCAATCACTGGGCAATGCAGGACCCCAAATAATTCTATTAGATACTTATTGCCACAATGTTTTCAAAGTAATTTCATAAGGATAGTAGTATATTTTCATGTTTTATTTTATCTTCTGCTGTTGCTTTCAATTTGGACTAAAGTTACAAATTCCTATATTGGGGAAAATATTTATCAAGTATAAATATAGGTAGTACAGTAAAGAGTCATGTTTCTATTCCTTAACCATATGGTCGTCTGCAGCCTGTCTGCCCAAAAGGCCCTTATCCATCTGTCTGCTATGCCCAACCCCTTTCTTTGATTTCAGAGATTGTATAGAGACAAGTAATTAGAAAGCTTCAGATGTATGGAGCATGAATGACAAAATATGTGTTAAATAATTTATGAGTCTTTGCCATCCCCAAATATAGCTAATTGAAACCAGACCATTTGGATATGGCCAATTATATCAATAAAGATGCTTTTTTATAAACTCTTTCCCAAACAATAAGGACATTTGACCACTTTACAGTGAAGCCTCCTTTATCTGGATGTCTCGCAATCAGAATGAAAATGTAAGGGAACAGAATTATTGTGCAGTAAGTTGTTTAACCAATTACCAAACAATAAGGATATTTGACCAGTTTGTTGCAGACGACTTTTGAAAACATTGTGGATAAAGGAGAAATTGCTTGTGACAAGCAATTTTTCCTTTTCCAACTATGTTTTCTGCCCTATCAGAAGGTTGTTTTACAATTTCATCACATTTTGAAATGTCGTCTTCACAAACTCTTTCAATTTAGGACAGTCGAAAATTTGCTGTTTGGTAAAGGGTTAAATGCGCTTTGATAATGAGAGTTTTGTCAAAAGTTTCTGAACGCTGTCTTATAAGCAGGGACATTTAGCTTGACAGAAAGCCATATGGCTTGCTATGTATTGAGGTTCAATATTCATAGAGACAACAATAAAATAAAACATCCAAGGTAAAATATAAAACAACATCAATAATTCTTAGTACATTGTAGAATTCTTCAAAACTTTAATGAAAAGGTGAAAAACTTACCTTTCATAAAAAGTTTGTATATTTCATAAATTCAAACTGATATAGATTTCCTTTCCATTTGATATCCAAATCATGATGTTGATTTCATATGGAAACGAAACTCACATGTAAGTGAAAATTCTAAGACAAACTGCTTCTTTAACCCTTTCCCAAACAACAAATTTTCGACTGTCCCAAATTGAAAGAGTTTGCAGACGACATTTCAAGATGTGATGAAATTGAAAACTACTCTTCTAATAGAGCAGAAAACCTTGTGGGAAAAGGAAAAATTGCTTGTTACAAGCAATTTCTCCTTTTCTCACAATGTTTTCAAAAGTTGTCTGCAACAAAGTGGTCAAATGTCGTTATTGTTTGGGAAAGGGTTTCGGGTAGACTGCACTAATAAATTCATAATTGCAAGCTGCACAACACATGTGTCTATTTCACATGATCATCATTGCCGACCCCCCATATGCACAATAAAAATGAGTCAGGCATGTAATAATTGGGAATTGTTGCTAACTAGATTATTTGACTATAACATGAAACAAAAAGAGATTACCACCCAACCAGTCTCTATAGCTCAACCAAATAGTCTATTTTTCCTTTGTCAAAAGAGGAATGTTTAGAAGGCAGTCAGTTTGTTACTATAGTAGTGTAACAAACCGAGCAAAGAACCTCTCAAAGACACAAACACATCTGATCAGTGAAAAACACTGTTGTACACTGAGCTGTTGTGTTGTCTTTATATATACCAGCATGTTCTCTCAAACATTGCATAAAGTTTCTAATTTGCATATATGTTCAATGAAAGTTACATAACTCCCACTTCCGAGTAGACTCATCCCGAGTATTTGCCCTTGGGAAACATGTGGGGAAGGCAACTCCGATAGAAGGAGAAGTCTTAATCCCACCGCTGCCACCAATGTAACGAACTGAGCAAATGAACCTCTCAAAGACACAAACACATTCGATCAGTGAAAAACACTGTCGTATACTGAGCAATTGTGTTGTCTTTATATATACCAGCATATTCTCTCAAACAATGCATTAGGTTCCTAATTTGCATATATGTTCAACAAACGTTACAGTAGCTAATTCACCACTACAAGGCTTGAAAGCTTTCAGGGGGGATATATCTCATCTATATATTAATACATGTAGCGACTGAAAACATCAATGGGAAACAAGAAATTCCAAAAGCTATTCTTAAACGTGTGAAACAGACATATCAAAGTATGAGAAAGTCAGGTCACAAGTAACAGTGATTGGTATATTATATAAATTGCCTATAATTATGAGGAATTTATATCTTTTCCTCTTAACCCTTATAGTGCTGGGTAATTTTCTAAAAATAGATTTTTGTGTCGTCTGCTTTTCAAAACCTTTAATGTCTACTTAATTTTGAGGTGGAAAGATTATCAGAGTTGCAAACAGGTTATATCACAGGTCAGCCACAAATTTACTTGGCCCTTGGCCTAGATCTAACTTGTTTACATAAGCATGAAGTTGGTTCAAGCACTATAAGGGTTAAGGATATGCAAATCAATTGATGCAAGTCAATCAAGCTGTGAAAAATATAGTGTTTTTTTCTTTCAAAGAACTATTCTTCATTGTAACATATATCTAAAGGGTTCATAGGAGGGGGCAAGTGGTTAATTAGCATGGTAGATTTGTAACCCTGGGGTCCCAAGTTTGATCACCATCAGCACTGCTGGCTTTGTTGGAGTGTCCCAAGACAAGCCATATCAGAACCCTTGCCTAGTACTGGTACGGTAATTGAATAATTCAATAATGCTTCATATCAATCTCATATGACACTTAACAGTTTGATTGCATCTGTCAATCAATCCTTAATAGACAATCCATTATGACAAGTTGGTGATGTTTTGGCATTAGCCCCTTACTTCATGCAATAGATGAAATAGATTTATGAAAACATGGTGACAAAAGTAGAAATTGCTTGTAACAAGCAATTCCTCCTTTTGTCACAATTGTTTTTACCGAAATTTATATCAAATATTTTTTTAACAAATGTTTAAGTTGTTAGCTGCTGTTTCTTTCCAATTTGTCCAGGGTACCGTTTTACAAAACATTTTATGCTAAGAATTAATGCCTATGTTCAAAACATCATTTCCTCTTATTTTAATAATATTGCCCCATGGTATTACAACTATCATAGGCATTGTTGGTTTTTTTTAAACAAAAATAGAAATTTTGTAACAATAATTAGGTGTTAAATGTAATTGTTTTCATGTCTAGAATGTCCCAACCCCTGGAGAAAAGAGAGCATTCAGTAAGCACTCTTACGTTTGAAACAGCAGAAGAGTCAACTTCTGATCAACTTTGTAAAATTGCGAAAAAATGAAAAATGGCATTTGATTTTTAATGATCAGAGCAAACATTTAGACAAAAGAGTGATTTGCTCAAGATGAGCAAATCATCCTTTTGTCATAATGTTTTCTTATTCTTATCTGCTTCAAAATACAAAATCTCATTAATAGATAGCGAAGTGTTAATGAGGAACTTTTCTGGTAAGCAGAAACTTAATTCCGTTCTTTTTTAACGCCCGCTTTGGGTAATCATTACTAACCTAATTTAGATAATGAAAACTCTGTCATAATGGGCATTTTATGGCAGCAACTTTGGGTTCCACAGACATATTGCTGTGTCTAACCTTTTCATGTTGTAAACAAAGACAGTTTTTTACAAATTTGCAGGAAGATTGTCGTAGAAATGCTGACAAAAAAGGCGCATCAATGTTTTAGAAATGCTGATAAAGGGTCATAGCAACGATTTCAAGAAAAATGTGCAATGAAATAGTTGACCCCAATAACATTTCTTAAATATTCTGTTTGTTTTTGTCCTGGGATTCACCGAAACAAGTCTACTAGTTTTGAAGTGTCTTGCCATTAGACCCTCCCACATATCCAGTGGCACTGGTGGGGCTCAATTCTGGAACCTCTAAATTACAAGTCTGCAACCTTAACCCTTTACCAAAGGCCAATTTTTAGACTGTCCCAAATTGGAAGAGATTACAGACTAAATTTCAAAATGTGATGAAATTGGAAAGCAGTCTTCTGATAGGGCAGAAAACAAAGTGGGAAAAGGAGTAATTGCTCATTAAGAGCAATTTCTCCTTTTCCCACAATGTTTTCCAGAGATGTCTGCAACAAACTGGTCAAATGTCGTTATTGTTTGGTAATGGGTTAATCAACAGGCCACACACCTCGCATATTTGTCATCCAACATCACCAGACAAATGGAGTATGTTGTGTGTTATACAAATATAACATTCTAGCACAAATGAGGATAGATGAAGAAGAAACAATGTGGCTTCTACAATACAAATCACTGATAATGTGATTGTCTTGGATATGAACACCAGAACTGGTAATGAAGTTCTCAAAACAACACTTTCCCTCCATATGTAACATCGAGGTTGTTTCAAAACACATTCCATTTCATAAATATGAATGATGAAATACTTCAATACCACCAACATTCTTAAACCACCAAAAAGCCTAAAATCTTTTTATTCTTATCAGCAGTACCTTAGACAAATTCTTTGTAAAATTTAGTTAATATTCAATAACAAAAGTCTCGCATATCCGGGAAAGAGAAAGCAAACAGAAGATCGTTCTTGTGGTGATGAAATTAACATTCTGTATGGAATGTAATTCCAGGCACCATAACTAGAAAATATAGAGTCATATTTTTGTGGCCTCTCGGGACATGTTGATGACTGTGTGAGATGAGGCCAGCGGTATCTCTTAGTCATATTGGTTGGTATTTTATGTCCCCATCACTTGGTCGCATTGGTCGGTATTTTTATGTCCCCTATCAAGAATATGAAAAAAAGATGTGGTTTGGGATTGTAAATGACAGTATGGAGTACTTGTCAGGGGTTTAGCCAGAGATAAATACATATGCACATGGCTATTATAAACACCTGTAGACATGGCTTAAGGGGCCTCTATCTTGTTTTGTCAGAATGTTTTCTCCCCAGTTTCATATAGAAAACATATCTCTAAAGCTTGACGATTTTCGCCTGTTACTGCTTTTAGTATGAGCATAAGTATACAAATTGACATATAGAGGAAAGTGTTAACATAACAGTCATCAAGTACAAGTGACAGAATGAGAAATATCTACGGAGGATTAAGTCTCACAAACTAATCAACATACAAGCGACCAAACCGTCTGCTGGGAATTGGGGAAATAGAGGAATAACGACCAATGGGAGGCAACTCAGTATTGCGTTTGATAGCCCTAATATGGTCGTATTAACTCTCTACCACCCGCAGACGATATTATTTTACTTGAGGCAGACAACTTTAGAAAAGCTTTGTAAATGTGTGAAAAACCTTTCAGTTTCTCTGTTGTGATATTTGAATAGATTGAAAAAGCATTGGGGCAAAAAGAGAAATTGCTTGTGACAAGCAATTTCTTCTTTTGTCACAATGCTTTTTGAAAGCTTCTGCTGCAAACTGCAAAAATGTGGCATTAGCTGGTTAATGTGCTGAATGGGAGACAACTCAATATTGCATATCCATAGCCCTTATATAGTCAACTTGATAGTGAAACCCTGTATGGTATTTGTAAAAGATAAATAGGGGAAAAAAATATTACACTCAAAATATCTTTTGTCAGAATGATTTTCTGATCTATGCCAGCATATAACTTTAAATTTTAAAGTATATGGGGAAGAGTAAAAGGTGTACTGAAATATACAGATAAAAAACTCTAAGCCACATAAGTCAGTAGAAATAATACTTTGGTTAAAGATGAAACTTTGCAACAACAAAAGGTATCAGATTTGTTACCATTAATGAGAGAATTCAAGAAAGCACTGTAAATAAAGGAGATCTCTATTAGTGGCAAGGTTAGAATTGCTGGGATTAACCCACATATTGACGGGATTACTGGTTAAGTATCCAGGATGCAAGTATCCAGACTGAATTTATCAAACTTCAAGCTTCCTTGACAATAGTTAGAATAACTAAGTACATGTATATGATGAAATAAATAAAGACGAATCAGGTGCAAAAAGGGTTTCTCTCTGATTTTACAAAGAAATTGTCATCAATATTTAAATAATGACTGCTGTCTGCAATTTCCTTCAATTTGAAGCAATTCCTATTCTAGGGAATTCTATGAATTACTTCATTCTACAGTTTTAAGAATTCCCCTGCTCCAGTCTTAGATAACCTTGGTTCAAGGTGCCGCAGTAAGTGCTGAGCTCTCATTCAACTATTCACATGAGAGTTGCAGAAACTGTGAGAACATCCAGTATATACCTTATTGTAGAGTTATTTATCAAAGTATTTTAGTGAACCTTTGACTCTACCCCATGAACTCTGAGCTTTAAAGCCACATTCAGAAAAAGATAAAAAAAAAAAAAAAGAACCAGGTCTCCAAAAGAACAAAAACAAAAGCACTGTGACAAAAGAAAATGATTTTTTGTATTTACTTTGTCATCTGCAGTGGTCTTTCACATAGAAATAACTACAAAAACCTTTTACAGGCTTTTACAATATGACTTTTTGTGAAAGACTTGCTATAGTCTTCCAGGGGCATAGCCAGTGATACACACATACACACATGTGTAACATCAATTCCAAAGGTGAAAAAAATAGATATCATGCATTGCCCAAATTCTTCAAATATAAGCCTTTTTACCCCTAACATTGATTTGACCCTCCCTTGTCGATGGGTAACAATGATTTAAGACTGGCTACGCCCCTGTCTTGGATAGAACCCCCACAATGGTGTCATGTAACTGTAGAGGATGGTTTGGCTGTATGCACTCATTCTTCTGGAATTCCGCAACAGGGTGGAGAAATATAAAGATATTTATTGTTTCCTGTTCAAAGACGCATGATATAATGTAATTATGTAAGACGAATATATCATTATCATATGTAGATGCACCATGGGAAAAAAGGTGCAAAGAACCCTTTCCAAGTGGATTTAAGGATGAATACCAATAATCCGCCATTTTGAAACTACAGTAAAACCTGTCTTAAGCAGCCAACAAAAATGCCACCAGATCTTTTTTTTGAGACCGTTGACAGCTTAATACAGCAGGCAAAACATGAAGAAAGCTCCTGCAGGAGCTTTCTTCATGTTTTGCCTGCTGTATTGAGCTTCAATGTTGCTATGCAGTCATATGTATTCTATGTTTAAGAGTGGCTGCTGTAGACAAGTTTGACTGTAATTCTTAAGTATTATTACTTCGTTTGTTCTCGCTATGCATTGGTGGTGGCTGGAACTGTTCAGAGTAAAGCGAATAGTTCCGGCCCGAACTGATTATATTACATAGTACTGACGCTAGGATAACTAGAGACCCATGTGGCTCAAACCTACAACTATTGAGTTGCATGTTGGCCTCTTCATACACTGCATATCACCCAAGTCGATTTTTTCTTTAATCTTAATTCATCCTTTTCTTAATGTTCTAATAAGCCAAGTCAGTTTAACAGCATGATCTACATCTTCAGAACTTCCTATATATTTAAATTGGATCCCATTTTTGTGTACACCCATTCCCTATCATATCATGATTAAAGTCTTTTTAACAAGCCAATGGATATCATGAGAAAACAGATTTATTTCAAACTGAAAGTTCTTCATGCCCTGTACTTGAATTGAACAAACTTAAAAAAAAAATGATCACATTTGAAAGAGAAATAGTATATTTCTCCTATAAAACATATTTTGCTAGGACAAAAGCAGAACTTTTTGCTTCTGTCGATACATATGCTTTAGTTTTTTGCAGTACGGTACTTGGATTGAAAAATGATGGCAGGGTGGAAAGTAGCTAAGCAAATGAGGTTTGACTATTTTGAATCTTCCAAATCATTGTGAGACTATAACAAAGTTAAATCTTCTGAAATAAGTATTAACTTGACTTAGGGTTTAGGATCAAGCATATACAATACAATACAATACAATACAATACAATACAATACAATACAATACAATACAATACAATACAATACAATACAATACAATACAATACAATACAGTACAGTACAGTGCAGTACAATACAATACAATACACTACAATACAATACACTACAATACAATACACTACACTACACTACAATACAATACAATACAATACAATACAATACAATATCTTTATTTCACTCAATTCCTTTTACAGAAAACATGAGGTTAAAATAACATGAAACATAATGTAAACAAGGCTTTGTAATTCTCACTGGTCTCTACCTCTCTATTTCTACCTCTCTATCTCTTCCTCTATATCATCTTTCATATCTCCCTATATCACTATCTCTCTATTTTTCATTCCATTGAAAAAATACAAATGATAACGGTTTTAAAGAGAAAGTTTAAGGATAAACTTGAATCAAATGCGTGTTAAACGAATAAAATGATGATAACCTGCTGAAAAATTTGCAAATTGCAAGAAGAGGACTGGTGCTCTCTTTAACAAACAAACCATTAAAGCGTTTCCATGTAAGTAACTGAATTATATTTCCTCAAAATCAAGTTAAAATTATCCTTGAACAAGTTTCAAGGGTAATTATTTGGTATTGTATGGAAATGTACCAAAAGAAGACTAGTATGCTATCTACAACTCCACAGAATTCTCCGTGATTATTCCTAGCTGCGATGCATAAGACAATAACATTCATACCCATTCAATCCCATAAACAACTTGGGCGTGAAGGGGTTATCAGTGGGAGAAATGATTTCTGTTTTATATCCTCTCAGTTTCGCTGCAGACGACGCTTGATGGGTGCAGCAGAAAATCTTTAGAAAACATGGTGACAAAAGGAGAAGTTGCTCATTTATGAGCAACTTCTCCTTTTGTCTTCATGTTTTTAGGATTTATCATGCAAATTTTAAGAGCATTTAATCTAAGATTTTTTAAAATTTTTAGGAATATTTTATTAATTCAAACTGTTACCATGCCAACTCCAAGTAAAAGTGTAAAAGGGCGTCCTGTCAGTTATACTGCAAAGTTATTCACAATAAAAATCTTTCCCATAACCATGGAGACATAAATAACCTCAATCATTCCTTTGTTTTTGTCTAAAATCCTGCTAGATAAAATGCGGCTTTGTCTATTTCAATCCATTAAACAACTTCTGTATTGTGAAAATCGAGATAAAAACCTTGTCATCCCAACAAAAGCCGAAGTATTGCAAGCTTTTGTGTGATTCTGATATTTTATTCTAAAAGCTTCCTTTACCTAATGGCAAGTCTTCTGCTTATCTAAACTAGGCACTCAATTTAAAAGTGCATTTTCACAGACGAAAAAAGCGGGAAAAAGAATAAAAGTACATTCAAACATAATGATTCCTGTACTAGCATATTCTAGAAAATGAAATATTCGCTTTTGATAGCTAGTTTGGTTAAAAGATAGATACTTAATCTCCTTAATTGCCATTGACAATATGTAAATTTCAAAACCATTGCATTGCTATTGAATCTTAAATTTTACGAAGCACCTGGAAAAGTCCAAACAATTTAGGTATTGGAATGTGTGTCATGCTAGTATAAGGAATATACAACTCTGCCATGTTGGCTTTGATAAGAGGGATAAATTCCTCTTCAAACTAATTCATTTCCTCGCTTAACCCTTTATTGTGGGTACCCATAGAATCAATGGGTCAAGAAAACTCTTATAAGTTCCAACAAAATAGTAATCATCATTTTACTCTTGAAACATTGCATGTCAAAGACTCCAATGAGTTCCTTACCCAGACCTATGACATGTCACCTCCTATTGATTTTCCTTCCTTAACACTCTCCCTACGAGTATCTGGTAGGCTAAGCTCAATTATTTGTACAGGGGAGTAGATTAAGGCGATAGGTAATTAATATTGATTGGCATCAATTAAGGCTTCTACAGAGACAGCTCTTAAAAGTCATGTATAAATGGTCCACAAGAAAACTTTATCTTAAAGAAGGAACCAAATATATGGGATTTGAAATATGGCCTTGACCTTAAAAAGATGGTCACCCCTACATTCCATAACACCTCGTTTTATATTAGTACCTTCTGTAGAAGACTTCAGTACAAACCAATATGAAAGAATAAATTGCTACTTATAAGTACAATTTATCCTTTTGTCACAGTAGCTTTTACCCAATATTGTCGACCTTTCCCAAATTCCTTGATAGACAAAAAAAGGAAATAAGAAACCTTGAGAGTTTCTTCCTTTAATTTAGGTCTGAGTCAAGCAATATTCAGTAAGTTTGCTGTCTTACAATAAAGTTTTTGTTGATTTGACTCTAAATAATAAGAGACATTTTCATTCTTTTTTTCAATATAATTAAGACCTAATTAGATCCCAAATTGGTATCCATTTTTTAATTTACGACAAAGGTTTAGGATAAATAAGCTCAAGAGCAACTGTTGAAGGTGGATGTCACAAGAAAGAATTGTGACAAAAGGTGTATCATATTAATTTAATCGTGAGAAATTTGAAAATTCTTTTATTTTTATTTTCTCATGTTGCATCAACCAAACTTAATCCCCACATATTGCATTTATGACCAGTTTTAACCTTGAAAATATCCCCACTAATAAACACGCATTATGACCAGACATCATGAATTTATAACTCATTCTGAAATGAAATCATTCTGTTACTTGTTAGAAAACATTCCGTCCGTGTCTTGATGTAGCTGGATAAAGCCCTGTTTTACTGCCAATAAACCATCCTAAACCTAGTTCGTTTTTTCACCGGAATGCCGTAAAAGAAAATTAGTCCTGAACCAAACTGTCGGATGGATTCGAGACCCGGGTAATTAAAACGTGAATTATGACCATTCCCTGACACGCCAATCATAACTTGTCATGTGACATAAAGCCCCACAAATGCTCGTTTTATGAATATAAAATATGTGAAGTAATTTCATTCGAGATCAAGTACATTATTAGAGAAATGAATTATGAACCATCACAGACCTTTCTGACTCATGGACTTACTGATCAGCCAACTGAATAAACCCCTCATCAACCCCAAAAAAAAGCATGGGAAATAATTGTTTTTTTGTCATCTTACTTGCTTGGCTATGGATCATTATGTTTAGTTTAATCATATTTATTCTACGTTGATTGTGAAACAAGTTCTCACAACTTAGACCAATCACTCTTAATTCTGCTTCCTGGATACATAGCCAGTATTTGCGCAGAATGTCGATTAATGAAAGATCACAAGGTGGATCCCACTACTCACAGAATTCAAACCCATGACCCTCCTATTCTGACGCAGGAGCTCTACCCCTCAATGCTCGGAAAGAGAAGTTGCTCATTTTGAGCAGTATGTTCTTTTGTGATAGCAGTTCATGAATTTGTCTGCAATATGTTTGACAAAGTTATATATTCTTCAAAAAAGGATCAACAAGCAAACCCTTGATTGGATATGTGTAATCATACATATAGGCAGACACTAGAAGTATTATCTCAAAATTCATAATTTTTCCCTGTAAATTCTAGCAAAAGGTATTAAACATAATTACGACAGTCGAACTGCCCATGATGAGCTTTTTTTCCCTAATATCATACAGAAAATGTGTTAAGATTTTATGATAGCAGAGTGCTACTGCTTCTAACTCCGACCAATCACTGAAATCCAATGGTAGGCAATAGGCTTATCAAATACTTAGTGGAGGACAGTGGTATAGGGGTAGAGCGTCGGCCTCAGGATATGAGGGTTGTGGGTTCGGATCCCTTGAGTAGCAGGATCTTCCTTGCGACCTTTCATTAATCCACTTTCGGCACTAGTAATGGTTAAGTATCCAGGAAGCAGAGTCGAGAGTGACGTATCTAAGTTGTAAAAACTTGTTTTGATGTAAAATAAATAAGTTTAGATTAAATCAAATACTTCTTTTCTACTAAAGATCGCCACCAAACCAAAGACCTAGCAAAGAACATTTCCACCCATCAGGGGTTTGATTAACTGTACATGTTTATGTAACTCTAACTTTAATTAAATATTCTCAAAATGTAGATGTAAATTTGAACAAATTAAGCTTCCTCGTTTTAACTATGAATTATGCATTGAATCTAACATCATTTCCTATTGCCTATTTTCCCTCCTTTCCTTCAACTAGATGGCTTTATAAACACATACATGATGAACAAATTCTCCCATCAACATCATGTGTTTGTAAAATATTGTAATGATAGACTGATATTTGTCTATGCTTGCTTGTCATTTCCCACAGTTCACAGAAAACTTGAAAACATCTACTTTTCCAAATTTTATGGAAACACTGAAAAATAAATGTTTTTTTTTTTCACTCTTAAACCCATTACTAAACACTAATGACATTTGACATTTTCCCACAATGTCTTCTGCGCTATCAGAAGATAATTTTACAATATCACCACATTTTGAATTTTCGTCTGCAAACTCGTTCACTTTAGGACAGTCAAAAAATTTTCATTTGGTTAAGGGTTAAAGAAACCTAAATTGGTTAAACACCTATTTTCAGATTATAAGACATAAACAAGATGTAATGACTGATTCGGAGAAAATGTTTTCTGGTAATGAAATCAGTAAAATTTAATCAACTTCCTGAAACTCTTGTAACCATGTTACTAGCTAGGGCTCCTTATTCCACGTCAACCTTTTTCCTTTTAAAGCTTTCAAAATATCTGCGGTGGTGTAATGGTTAGCATCGTGGACTTGAGACCGGCTAACCCTGCTTTGATCCCCGAAGATTATCATGCATCAGATTGTGGTGCGTCCTTGGGCAAGACACATTTCCTAGCCTAGTACTGGTAGGTCATCCAGGGAACATGTACTACAATGATCAAAATGAGAGCTCTACATTAACAGAAAGAAAAATAGAATGTGCATTTAGATGTCTGAATAAATTATGTACTCCTGCTGCAATACTGCAAAAGTTTATTTCAGTTATGTAGCGATGCCCGACTGTTAATGATGGAGGAAGACCCCATACTCAACTGCCAACAAGGGCTGGTCAAGGCGGGTAGAACCATCGTAAGTCAGTCTGCAGGAGACTGCCTCTCATGAAAGTCCATATCCCTCTCAGGATTTGAACCGACGCGGAGAGGGACCATGTGATTTCAAGTTCTGTACTCTAACCACTTGGCCATGGAGGCCCCCTTAAAGTTCTGTACTTGTACTACTAGGCCGTGAAGGCCCCCTTAAAGTTCTGTACTCTAACCACTAGGCCATGGAGGCCCCCTTAAAGTTCTATACTTGTACTACTAGGCCGTGAAGGCCCCCTTAAAGTTCTGTACTCTAACCACTAGGCCATGGAGGCCCCCTTAAAGTTCTGTACTTGTACTACTCGGCCATGGAGGCCCCCTTAAAGTTCTGTACTCTAACCACTAGGCCATGGAGGCCCCCTTAAAGTTCTGTACTCTAACCACTAGGCCATGGAGGTCCCCTTAAAGTTCTGTACTCTAACCACTAGGTCATGGAGGCCCCCTTAAAGTTCTGTACTTGTACTACTCGGCCGTGAAGGCCCCCTCTCCTTTATCTAAATGTTTTTAACACTATTATATAAGTCATATTGCAATTTCTGGTGCAACTATTCATGCTTCTGTAAACTTCCTACCATATACTGCACATTATATCAAGGGTTCAGTGCAAAACTATAGTAAGTGCATCACATTTGTGAGGCACTTACTATAGTCTTGCACTGAACCCTCGATATTCTTTACACACGTACAAGCTTTTGACATAACCTGGAGGTCCCAGGTTCAAACCCCACCAGCACAGATTGCTTTGTTAGAGTATTCCTTGGCAAGACACTTTAAAGCCAAAGCGTTGTACAGATGAATCCCAGGAATGATGTAATATAACTTGAAATTTGTTGACACTGCATTGATTAATATATGGGAAATAAATCCTTCAAATGTGACAAGTGTTAGTGAGCGGTGTAATCACCTACCATAGGTTAAAAAATGGTAAGAGTATTGGCCTAGCAGTGGTCTCAAGCTCTGGACCAGTGTTTCCGAAGTTTGGCTGGAAACCAACCATGCTATCTTGACATGGAGAAACAAACGATGAGAGGTTTTGACTTATGTAGAATAAGGTATTGCTTTATTTTATCTGATTATATGCTCAGGTGGTAACAAAATGGTTTGAAGTGAGTCTATATAGTCTCACTTTTTCACTCAGAATAGATTTTGCCACAGTTTCTGTTCTAAAGCAACAAAAGTATGATAATTTACCCTATTTCCTTCATATTGGTAAGAAACCATTATGTCAAAAGATTGATTTGTTCTTTCATCAAAGTGGTTTCTACAAGCTTCTGCAGAAAATGTGTCAAACACATTAATCAAAAGTCAGTTTAAACCTATTTTACATCAGTTGAAAGAAAGTTCTTACAACTTTGACTAATCACTCTAAATTCTGCTGACTGGATATGTACTGGTAGCCAGTAGTTGTGCTGAGTGTCAATATATCAAAATTTGTGCATAGAGGACCTCCCCTGTGTATAAATCAAGAACTTATTCATAAACTTCATGAACGCTCATGAACCTTAAATGGCCCTTCATTAAAACAGAACAGAAATTTTTCATGTAAATCAAGAACATATATCTTTCTCTTTCCTCTCAGAACCCTATGTTGTTGGTACAGTCAAACTTGTGTTTAGAGGCCAGCCTATAGGACAGAGTAAATTGGCTGTTTAAGACAGGTTGGCTGCTTAACACAAATTGATATGCACTATAAATCTAACAATGGGACTTTCTGAAGTGGTTGTTTAAGACAGGTTGGCTGTTAAAAGGGTGGTTGCGTAACAAAAGTTAGACCGTACTTATTAGAGTCATCTATTTTTTTGTTTTTGTTTTAAAACCTGCCTTTGAAATAGGAAATATAAAATTATATAGGCATAAAATACCTAGACCTATACTGCAGAAAATCTTTCTTAAATTTGTTGCCAGCACTTGTAAAGTATCAATAGAAATCATGAAAGAACCAAACTAATTAAGTCAATAAGAAGATTAATAGGATTAACCCTAAGAAGGCTTGGTCATTTCTTAAAATAGATTTTTGTGTTGTCTGCTTTCCAAAACCTTAAATACATGTTTGATTTTGATGAGGAAAGATACGCAGAGTAGCAAACTGGTTAGATCACATGCCAGGCACAATTTATTTGGCAGCTTGCCTGAAACTAACCTGTCTGCATAAGCATAAAGTTGGTTCCAGAAATATAAGGGTTAAGAAGTACCCACAGAAAAGGGTTTCAATAAAATTGCTGCATCAGAGTTATCTCAACTCTCTTCCCCAGAGTTTCAATGACAACGCTCACAAATTATCGAAGGAAGCGTTGACAGAAGTTGGTGACAGAGATATTTCAACCGGCTTCCAGAAAATCCTATTAAAAACCTTTATAGCACGAGAGATGGCTTAACCCTTTATCACATGGTGCATAAAATTGTTCCATAAATGCAAAACTACGTAGGGTCTTTCTTAGGCGTATGCAAGTTTGGAAAAGGGGCAGTATTTTGCGTAATGAAAACTATGGAGTTTTTTTTTCAATGAGTGCAAATTGGGAAAGGGGCAGTATTTCGCAATTGCAAAACTAAGGACTTATTTTTCAATGTATGCAAATTGGAAAAGGGGTTTATTCTGTGTATGTAAAACTAAGGATGACTTACGATGGGTATTCACCAGTGCTCATCATACAACAGTACAGCTGTTGTTCAGTTTTAAAGAAATTCAGTTTTAACTTTTAAATTTCCTCACATTTGTGAACAAGCACATGCTCCTGCAAAATATTCAAAAACTTATTCATGAATATCTTAAACATTCATAAACTTAAATGGCCATTCATGAACACAAAGCTGTTCTTAGCTTGTTTATGAATTTCAAGAACATATTCATGAACTACAAGAACAGGTTAATGAATTTGATTATGAACCAGTCTTAATGTTCATGAACCTGTTCTTGAATTTCATGAAAAAGTTCTGTGTTCATGAACATGCATTTAATATTCATGAACATTCACTTATAAGGTCTTGAAATTTTCACAGGGGAGCTATAAGGATAGAAAGAGAAGATATACATTCACATTGGCAGACAGGACATCTACATCTCGAAAACCGTCCCCACATATTCTTCTTACAATTACCCTAGTAAACAGGCCCGCCAAGCGTCCCTTGTGGGACATTACTGACAACAATATATATGGTCTTTTAGACTTCAGGGCTCCTGGTAAGAGACATTCTCCTATTGCAAAATTCCTTATTTCTTATCTAAACCCTATCTTGTGGGTACTCAATAAAATCGGCTCTTCAAGCCGATTCTATTGAGTACCCACAATATAGGATTAATTTAATTTTTTGTAATTAAAGCTCGATTTATATGCTTATACTCGTCCTTACCTAGATTGTTGCCTTTTTGTTCTCACTGTCTGGAAAATGTACTATTGGGTGGCATTCACTTTCGGTCTGTCTGGATTCTTTCTTTTATATAATGGCTAATTAATTTTCTCCTCTAACCCACATTTTTTAAGTTACTGTATCCACTTGCATACCACTGCGCAAGTTTACTGTTAGACCTTTATTAGCATGAAAGGACATACAGGAGTATTAAAGGAATCATCAAAGTGCATGGGAGATCTGGATTTAGTTAGTAAACCATCCTTTTATCTACAGTTATTGCCTTTAATAGCTTTATTGTGCAAGAAAGGGGAAAAAATGTGGAAATACTTTTTGTACTAGTGTTTCCTTCGTAGAATTATGTATATAGTTCTAAATGAGAATGGGTGTTTGTAGAAAGAAATGTTTTCTTGTATCATAGCAAATGTAGCAAAAAGACTAACTACCAATTTTGTATTTTGCCGTGATGTTTTAACCTAATAGATGTATCCTGAAGTTAATATCATTTTTTAATTTGTCTGCCAAAGATTGAATTTGGACCAGTCCTCCCTTACTAAAGATTCAAGAACTTTTTCATGAATGTTCATGAACACAGAACTTTTTCATTAATGTTCATGAACACAGAACTTTTTCATGAATGTTAATGAACACAGAACTTTTTCATTAATGTTCATGAACACAGAACTTTTTCATTAATGTTCACGAACACAGAACTTTTTCTTAAAAAGTACAGGCTCATGAATTCATGACGACAATGCAGGGTGTTTAATAATCATCAGCAGTTGCGATCAATATGACCCGATAAAAAAGTCCCATACAAGGAAAAACTTCAAACAATTGCCTGCCAAAAAGATAAAGCCAAATAAACAACGGTTCAGAAAATCACCATCAAATTCCATCTTGACAACCTTAACCTCTAAGTCACATGTCTGCAGACTTAACCTTTCAACAACTGTGGAATATATTGAAATAGTGGTATGGGTGCCTAACCTCTGTATATAAATTCCACAGCTCAGTGCAATTAATAAATGGAGCATGCAGATGGCATCCGTCATTCAGGAGTAACACATCCAACAATTGTTTGATGTTTTCCTTGAAGAACACAAAGTTAACCATCTCAATGACAGATGAGGCTGTTGCATCGGATCTTTAGTAAACAAATGAATGTGTTTTTTTCCTAAAGGATCTCCTTTTGTCAAAATGTTTATTTAAAAAACTACAAACATTTACCAATAATATAGGATTGAGAGAAGAAATAAAGAAGTTTTCTCTGGAATACACCTGCTATCTGACCATCTAAATGCAGTTAAACAGGATTTGATCATTTTAATTTCTATCATTTGTTATATAATGGTGAAAATATGGATGACAAAAATAAACATGATTTAACATGTAGAGAATTCCTTATATTATACATTTGATTCTGATTGGTTAATTATCTCATTAGAACATCGTATCATTTAACTTCTTATGACAAGTAAGGAAGACTTTATAATGAGAAAGTAAGTTGTTATGACAATTAGTATCTCATTATAATGACTTAGTTATCTAACTATCACAAAAGATAACTTGTTATTACAACTTACAAATAGTTAACTGTTATAATAATTATTAAATCATTACAATAACTTAGTCATTTCATTAAGAGAGAACTAGACTCTTGTTTCCTCTTATAAAGTCGCAGGATCTGTTACTTTCTTGTCATTAAATATGTTAAGCACTTAATACACTGATTGTCTTGCGCTTAATACCACAATATTTTATTCTGTTCGATTTTCTGAAGCTTGAATCCCCCTGTTCCTAACAATAATAAAGGCGGCCAGCCACATTAACCCTTAAAGTGCTTGAACCGACTTCATACATAGGCAAACAGGTAAGATCACAGGCCAGCCCTCAAGTAAATTGGTGGCTGGCCTGTGACCTTAATTGCTTGCTATTCTGAGTATCTTTCCTCAACAAAATTAAGCATATATATAAGATCTTAGAAAGCAGACGACACAAAATTTATTTTCAAAGAAATTACCCAGCATTCTAAGGGTTAAAATGTTTGTTGTGATGGGATCTGGTAAACTCATTCACATTTCTCTCTAGGTTAATTGGCCATGTCAAAATTGTTATGACCATGGTTAGTCTTGGAATCTGGAAATGCAACTATACCAGGTGGCATCCATCTCCTAAATGTCTGTTCAAATGGAATGAATATTTTCATCCCCTTTTTCTCTAATTGAATACTCTGAACAGAAGACGAGAAATATTTGGAGTTGTAAAATGTGGGGAACAATAAAATGCGGGGAACAGTGGTCATTGGATAGGGTGTCGGCCTCCAAACACAAGGGTTGTGGGTTGGTTGTGAGAGGTGGTTTACACCTTGTGACCTTACATTAATCCACATTTGGCATAAGTACTGGTCATTACTCAGGACGCAGAATAGAGTGTGATAAGTCTAATGTAAAACATGGTGTCAACATTTTTTCAGTGATATAACGCCATGTATTTTGCTAAAGGACAATCCAATGAAACCATTATTGTTGGGGTTCTCATATGGTACCTGTATCTGAATTTGAAATCATATAATTTTGACTCAACTGTTTCTTTATTAGTCACATTATAAGAAGGGTATATTATGAAATATAAAGGGTCAAGAATAGGGCTCAAAAGTCTGTTGTAAAAAGACATTCCCTGATTAAAATAGCTTTGCATCAATATAAAATTAACCAAAGTGAACATTTCTGCATAGTGATTGAATAATGACATTTTCATAAAGAAACTGGTAAAATCTTTTTTAATATGCAGAAAAGATACAGCAACTTTCAATCATAAGCAATGAGAATTATTTTTTGAAACCAGTTTTAATACACATATGGGGTACGTCACGCGAAAAGGGGCACTCGGACATAGCAAACAGTGTAGCCCCAGACCAGCCGCCATGTCAGTGACGTGGCGGCTGGTCTGGGGCTACACTGTTTGCCATCTTAGAGGACATCCAGTTATACCTTTAAATAAATACAAATGATAACTGTCATGACTAGATGCTGGAATAATAGCGCTAAGAAAGAGCTGAGTCAGTGGTTTTTATTTTGTTAGTGCCCCTTTTTTGCGTGACGCGGCCCATATAATGATTCCAATTAGAACAAACTGTATGTTGCAAGCAATTTCTTCCATATGTAATAATAGCTACTCTTGCGTAACATTTCATTTTATGTCAGTTTTCAATTTAAAATTATCAACTATACTGTAATGGTTTGAAAAAGCTTTTACAACAACATGCTCCATATATTGAAGAAGTTTCTCGTGGTGATCAAAACACGCAGAATAGAAATTAAACCTCTGACAATAAATTCCATTTCGGGGAATTAGTTCTTAACGGTTCCCTTGATAGAAATCTGAAAAGCATTAACATTTACCGGTGTGATATAACCACATTATCATCGATCTGATGAAACTTGCTTTGGTTGCACATCTCTTGTTTATAGTGTTAATTAACCCTTTAACTCATTCCCTACAAACATTGAAAATGGGATTGGTCCGAAAGGGGAACAGAAGCACACAACAATCATGAAGTTCAAAAAACTTTCTGTACAATATCGGATAGAATAAGTAAAATAAAAGGACTATTTGTTCAAAAGCATCAGTTATTCCTTTAAACCCTTTACCAAACGCCATATTTTCCACTGTCCCTAATTGAAAGAGTCTGCAGAAGACATTTAAAATTGTGATGAAATTGAAATACAATCTTCTGATACAGCAGAAAACACTGTGGGGAAAGGAAAAATTGCATGTTACAAGCAATTTTTTCTTTTCCCACAATATTTTCAAGAGTCGTCTGCTACACAGTTGAAAAATGACGCTTTTTTGGTAAAGGGTTAACACAGAATTTCTTTAGCCTTCTCCAGGAGATGTATCCAAGGGAGGTAATATAGCAGTAAGAGGTGAACTGCTGTAAATTAAGACTTTTTACGGTTTTTCTCTGCATACACACATATTACTTCAGCACATCTGCAATGAAATATTTCAAAGAAACCACCTTGAAAAATAAAGAATTGCTCATAACCAGTCATTCTTCATGACATAACCCAAAAGATTTTATTTATGATACTTTAATTTGTTTTGACAGACGGACGGACATACAGGACAGTGTTTAATCAATGTCTTCCCAATAAACTGGTAAAAAATAACAAAATTTGAAATATAACCATCTTAACTGGACACTTTCACATCTTGTGACACATGCTTTTTCCAGGGCATGATGCCAAACTTAATATAGTCTCAAACAATAGGTATGCCTTGACAATCAAGGCATTCAAGGACATGTAAAGAGAAATGGTCACATTGTCAAACAGTGACCATAAAGTATTTCCAAAAGCATTAAGTTGGAGCTTGAACCACCAGCCGAAGTCATTTTTACTTTTAACATATTCATATTTATACATCAATGGTGAAACAAATTCCCTTCAAGTTTGATACATTTCTCTCAGAGCTGCTTCTTGGATACATATTTAGTACTTGACTATTGTGGACTATTGTATTGTCACAATATGGACTCCGCTACTCAAGGGAATCAAATTCATGATAACTTGTGTCTCATAGCAGACAGACACTCTACCTCGGAAGCATTGTCATATCTTCTTAAGATGCCAGCCATATCTATTTGCTAAATGACAAAATGGTATAAAGACAATCAGACGAATCCTGAAATGGAATCACAAGTTGGGGGGAAAAAACCACTCACTTTCAGGATTCATTGACAGAGAGTACAACCTTTATTTCTTACTCAATCCATTATGAAATTGTAACTCTGGGAAAAACACATTACATCCGATGTTGGTTGTATACAGACTAACTAATGGAAACAAAATACAGGCCCTTCAGTGTGCCACTTGTATAACAGAAGAACATCCTTTATCAAGTTTCCTCATTTTTCCTCTGTTAAGTCTCTTAATCTATCTTTGTCAAACACCAGACAAGGCAACCTGTTGCTTTTCTCCCCTACACCGTATGATTTTACCCTTATGGTGCCTGAACCGACCTGATGCTTATGCAAACAACTTGGATCCAGGCCAGCCACCAAGTAAATTGATTTTACCCTTATAGTGCTGAAACCGACCTCATGATTATGCAAACAGGTTAGATCCAGGCCAGCCACCAAGTAAATTGATTTAACCCTTATGGTGCTGGAACCAACTTCATGCTTATGCAAAAAGGTTAGATCCAGTAAACTGGCTACTGGCCTGTGATCTAACCTGTTTGGTACTCTGAGTATCTTTCCTTATCAGAATTAAGCATATATTTTTATGTTTTGAAAAGCAGATGACACAAAAATCTATTTTTAGAAAAATTACACAGAAATCTTAGGGTTAACAAATGCCTCATAAGGGTGTTTAGTGCCTGGGATAAGCTGGAAACATGATACAAGGTGTCTTAACCCTGACTTACTTGGCTAATAGACAGTCTCAAGCTTAGTCTAATGGGCTTTATTGGTGGAGCGCCTCTTTTACCAACGGTCCCAGTTTTGATCCCCATTAGTGTCAAGGTGAGAATGCCGGGACTAATTAACCAACAATCAGCACGAGTATTGGTTATGTAACAAGGAAGTAGTCATCAAGAGTTAATTCAATCTGCTCTAAGCTTTTGTCACAATTGATGTAAAATAAAGTTTAAACTTAATAACAAAATGGGTTTCTTACCCCTTTATAATTGAATTGACTATGAATAACATGGTTCTCAAGATGATCCATGGAATACTTGCTGATTCACTGTAAAGATACTGCTTATTCTTGCAAAACAGCATTTAAAACCACAGACATGGATGCTTCTTGTCAACAGAATTTCAATTTAAGGATTGATAAGTTAAACCCCAAACCCAAAGATTGTTAGGTTATTTTTCAATAAGAGGTTTCAGTGCAAGACTATAGTAAGTCCTGCACTAACCCCAATAGGTACGATTTCATGCTTATGCAAACAGCTTAGATCCAGGCCAGCCGCAAGGTAAATTGGTGGCTGGCCTGTGATCTAACCCGTTTGCTAGACTGAGTATCTATCCTCACAAAAATTAAGCAGATATTTAAGGTTTTGGAAAGCAGACGACACAAATATCTAATTTTAGAACTTACCCAGAATTTCAAGGGTTAAATCTGTGAATAGAAGCCATGCTAATGCAATGTCAACAAGCTTTTGTTTGTCAGAGTTTTGTCGATTGGCTTTTCTCTACTGCTCAGACTGCTTTTGTTATAACCAGGGCAAACCTTGGATATAGAAAGGTTGCGGTTTCCTTATTGCATCTGACAAAGTAGTTCTTACGCAACATTCCTTATGTAAATAGCCACATCTGTGTATTATTATCTGGGCATTTACAGTGACACATTAAAAGTTCCTTTGATAAATAATAACAATTAATCTACATTCCTAATGGTAGAGAGATGTGGTGGGGGTGATCTATTGCGGCGGCTAGCTGCTTAGTACCAGACTGGTGCCAAGTGAAATCAAGATCTTCAGCCATTGTTCAATATGGTACAATTAAATAGCATAAGATCAGAATGCATTACCAGCCATTGTTGATTAATTGAGAGTTTAACAAAGTTTTCAACAATCTTTCCAATATACTGAAGAGACTGTTCTCATACCAAAGGTCATTGGTTCAAAACCAGTACTTACTTTATTTAACCTGTATAATGCTGGAACCAACTTCATGCTTATGCAAACAAGTTAGATCCAGGCCAGCAACCAAATTTGGCGGCTGACCTGTGATCTAACCTGTTTGCTAGTCTGAGTATCTTTCATCATCAAAATCAAGCAGATATTTAAGTTTTTTCAAAGACAACACAAAAATCTATTTAGAGAAAATTACCCAGCATTCTAAGGGTTAAAAGTAGAAATATTAATATGACCTGCCTAGGACACATCTTGCAAGCTGCAGATTGGCCTATTGAGACATTTGGTTAACACCATCACCTTTCAAGTTTTTCCCAGAAAACTTTATCCTCTGGAATGATGTGCAAATGCTTCCTAACAAAATAGTTGAACAAAATGTGAACCAGGAAAACAGTTTAAAGGTTGCGTGTAGAAGGAATGTAAAATTCTCACGTCAAATTGAAAAACGAAAGTTCGGGACATTATTTGGGGTAAAAAAGGCAGGAGACAGTTGATGCAGTTTTAACCCTTTCCCAAATAATAAAGAAGTTTGACCACTTTGTTGCAGACGACTTTAAAAAACATTGTGGGAAAAGGAGAAATTGCTCGCATGAGCAATTTCTCCTTTACACTCAATGTTTTCTGCTCTATCTGAAGAGTGATTTTCAATTTCATCACATTTTCAAATGTCGTCTGCAAACGCTTTCAATTTGGGACAGTCGGAAATTTGTTGTTTGGGAAAGGGTTAAATTCGAATTGCATGCTTTTATTCTAGCTTGTCTGGAGACTTCGAGGCTGATCAATTTAGCTGTTTTCACGTCATGAGAAACGGATGATTACTGCTATCCCAGAATCGTTGTAGTCAACCAACTCTAATCAGGATCCTTGTTAACACATCCCTTTTTCATTTATATGGGTTAGCCCTTTACCAAACGCCAAATATTCCACTGTCCCAAAATGAAAGAGTTTGCAGACGACATTTCAAAATGTGATGAAATTGAAAAACGATATTGTGATAGGGAGGAAAGAATTGTGGGAAAAGGGGTAATTGGTCATTACGAGCAACTCCTCCAGAGTCGTCTGAAACATACTGGTCAAATGACGTTATTGCTTGACAATGGGTTAAACTCTGTGATGACAGTATTTCAATTAACGTATGGCTTTTCAGGAATTCACCAGTACTGGGCAGGCGAAGGACTCTCCTACAACAAATCCCAGTTTCTCTGGCGGGAATGGAACCCGGGACCCCCCATCACAAGTCATACACCTTCACCACTGGTCCACACAAGACCCACTGCTGTGCTGGTAATCCCTGACAACTCATTCCCTGATGCCAGATTCTGTGCCTGGGTAGCGTTTTACTAAACATCTGAACATCTTAATTCAAGTTTAAGGTAAGCAATAGTGTTGTACTTTTATTTAAGATAACATCCATGTGTATCAGTTTTGACTTTCACAAATATTTTCCTTATGTCGTAAAATAGTACCTTGGTTCTTAATGAAAGCAACAAAAAATAACAGTTATAAGGCATGAAACATAACAATCATTTGAGATATACAATATAAGGTATTGTGGTGCCTGAGAATGCAATTTCTGCCTTTGTCACAAGTGTTTCTTGAGTCTTTGATGTGATTGCCTTGGAATGTGCAAATGTGAGGGAAAGCACCATTGCAAGAGATAAATTGAAGTCTTTTATATTGGATTTTGTCGCATGACAAACAACAATTATGTTTTTGTCATTGATTAGAAAACAAGTATGAAATTGTTTGGAGCAATTTCTTGTCAAGTAGTTAAGTGAAACTTTGTTAACGATTTGCACCAAATTAAGGCCATTCAGTAAGTCGGTTGGGAGACTACCTCTCATTCAAATCCAAATGCCATAACCAAGACTTAAACCCACACAGAGAGAGGGCCATGTGATTTCATGTTCTATACTCTTACCCTTAGACCAGTGATGTCCATAGGATTTGATACTGTGACTTTCTGGTTGGTATTTATCTGCAGCATAAATATATGGAAAAAAGTACTTAAATGTTACTGAAATTGTGATAGAGAAAGAGCTGAAGAAGACTCCGAAAGTCCCTGGAGCCCGTTTTACTAAACAACTTACGGAAAATGTTTGCTTAAGTCATAATTGATAAACATGGATAGTATCTTCAATGAAAGTACAATGTTGCAATGTGGCACTTCATTGGAAGTGTCACTTTGCAATATTGCTTTGTCCAATATTGAAATAAGAGGAATTGTTGTTTTAGACTTACGCAAATCTTAAGCGTAAACTGTTTAGTAAAACGGTACCCTGGTCAGACATCATTGTTTCAGGAAGGAATGCAACCTCGTCAGTGAGAGCCCAATGAAAAGAATGAATTGGAGATCCAATATCAGAACACCATAGTCCTCTGCTGCCCCAAACTCCTCACAGTAATCTCCCCTTGCTATGCTGCATCAATCACTGCCACCACAAGATTTTCATCCAGATATGGATGAAATTCAAATGATGCTGTTTTGTTAAGAGATTACTGGATATCTTAGTTGATTTAGTAACAATGTCTTATTGTATTGATTTCTGACCAGTTAAGTTGAAAAAAATTTGGTTTTGTTTATAAATAAAGCACAAATGGATTACAGTTGTTTAGTTTCGCCGCCATCTTTTAACGCCATTTTCGTTTCTAAGTAGGTGGTAATGTGACATTTGTGATGGCAGTGATCAAACCCATAAAGGGAGATCACTGTGAGGAGTTTGCTGATGCCCTCCCCAGTGACTAGGACACATGCACAGCAAATGGCAAACAAAATCAGGATTAAGTTGGTAAGTAAGTATAAAAAAATGGAAAAAATCAGCAATCAAATACAATTGGTTTTCAGGATGATATAATGATTAATCATGGGTGAATGCCATAAGACAACCCATAGTAAAATCCGGGCATAAACTGCCATGTTTTGTTGTGGCATTTTCTCCCAAAAACAATTCTTTGGAGAGGAAAGTTGTTATTACAATCGAATCAAACTTGAGAGGATTGCAGTATTTGCATGTGAAGTATACGATCGAATGTCAATTAGGTTCCGAAAAGCCTGGGCTCTCTCTGAAATATAACAGTCTCTTAACCGTTAGAATGCTGGGTAATTTTCTAAAAACATATTTTTGTGCCGTCTGCTTTTATAAACCTTATACAGCTGCTTAATTTTGATGATGAGAGATACTCAGAGTAGCAAATAGGTTAGATCACAGGCCAGCTGCCAATTTACTTGGCGGCTGGTCTGGATCTAACCTGTTTGCATAAGCATGAAGTCGGTTCCAGCACTATAAGGGTTAAAAGATTTCAGCACACCGATTTAGATTATTTGAATACAAGAAAGCATCATAAAGAATGTGGCGCCAATATGGAAACTGATGCCACATCAGGTTAACTCCTGATCTTTTGCTGATGACATTAGGCATAGATTGAAACATGCAATATTTCATTTGTGTTGGCCTTTTGTCTCAGTATATCAGTGTCTATAAAATTAGCTTTTCTACCAGATATCTTGATTTTTATGGAACTGCTGATCCCATTACCCCATTTTGCATATTGTGATAACTGTATAACTATAATTGCATAACTGTATGCCAAACATATCGCGGGTTCAATGCAATACTATACCATATGTTTATGAAGCACTTACTATAGTCTTGCATTGAACCCTTGATATGTCCATTTTTAATTGATGGACAATCTTTTTGATAAATTGATCATTTGTTTATGAGCAAATTTCTCATTTTGTAATGAAAACATTTTGTGATAAAAGATTTTATTGAGCTTTTTGTTTTGGATGTGCAAATGTGAGCACAATGTATTTGTTGAGAAATTGGGCTAAATGGTCAGTTCTTCAATTCTTTGTCCATGGGATTCAGGCTTGGAAAAGGAAACCTCGCTGCTTTGTAATTGGCCTCAAAGTATAACAGAAGCATTATTTTCTCCTATGTAACATATGAACTTTTATTTTCAAATTTAAATTCAAGATATCCTTTATTGAACCTAATTGACAAGTTAAACTTCCAGGTGACTGTTTTTGTTGTTATTGATTCGCCTACATTAGACAGGCAGAAATGACTTTGATCAACTTTAAATGTCAACCAAATTTTCTGTCATTGATTTGCTTGTTTGACTTGAGCATCTGTCCCCCTTTTTAAGATACTCTTCGAAGTATTGGCCATCAGGAAAAGTATAAATGATTAAAGCAATGCTCTTTGTTTATATGAGTTTTAACATTGCGTCAACATTATTTCAGTTATGTTGCGATACTAGACTCTCAAAGATGGAGGAAGATCCCATTCTCAACTGCCCATAAGGGCTGGTCAAGGTGGGTAGAACCATTGGCACTCTGTAAGTCAAACAAGCCTTTGATGAAAATTCAGATGCGGGTACCAGGAATTGAACCCACATAGAGAGGGGCCATGTTATTCCAAGTTCTGCACTCTTACCATCATGCAACGGAAGCCCCCAAAAGTAATGCTCTAGCATGGGGTTTTGTGACTGGTCCAAATTGAAAGAAACAGCAAATGATGAAGGCCAACAATTATTTGAAAGATAACAATGTCTTTTTTGGTGTTTGATGGGAACCATTGTGACAAAGGATGAAATTGCTTGCTTCAAGCAGTTCAATCTTTTCTCACAATGGTTCCTTAGTCATTCCTGAGCTGTTGTGACTTAAAACAGATACAGTGATGTCTCGTTAATCCGAACACGTCCGTTCCGAACAAAATGTCCGGATATCCGAATCATCCGGACTAATGAAGCAGATCATGTTCTTATACACATTAAGACATACACAGTCTGTATGCATTTGTATACTTATAACCCTTTAACAAAAGCCAAATTGTTGACCGTCCCAAATTAAAAGAGTTTGCAGACGACATTTCAAAATGTGATGAAGTTCAAAAATAATCTTCTAATATGGCAGAAAACATTGTGGGAAAAGGTGATATCTTGTCATGAGCAATTTCTCCTTTAACCACAATGTTTTCAAAGGTTGCTTGCAACAAACTGGTCAAATAATTCCGTTCCCTTACAATTTTGTTTGGATTGCGAGACATCCGGATAATCGGGGTCCGGATAAACGAGGCTCCAACGATATCGCTGCTTCAATGCCAGTCTTTAGTAAGTGCTTCACAAGCATGAAGCACTAACTATAGTATTGCACTGAATTAACCCTTTCAAAATAGGATAAAATGATATCAGTTAAACAGTTTGCCATCACAGATGCACCTTATTACAAGAGTCTGACAGTCAGCAACAAGGTTTGTAAATAGCAGAATAAACATCATGGGGAATTCATGATGTAATCTTTTACCTGTCAGATATTCCTATAACAAACAAGATTACATACAGGCTCATCTTTTTGAGTCTAAGACATTAACATTTAACCCTTTCCCAAAACAACAAATTTTCGACTGTTCCAAATTGAAAGAGTTTGCAGACGACATTTCAAAATGTGATGAAATTGGACAATAATCTTCTGATAGGGCAGAAAACATTGTGGGAAAAGGAAAAATTGCTCGCTAGGAGCAATTTCTCCTTTTCCCACAATGTTTTCTAAAGTCGTCTGCAACAAAGTCGTCAAATGTCTTTATTGTTTGGGAAAGGGTTAAACCCCTCTCAGCCGGATCTACAAGACTTTTCTGCAGCAGATGACATTAAAGGCAAATATAAAGATTATAACAGATTTCTTGAGAGACAACATTTAGTACCACCATTTTGCCCAGATTCACCAGTTCTAGGTTAGACCTCTGAAGTGTCTTGCCAAGAACCAAGGCAACCTGTTAACAAAGACATCAGTAGTTTAGACATGAAAAGGGCTAGGTTCACAAACAGGGTATTTTAGCCCAAACATTTTTCCGATACTAAAGTCATTTAATTCATAAAATTCTTTCATTTTCCCATAAAACACTTATAATTAATCTTGATAAAGATAATTAATTCTAAAAAAATCATTTTTTTCAAAAAGAATTTGTTTGTCATTTTCCCTGAATTTCTACCAAAACAGCGGTTTTTAGGCAATTTATTGTGGTATTTGATGAAAAAAAATATGAAGAGCCACAAGAGACACCAAGATTTTTTCAGACAATGATATCGAGCATATGATTAAACAATGGGCGAAAAATGGTGGTGTCGGGTGTGGCTCTTCATATCTTAAAATAAAGTTTTCTCATCTTGGATCTTGCCTAGGAAATCCACATTGACCGCAAACCATCATGTAAATTTCCATATTTAAAAGTTTTCTTTTTAAAAGAAACATTGCCAGAGTGTTCTGTGATGCATTAACATTGACTAAAGTGAAATTTCTATCGACAAAAGCAGCCGTAAAGAGCTAAGAGATAAAATCGTCTTGGGTTTCTCGTATCCGAATTGGTACTATCCGAATTCGTGATTTTTTTTAAGAACGCTATCCTTCGAATGTTTCTAATTCACGGAAACCGTCTGTGTCTAGTGCTAGTTGAAAATCAAATGTGAAAAGAAATGAAGTATTGAATGAGAGATTTCTTCTTTTTTCCCTTAATTATGAAAAATTGTGACATGTTTAAGTTATCTCCTGGAAGTCAACTCTTATCGCGATAACGTAAACAACGAATCAAATGCGACTGGATTAAATCACATTTTCTCTACAATATAGGACTTTATTTACATCGCAAATGGTTAATTTTCATTTCTATTTGATGAACATCATCTCTTATTTATTTCTAGGAGCTCAATTCGATCTTAAACCATGTTCAAGGAAACTTTTGAAACCCTAACGGTTGCCATAAACAAATGACTTAAAACATTATTTTCTCATTGCACGTAATACGTGGTTGGCTCAATGGTTTTGTCGATGGCCAATATTCTGGCAACCCTGGATCGATCCCAGCGGAAAGTAATTCTTTTTTTTTTTTAAATTCCCTTTTTTTTCCCCAGCAATTCATGTTTTTGATTAAAGATAATACTGGGATTATTGTTAATGCTTTTGATTGAATATATTCTCAACTTGATGAACCTGAATGCTGTGTTGTGACCATGCTTTATGTGTAGTTGTTCAACTTATAGATTTACATATCCAGATAGATTTCTGTAAACATTGTTTACAGTGATTTATAGTCACAACTAAAATAAATATACATGATAATTTTCCACACTACGTTATCATGTAAAATGATACCAGACAAATATCACTGATTTTCATTGACATGATTTAATTTTGAGGCAATACTTGTTAAAAATTTTCCTACAACATCTAGAAATTTATGTTAGAATATTACATAAATGATTTTATGTGTAGTTGTTCAACTTATAGATTTACATATCCAGATAGATTTCTGTAAACATTGTTTACAGTGATTTATAGTCACAACTAAAATAAATATACATGATAATTTTCCACACTACGTTATCATGTAAAATGATACCAGACAAATACCACTGTTTTGATATAAAGTCAGATTGAATGTATCAATCAACAATGATTTTCATTGACATGATTTAATTTTGAGGCAATACTTGTTAAAAATTTTCCTACAACATCTAGAAATTTATGTTAGAATATTACATAAATGATTTTTATTGCCAAGTTTGCATGATTTGATTTATTTACTTTAAAGCTAGAAATGGCTGTAATTTACAAATATATTCATTAACTTATGCAGATTAAAAACAAGAGGGTCATGGTGGCCCTAAAATCGCTAACCTGCGATTACAACCTGTTTGAAGAATAAGATAGAAACAGTGTTTTCTTTTACACAAGGTTTCTTATGCATTTACCTAGTGACATTATTTTGATTCCCATTTAGAAGTTTGACACTGTATGCTTGATGTTGGTCATTAAGATGGTACATACTTCTTACAATGTGGAAACTGAATATTTTACTTTTACAGGTTATATGTACGAAGATCAGCCTGTACTTTCGTCCAGTATAACTTATCGTTATCGTTTTGGCATATTAAGACATAAGCAAAGACAAAACGGGTTATTATTATTTTTTTGGAACTTTAAATTGTAGAATATGGTGAAATAAAATATGTCTTCCACTCCTCCTGGATGCTCCTCATGAAAAGGTTTGTGAGAAGATGTCTATTAAGTTATAAACTCTGCCATACATGTTTATAGTGAAAACGCGACACATTTAAAGTTCAACACACCCTGGCGACAGTGCTTTGTGAGATATCCTAATTCTTCGAACAATCTCTAAAATCGGACCCCAAAGAACATAACAGTGATATCATTTTGAAATCCCGCTAGTTGTTGGTGACAAGATTTTTTTTAAGGTTTTCACCATTTATGGGTATGCCAGCCATCTTGGTTAAAGTTTCTCCCCTCCACCTAGGTATGCTCCATATTTAAACATATATTTGTTTTACATTGATTGTGAAGGAATATTAAAGATTCTTCAAAGCCACTCTCGATGACTGCTTCCTGGATACTAAACCAGTAATGATATCAAATTGAAATTGGACCAGATATATGGAAAGAAAAAATGCCTATTAAGTAAAAAAAAAAATACCATACATGTAAATAATAAAAACGCATTCAAAGTTTAAAGCACCCTAGTGGCTATGTTTTTTCGAGATATAAAAATTCTATCAACAATCTTAAAAAAAGAAGCCCCAAAGAACATTCCTATGAAATTATTTTGAAAACTGACCAATGGTTTCTGACAAGAAGATTTTTTAAGCTTATACCAAATATGGACATGGCAGCAATCTAGTTATGCATGGAATGATTTTCTTTTAAAAAAATTTTCTCCCCGCTACGTTGGAACGCTTCAAATGATGTTAAATTAATATTGCCCTAGAGGTTTGGGAGGGAAAAAATTGCCTACCAAGTTAAACAGAATTACTATACATGTATAAAGTGAAAACACAACCATGTTCAAAGTTCAATGCGCCCTGGAGGCCATTTTTTTCGTGATATCAAAATTGAAGAGTCTTTAAAAATGGGCCCCTATAGAACATTCCTGTGAAATCATTCTGAAATCTTACCAGTGATGTCTGACAAGTCTCTTAGAATTACAGAAATGCCCCCTTTTGTTAACAACTTTCAAGAGCATCACCCAACGGACATACCTGTGAAGTTAAGCTGAAACCAGCTCAGTGGTTTTGGCGAAAAAGATGTTTAAAGATATTGTTGACGACGCATGACAGACGACGTACGACAGACAACGGAGAATCACAACAGCTCACCATGAGCACTTCAAGCTCAGTTAAGCTTTAAATACAATAAGATAATGCAATTTACACTTTATGTCCATGATTACATAACGATTATCAACTAGGTAATGAAAAAAGTCTATTACATTACATTTGATAGGTTGCCATTTTTGTACCTTTTTGTTTGAAAGATAGTACTTGTTTCCATGGCAACATAGAATTATCCTAATATTTACATTTCTTTGTGCAAGAACAATAACAACTTTTGTTGACTGATAGACATCTGATATAATTTACAAATTAAGGTATAAAATGATATCAAGTACAAATCAGTAAATCTCAATAGGTCTCAAACCTAAAAGATATCGTTGTGATTTTGGGTTACCATGGAATCTGAAGGTTAAAGTTCTTATTTATTTTCAAAATCAAACATCTTCAATGTTGAGTTTGATATTTATACCAGCCAAAGCAATTAAAAACTGAAGATAATCACATGCCATTCTTGAATTGTCAAAAAAAGGAAAAAAAAAACTTCTTTAACGTTGGTTGCTATGGTAACTAAATAAGAAGAAAATACGTCATGATCATTCTTGTTTCTTGTCAAGCATATAATTTGGCACATTCATGTAAATTTTCATGAGTTTCTGAAACAGGGCCGATTTTCACCCTAAGTGAACCTAGCCCTTTGGTTATTTGGTAAAGGATGTCCTATAAAGCCTAGAAGAGTATATAATTCATATCTATATATGTGTGTGCATCAACAAACAAAGAAACTATGAACCAAAAGTTACAATTTTTAACATGATTTTTTGACACATTTGACACATTTTCGTCTACATGTTTCTAGTTAACATTTGTCTCATCTTTAACATGTTATCTTCTGGGGCTCGTTTTACTAAACAACTTACGGAAAATGTTTGCGTAAGTCATAATTGATTAACATGGATAATATCTTCAATGAAAGTACAATATTGCAATGTGACATGTCATTGGAAGCGTCTCGGAGAGACGATTCCAATGATGTGTTACTTTGCAATATTGCTTTGCCAAATATTGAAATAAAAGGACTTGTTGTTTTAGACTTACGCAAATCTTAAGCGTAAACTGTTTAGTAAAACGGGCCCCTGGAATTTAAACACTTTGTCAAACAGAACCCTTTCTTACAATTAGCATGAAACAACTCTGACAAAAGGATAAAGTGCTCCCCCTAATTCAAGTAATCTATTCTTTCTTGTCATAGTGGTTTCTTAACCCATATAGTGCTGGAACCGACATGATGCTTATGCAAACAGGTTAGATCCAGGCCAGCTGCCAATTAAATTGGTGGCTGGCCTGTGATCTAACCTGTTTGCTGCTCTGAGTATCTTTCCTTATCAAAATAAAGAAGATATTTAAGGTTTTGGAACGGAGACAAACACAAAAATTTATTTTTAGAAAATTACCCAGCAATATAAGGGTTAAGTCCTCTGCTTTGAATTGAAGCATGTGTCAACACGAAGAAAGATGTTTAGAGAGTAATGGTGCCTGACAGTGCAAGAACGATACACTTCTGCTCAATTAGATCTATGCGAAAGATTAGGGTAATTAATCAGGGCATTATGCAAGTCCTTCTGGAACATTAAGAACATTAGAGACTGTCCTAATCAGATAAACAAGTTGACAGTTGCACCAATCTAGGTGCTGGTTAACATCAGATCCAGTTAGAGATTGGATTATTTCCTTCTTTTTTGCCCCCCCAATAAAAAATCAAAGCAATGAAAGTAGTTTTATATGCACTGGTGCAAAAAGTAATGGGAAAAGTTTCCAAGCATTCTTGTTTCAGATGTTAAAGGTCTAAGATAAAACCATCCTTTGAGGCAGATTATACAAGTGTGAGTAACCTATGGAATGGAAAAAAATGCTTTTCTAGATTTTGAATCTGGTTTTTATTACATTTCGAAAATCATTCAGTTACATTGTATCCACAAACCATATTAACATTCCAACAAAGTGCTATCTTTTTCTGGCCTTGAAAACCCATGCAATCCAGTCATCTATGTGTGTTTAACTGTGAATTCATTTGCATTAAGCTTTCCTGAATTCCACAGTTCTAGGCCATGGCTCTGAAGTGTCTAATCAAAGGACACTGTCAGGTAATTGAGGGGTTTGAACCTGGAACCCCAGAGTTCTAAGACCACCACCTTCACCACCGAGCCATGCAGGACCCTCATTCCAATCATAATATACAATTGATGACCAAAAATACCTGCTTTTATTTTTTGGCATTTGGTATGACTCAGCTTTGTTATTTCATCAATAAAAGTTATGATCGTCAGAATTAGGGATTTGAGACCAGGAGTGCCATGTTTAAGCCCTGAAACTAATAATTTCCTTGATTGTTTGTTTGATTACTGTCCTATCAAAGTTTCTGTGCGTCATAGGATTACTTTTTGAAATATAATAAAGATTGATTTAACATTTCAGCAGAAAAACCAATAGCTTATAAGATGAATTTTGACATTTTTTTTTCATTTTATAAAAATCCGAGGGAAATCTGACATAATCTAAATATAGCGTCAAGCTATGAACAACCGGTCACGTGATGCTCATGTGATACTAAGACTACACACTGAAAACAAAAATGGATGCTGACGCTAGTATCTTCTAAATAAGGTGTACATTGTCTTGTGACAGCCCATGTGACGCAACTAATTACCATATAGCTGTAGTAACATACAAAAGTCGAGGCCGTGGGGGTTTTCAATCAATATCCACATTTATACCGCGATTTCGGCAATTTTTTTAATGAATATTTGATAGAAGCATAGCTGAATACCATACACAATTTCTACTTTTTACCTATATATAATTAGTGTATGACGTCCAGGATCTTTAGTGTACAGGACTCAATCTTGATAATCTTATAGTAAATGTTCCTTGGATAACCTACCAGTACTAGGCTAGAAACAGTGTCTTACCAAAGGACATTCTATTGCAAAATAGATGATTTCCATTAAGGTTCAAACCTGGTGGGCCCCGGTCTCTAGTTTCAGACGCTAACTGTTACGCAACCACAAATCCCCTTCTCTTGGGATTGCTCTTAGACAAAGCAATATTGTCTAGGCTAAAAACTGGTAGATCATCCATCAATTTGTAAATGGAGACATAACAATAACTGATGACACCCTTATGTCCCCTTAGGGCGTGGTAATATAACTGGGATAATCTGTTAATACATCTATGCCTAAACAAAGATTACTACAACAGTTAAGATCAATTTCCAACAAGTAATGGCTAGGTTCAACTTGTCCTAACCAATAATTCAGTTTGTCATCGACATAAGGACAAGTGTTAATGTTGATTCCAGTAACTTAACAAATCTTTAACCTACAACCCCTACCCCACACTCCCTATCCCCGCAGCCTTACCCCCACCCCCTAAAAAAGAAATGCCATGATGTTATATGTTATCAAAAGACAGACTGAACACTGTTCTTGAATTGGCCACAGGGCTAAGCCAATAACATGCTGGTAGTACTACAGTATGTTTGTGATGTATGTATACCTTTGACCCTTTTCCAAACAACAAATTTCCGACTGTCCCAAATTGAAAGAGTTTGCAGACGGCATTTCAAATTGTGATGAAATTGTGAAACAATCTTCTGATAGGGCAGAAAACATTGTGGGGAAAGGAGAAATTGCTCATCATGAGCAATTTCTCCTTATCCCACAATGTTTTCTAAAGTCGTCTGCAACAAAGTGGTCAGATGTCGTTATTGGTTGGGAAAGGGTTAAGCAAGGTGTCTGGTTAGATAAGTGCACATCACTCATGTGCTTATTACATATATTGAACCTTTACCGCTGTCCCTGTATTCTAGAGATCAGTGGCAGACAACTTTCAAATACCTATATATTGTTTAGTTAAAAAAAATTTATTTTACATTGATTGTGACGGAAGCTTGAAGCTTATTAAATTCACTCTCGATTTCTGGATACTAAACCAGTGGTTGTGCTATTTTGTGGGCTTGTCCCTGCATTTTCACCTTGCAGTTTCACATTGCAGTTTCATCTTGCAGTTATGGGGAATTAAAGTAACGGAATTTAAGCAGTATAAGGATCAATACTTCTCATTTAAGAACATAAAATCCAATTATAAAATGGGATGAAGGAAAAGAGCTATCTTAAATGCTAAAGATTCTGATAATCGCATGTAAAAGCACAATCAAAAATATTGATTCCACAAAAGTTGTGAATATTTAGCAGCTGCAACTCAATATCTTTAATAACAGCAGGATGAATGAATGGTGCTTTAGGGTGCATCAACATCTAAGGTCATTTAGCGAGCATTATGATGATATGGATAAACATGTATTGAAAAAATTGCAGGCTGAAAAAAGTATTTTGTTTACGAAAAATGAATGAGAATTTGTAATAAATAAATCATATTTAATAGAAAATGTATAATGAATTAATAATATTAAATAAATAATTTGTAATGAATGTATGACATTAATTAAATAATTTGTGATGTGTTAATGATATTTTATATATGAATATTTTATATGGATAAGGAATCACAATTTATTGTAAATTCAGTAGGTGCAATATTTAGGACTGGTTGAGTATCCAGGAAGCAGTCATTGAGAGTGAGTTTAATTATCAATCTGAACACATCGGGTTTATCAAATGAAAACACCTCTGAAATAATAGGGATGACGCCATATTAGTTCCCAGTGGAATGACGTCACTTCACTTTCATGTTTAAAAATAGATCCTAAATGTGAAATCTAAAAAGTCGTTCAATTTGATTGAGGAAACAACTTTACATGTCACAACAACAATTTTGCAATTTGGTATGAGTTACTGATAAAAAGATTATTTAAAAGGATGTCCAACACTTCCATACACATTGAACTACTTAACTTGCACGTAAGTAGCCGTAACAAATGATTGTAAAATAAATAAGTTTTAACTTACTCATATGAATTGTGTCTTAACCCTTTAGCAAACAATAATGACATTTGACCAGTTTGTTGCAGACGACTCTAGAAAACATTGTGGAAAAAGGAGAAATTGCTCTTAATGAGCAATTTATCTTTTTCTCACAATGTTTTCTGCGCTATCAGAAGATTGTTTTTCAATTTCATCACATTTTGAAATGTTGTCTACAAACTCCTTTAATTTGGGACAGTCGAAAATTTGGCATTTGCTAAAGGTTTAACAATCCCAAAACAAAAACAAAGTCAATTAGACATGAATCTTTTAGCAGATGAAGCAGACGGGCTATAAATTATGATACAGGATGGTGTGGAAACCGCTTTGTACTGACTCCAACAATAATCAAAAGTCTGTCTTCCCTAATAAATTGATTGAGGTTCCATTTTCTTTTCTCACCACATTCTGCCCGCAGGGACATGCAACGGGTATTCTTTTTTTCACAACTTTTCGTTTTGTCTCTAAATATATCTAGATTAGGAATTGTAACTGCGGCTATATATGTTTATATCAAAAGAGCTGTTCAATAGACATTAGCAGTGAACAAATATTTGTTTCTGAGGTATGAAGTTGCACACAGATTCAAACTAAGATTTTTCAAGTACCAAGAGGGGAGTTTAATTTGCTTAGAATCCAAATTGGAGTTATGGGACTTGGTCAGTTACCTTCCATTATGATTCTAAGTAATTGTGAGAAGTTTCAATCTATTCCCTTCTGTAGTCAACCAGATACCAACTTGCATGCAAACATTCATAGAAATACAGAAATATAGATACATGTTTAGAATCTAAGCTAGAATTACTTGAAAGCTTGGGCCTGTCTCATATGTTATTAGCCGTGACACAAAACACAAAATTTGTAACCCTACAGTTATGTCAAAGGTGTATTTCTCAGGTTACGATCGCTTCTGATGCTTTGAATTTAGACCATTCCCGTGTAGTTTGTCACACTGCTTTTCAAACAGCATGTAGCCCCTAATCTGCTCAACATTATTACCTCATTTATTAGGCCAGCATGTTTCATCTTGTTCCGTCCCGATGTAACATAGAGTTGAATTTAAATCAGAGACATTTTTTGGTCGTCTTTTAACCAATTTCAAATGATTAATGCAAAATCCATGGAACATTTATTTCTAATCATTTACATTTGGACGCTGTCACAATAAAGACTCTCTTTCTACAATCTTTGAAACCAATCATTTTATAAATCAAAACCACTTGAACAAGTTTATTATTGTATTATTGCAAATAATAAATGTTTTTATTGAAGATAAAGTTTCTTTAAATCTTTTAATGAGCAATTTCCCCCTTTTCCCACAATGATTTCTGCCCTATCGGAACATTAATTATCAATTTCATCACACTTCGAAATGTCATTTGCAAACTCTTTCAATTTGGAACAATAAGAAATTTGGCGTTTGGTAAAGGATTAAGTACATTTTAAGAACACATGTCCTGAGTCGATCCACTCTTCAAGCAATTTACACAGTGTCCAAGAAGGGCTTTTCACATAACACAGCCATTTTTGTCGTCTTGTCTGAAATTTTGATGAAACTAACGCGATGGAATAGCAAAATTGGTTTTTTGTAAGACCAAGAATGTAGAGACTGCACAAAGTTGATTGATGCATTAACAGTGAGGAATGTCCTAGAGAGAAATCCACATGAAAAAAAAAAGAAACAAAAGTCTATTCTCAATTACAATAACTTAAAGGTCTTTTTTCACATATTTAAGGAAATTTTGATGTTAAAAACTCTGTTTCTTTTAAACTGCATACCAGCTGTACTGTATGAGATGTAATGGAGAATTGTTATTGGAAGTGAAATTAGTTCATATCTAAGTATTAAGAGTCTGTATTATTATTATCAATGAATAAATATGTATTCAGATCCAAAAGCATTGTAATGGTTTTAAAATCCATTGCATATTTATGTGACGAGCAATTTCTCCTCTTGTCACAATGTTTTCTTAAGTCATGTGCTACAGGTGCATCAGGACTTGGAATATTTGAAGATAAGTGTTAAATAGACAATTAATTTTTGATATGTCTGTGGCAGGTGGCATTCCATAATAAACATTATGAATTGCCTGATTAAATATTTCCTAAGCCGTGCCAATTTCTTATCTTCCCTTAAAGTTATGTTTCAAAAGACGGCTAAAATGAAACAAACAATATAAGGTAGATTGTCATATGTTATTAACAGGCACCATTAGCTATGTTCCATTCATCTCCCAATGCTGTTCAAGCTATATGACATACAAAACCATGTCTAAACTCACGTCTCCACAACTGGATAACTATGCAAAAACTAAAATGACATGACTGAAGTAATGTTCATGATTGCATAGAAATTGTAAAACAAAAGATGTTCTTTAATGAGGAGAGGGAAGATTTTTTTTTCTTTTTGATGGGATTTAAACACCATTTCAACAATGTTCCAGCAGTATTACGGCTTTTCCTGGGATTCCACAGTACAAGACTAGGGCTCTGAAGTGTTTAGCCAATGGGCACATCAAATAAGTCATCAGAGTCAGTGAGTAATGGATCCCAGGACCCTGTGTATAGTACAGAAGTTTTCTACTATAACCTTATTGGTCCACACCATTTCACAGAATAGTTTTGGGCGTTGGGAAATCACAGAAATAGTTTTGTATGTGGTAGAAAGTAAATTCCTTTTGTAAGAGGCAAACATTTAAACAGATTTGGTCAAGTGTCTTCAAACAGTTTCTTCTAGGAAAACAACCCCTTTAAATCATCAAATTTTGGGTTCAATTAAAAGTTATAGTAAGTCTTCCACTTTTGTTAAGGTCCTTATTATTGTCTTGCACTGAATCCTTGAATTATTCCTGATAAACAATGTCAAGTTTCGCCCCATAATTATGAATTCCTTCGATTGCTGGTTCCCGATCTAATGGATACAATCTCGCCATTGTTTGGTTCCCATATGATTAACAGTTTACTCCAAGTGATAAGTTATGAGGAATTTAGCCTCAACATTGTTTCAGTCAATCATACACACAATATCCCCTCTAGACAGAATGTCTGTATCTAGAAGAGCAGTTGGACCCTTTACCAAACGCAAAATATTCCAATTGTACCAAATCGAAAGAGTTTGCAGACGACATTTTGAAATGTGATGAAATTGAAAAATAATCGTCTTATAGGGCAGAAAACATTGTGGGAAAAGGACAAATTACTTGTCAAGAGCAATTTCTCCTTTTCCCACAATGATTTCCAGAGTTGTCTGCAACAAACGGATTAAATGTTGTTATTGTTTGGTAATGGGTTTACTCTGTTTCTTGATGCAGGATCGTTTGACTTCTCCAAATTGAAAGCATCATCAGACAAGGTTAAATCAAACATTAAAAAAGTCAATGACCTTTAGTGATACTGAGTAGAAGTCACAAATAGCCTCCTTTATGGTCCAGTGGGAAACTAAATTTCCTACTACTAATGCCTCTAGAAAGTCTATGTGAATATAAAATTCAAATAGTAGACCAGTTTTAATCAAGGAACATTTACCAGCTGTACAGAGGAATCTTTTGGAAATGCAATGTACACATGATCCTAGTCTTAGAACTGATTTGCATTTTATTTGTTTTTTGTTGGGTTAATCGTCATCATGTCAACAATTTTTGTTTTGTTTCGTTACTGCTTTCCTAGATTTACGCGTATTAGGCAAGGGCTGGTTTGCATACTAGAAATCATAATGAGGGTTCAATGCAAGACTATAGTAAGTGCTTCATGCTTATGAAGCACTTACTATAGTCTTGCATTGAACCCTCGATATAAAGGTAAAATATATCTGAAGAATTGTTGAAAACGACATTCAAAATCTACTGACGCTAATAGACAATCTTTCCAATTAAAAGATACTGGGGTTCAATGGATGTAATGTTGACACAACTGATGAAAATCCTTACAATTCATCTGTCTGACTGATGGCCCTTCAAACAATGCTGATCAATATAAACAAGTCCTTTTGGATAACACGGAGATATTATTTGAACACTTTCATTCATGTAGTTGCACTTTCACACACCTTCATCTGATGTGACAAAACAAGAAATTACTCATAATGAGCAATTTTCTGATTTGTCAAATTGGTTTTTATTCACACCGAGAAATGGTCATTTCTGATATGTTGTATTGGCTTCAGAAACAGATGTAGCAAAAGAAATTGCTCATAATGAGCGATTTCTTCTTATTTTGTCACAAGGGTTTCTTTACAACCCTCGACTGTTTGACAAAACCATCAATTAAAAGCAATGATATAACTGCACGATTGCTAAGAATCACTTAATCTCAATATTTTAACAAAAAAAAAAACTATATCTGGTAATCACTTTCAACCTTGACTTTTATCAGTTTGACCTCTAAGGGCTTCAAGGTCGTTGGCATGGATACACCCCAGACAGGGCTGACAGGACTCACCATAACCACATTTTATGAAGCAATCAGGCAAGAAATGGTGTTTTCCGTCTACAATAAATCATAGCATCGCCAGTCTGCTCCCCCTCTGTCACGTAACTTGTCCATTTTCTTACTAACTCCATTTCCCGTAAATTACTGGGTTCCTTAGGCCGATGATTGATGCATGCTTCAAGAGGGACTTCGTTTGTAAGGATTGCATTTAACCCATTACCTCTGGTTACCCTAGATTGGTGGATTGTGCTGAAAACATCATTATATGTAATCTTCTTGCTTATGTAAGTTGAAAATTCTTTCATGGTTATCAACAGTTTCCAGTGTTCAGTGCAATACTATTGTAAGTGTTTCACATTTGTGAAGGTCTTCCTATAGTCTTGCACTAAAAATACAGACTATAATTTTGGTATTTGAATTTGTAAAGATTCAAATTATTGTCTATAGCTGAACCCTTTGATTTGATTATCAAGTATGAAAAATGATGTTTGCTATGTATCAATAGGTAAGGAAGTATTGTGATGACAGGATAGATAGCCTGTCTGAAAGAAAAAGAAATTTTAATAATACTTAACTATAACACCTAACACTGACTCCTAACTCAATAATACCTAACTATAACACCTAACTCTGACTCCTAACTCCATAATACCTTACTCTAACACCTAACTCTACACCTAACTGACTCCAATAACTCCATAATACTAAACTCTAACTCTTAATTCTGACTCCTAAATCCATAATACCTAACTATAATACCTAACTAACTCTGACTCCTATAACTCAATAATACCTAACTATAACACCTATCACTGACTCCTATAACTCAATAATACCTAACTATAACACCTAACTCTTACTCCTATAACACAATAATACCTAACTATAACACTTAACTCTGACTCCTATAACTCAATAATACCTAACTATAACACCTAACTCTGACTCCTATAACTCAATAATACCTAACCATAACACCTAACTCTGACTCCTACAACTCAATAATACCTAACTATAACACCTAACTCTGACTCCTATAACTCCATAATACCTAACTCTAACTCTTTACTCTGGCTCCTAAATCCCAAACTCCTCAGAGTGATCTCCCTTTATGGGGATGATCACTACCATCACCAATGTCACGTGACCACCTACTTAGAAACGAAAATGGCATAACAAGATGGCGGCGAAACTAAAAAATTATAATCCATTAGTGCTTTATTTATAAACAAAACCAAATTTTTTTCCAACTTAACTGGTCAGAAATCAATACAACAAGGTATTGTTACTAAATTAACTAAGATATCTAGTAATCTCTTAACAAAACAGCATCATTTTAATTTCATCCAAATCTGGATGAAAAATCTTGTGGTGGCAGTGATCGATGCAGCGTAGCCAGGGGAGATTACTGTGAGGAATTGCCTAAATCCATGATACCTAACTCTTACACCTAATTCTAACACTTACTCCATAATACATAACTTTGCAGCATCTACTGCAGATGACTTAAGAAACCACTGTAACAAAAGGATAAATTGCTCCTAATAAGCAATTATCCATACTGTTATAATTTCAAATAGCTTCTACCCATTTGCACAATGAATTTGTCAACTGTCAGTTTGATTTTGGCTAGTCAAGAATTCCCATAGTGGGGAATTGGTTAAATACATACTAATGGAAAATGATTAATGAGGACACCCATTATGATGAAAATGGGGCAAATTCTAGCTTTTTAATCATGAATTTACATACTAGAGTGATTAAAAAGTGAAATGCTTACAGGATTATCATAAACCTATAAAACATGAGTGATTGAGAGCAGAAAATCAATTGTTCTTGTTTTCTGAATAATTTCCGAGCTGTTAAAACATGACAATTTCCGGGAAAGTCAGCGTCAATGTGTTTGATGTATTGTTTACTAGCATGCTCAACCACTTACTGAATGATTCCACACTTAACCAATTACCAAACAATAACGGCATTTAACCAATTTGTTGCAAACAACTATGGTAATCATTGTGGGAAAAGGACACATTGCTCTTACCAAGCAATTTCTCCTTTTCCCACAATGTTTTCTACCTTATCAGAAGATTATTCTACAATTTCATCTCATTTTAAAACGTCGTCTGTAAACTCTTTCAATTCTGGACAGTCAACGGTTTGTTGTTTGGTAAAGGGTTAACAGTCTGATGTGATAAAACCTAACTAACCACTGTGACAAAAGGATGAACTGCTGAGCAATCTTTATTTGCATAACCATAATTTCGACACAATATCATATGGAAAAGGTTTATTTCAATACTTTAAAATTATTGCCTGTTGCTTGGAATTTAAAACAGTAATAAAGTCCTTTGCATGGTGTTTAAGGCTATACCAACATTTTTTTTTCAGTTATGCAAAAGTTTTCCTGGATCCACCAGTACTAGGCCAGGGCTCTGAAGTGACATCTGCTAAAGGTCACTCCTTCAAAACCAGAGGTGTCAGTGGGCCTCAAATCGAGTTCTACACAAAGTCTTAATTTGCATAACTTGGTTTCCTCCATCCATTATACAGACAGACATCTTCTTAACAATATTGTTGTTGTTGGCAGCTTTTATATTGCTTACAATCATCACCTACAGAAACTTTTAAAAAAGATTGAAATTGGTTACAAACTATCATTTCAAATTTCATTACCTGCAACAAAACACATATCTTAAAACATCTGCTTTTTAACGTTTTGTTTATGTGAGAATTAACACCATGTCAACAGTATTTCAGTTCTGGTTCAACTTTCCTGGATTTCATCAGAACTAGGCAGGGCTCTGCAGTGTCTTACCCAAGGACACCCCCACGAAAATTGACTTTTTTCATAAGGAATTACAAAGAAGGGGTGCCAAACAGTGAGCTCTCGCCATAAATTGGTCCAACAAAAATAACAGTTCAGTTAAAACTTATTCATTTTACATCAAATGTGGTACAAGTGCTTACAAATTAAATTGATCAGTCTCAATTTTGCTTCCTGGATCATAACCAGTACCCCAGCCTAAGTGTGGGTTTGTCCCACCTTGTGGCTAACAAGAATCAAACCAGGGGCTCACAATCGGTACACGTTTAACAGCCTGACATTCTACCACTGAACCACTGTTGCCCACAAAAGATAACATTTTCTAGATTATGTGAAGGGAGAGTGGTCTAGAGCTAGAGTATCAGCCTCGGGACACAAGGGTCTTGAGTTTCAATCCTTTGAGTATTGGAATTTGCCTTGCAACCTTTCGTTGATCCACATTTGGGGCGAGTGTTTGCTATGTATCCAAGAAGCAGAATTGAGAGTGATTTATCTAAGTTGTAAGAACATGTTTCACAATTGATGTAGAATGAATGAGTTTAACCCATTACCAAACAATAACGACATTTAAAGATTTTGTTGCAGATGGCTCTGGAAAACATTGTTGGAAAAGGAGAAATTGCTCATTACGAGCAATTTCTCCGTTTCCCACAATGTTTTCTGCCATAACAGAAGATTATTTTCCAATTTCGTCACATTTCGAAATGTCGTCTAAAAACTCTTTCAATTGGAAACAGTCGAAAATTTGGTGTTGGGGTAAGGGTTAAACTAAAAGACAACAGTACACTGGACAGATAGGACCTGCCCACACAAGGGTACCTGGCTCACCTGAATAGACAGAACAATTCCTGGAGACCCAGATTTATGACTTGTTCTCACAGACTTTCAGACAGGTGAATAATAGATGAACCTCGCACTCCATCTAACCCTTTTCTATAGATAGTAGACAGTTTTCTCCTCTCTTTTTTCTTCAGGATATAATTTCATTTTCAACAATTTGCAATAATATTGTTGTGACAACTCACCTATTCTTGCTCACTGCTTCATATATACCAGGGTTGCATTTTACTCTACAGTTTAATTACACCAAGAATGGATGCAAGTTAAAAATGTCATTGCTTCTTATTTCAATTCAATTCACCTATCACGTCATTGGTTGCGTCTCTCCAAGATGCTTCCAATGATGTGTCATATGCCAATATAGTACTTTTGTTCAAGGTTATCCATGCATATTGGTTTTGCGTTAAGCAAACATTTTCTTTACCATATTTAGTTAAACGCTACCAAATACTGGTCTGTCCATCCAGCCTTCGTTTTCAATAGAAAGGACCGTTGAACACATGATTGCAAGTAAAGCATAGGGTCTTTTTCCATTAATTATGTGCCGGGCATTGGAAAATTAATTAATAAGTGTTAACAAGATTTTAAAATAAAGAAAAACAATAAACATTTAGTTTGGTTTGAGCATACACAACTATTATTTTCTTTGGTCTAATCAAATATCTAAGGAATAAGTTGAGAATCCCTTTTGGTTTGTTTTAGCTTTATTCTCACTGATCTACAATACACCCAGGTGTATGAAAAGCTTTTTGTTTCCTGGAGTTATAGGTTACATCAGAAATTAGGCATGGAAATTGCTCTTACATAAAACATGCACTGAGCAGAATTACAGATATATCAAATAACAACATAAAAATGTTTATCAAAGATTCGGGAGGATTGGAACCTTCAGGATTGTCTTTTATGTTGTATATTATCATAGTTAATAAATTGGTTTGATATAAAACAGCACTTTGTCAGTCCCGCCTAGTTTGAAGCACGTAAAAATAAAACCAGTCAATGGAAAAACAAAAATATCCATGCTTAATTGAATAATCAGCAATTAAAGATAACAATTGTGATAAAAGAATTCATGATGGGTATCTAGAATCTCTTTGTAATTAGGATAGATGCATAATCATGTCTCTGAAAAGAGTATGCCAAACAACGAATTTGGAAATAAACATTTACTGTTTGCTAAAATTTTTTAATCAAATCATAAATAACATATACTTTGTTTTTCTTTTTAATTTTCATCACCAGGAAACATGGAGACTGAAGACAGAAATTTCGAGAAAGTAACTAATATCTCATTTTAAATGCTAGATAATTTCATACCTTTACGCTTTACCAAACGCCAAATTTTCGACTTTCCCAAATTGAAAGAGTGACATTTCCAAATGTGTTGAAATTGGAAAGTAATCTTCTGAAAAGAAATAATTGCTAATTATGAACAATTTCACCTTTTCCCACAATGTTTTCCAGAGTTGTCTGCAATAAAGTGGGTAAATGACGTTATTATTTAATAAGTTAAAAGATAACTAGTTCCATTTGCAAAAAGAGAGATTCCAATCTAGTGCATCAATCAACTGATTCAAGCTGGTGACATAAAATATGATCAAATTCAAAAGCCAAACTTTTAAACTGGTCCAAATTGAAAGCATAAGCAGTCCCCAACTATGTGGTATGAAATACAATATTTTGAAGGAAGAAACAACATATTGCTCACCTACAAATATCATTAAAAAGATAACTGAATGTGAGTTACATGCACTTTATCATTGCCAGACTATTGTATTTATCACCAGACAGTGAACTTTTATGACTGTTCCTGCAATAGGCATAACAAATGATGATAAAATTATCATAAAACAAAAGCTTGGCTCTTCCATCCTTTACCCATATGGTGCAGTTTCAAATTTAAAATTGTGAAAAAAAGCTGTACTAGTAAGTTTGAAATCAAAAGAGTAAACATAGAGTTCATGTGATAGACAGTTATGAATAAAAATTCACATCAAAGCCTTCTTGTGACACTTAGTTTTGAATCAAAATATGCAATGAAGAGTTCTTGAAATACTAGGTTCGGAATCAAAATATGCAATGAAGAGTTCTTGAAATACTAGGTTCGAAATCAAAATATGCAATGAAGAGTTCTTGAAATACTAGGTTCGGAATCAAAATATGCAATGAAGAGTTCTTGAAATACTAGGTTCGGAATCAAAATATGCAATGAAGAGTTCTTGAAATACTAGGTATCGGAATCAAAATATGCAATGAAGAGTTCTTGAAATACTAGGTTCGGAATCAAAATATACAATGAAGAGTTCTTGAAATACTAGGTTCGGAATCAAAATATGCAATGAAGAGTTCTTGAAATACTAGGTTCGGAATCAAAATATGCAATGAAGAGTTCTTGAAATACTAGGTTCGGAATCAAAATATGCAATGAAGAGTTCTTGAAATACTAGGTTCGGAATCAAAATATGCAATGAAGAGTTCTTGAAATACTAGGTTCGGAATCAAAATATGCAATGAAGAGTTCTTGAAATACTAGGTTCGGAATCAAAATATGCAATGAAGAGTTCTTGAAATACTAGGTTCGGAATCAAAATATGCAATGAAGAGTTCTTGAAATACTAGGTTCGGAATCAAAATATGCAATGAAAAGTTCTTGAAATACTAGGTATGGAATCAAAATATGCAATGAAGAGTTCTTGAAATACTAGGTTCGGAATCAAAATATACAATGAAGAGTTCTTGAAATACTAGGTTCGAAATCAAAATATGCAATGAAGAGTTCTTGAAATACTAGGTTCGGAATCAAAATATGCAATGAAGAGTTCTTGAAATACTAGGTTCGGAATCAAAATATGCAATGAAGAGTTCTAGAAATACTAGGTTCGGAATCAAAATATGCAATGAAGAGTTCTTGAAATACTAGGTTCGGAATCAAAATATGCAATGAATTTTTGTGACACTTAGTTATGAATCAAAATATGCAATGTAGAGTTCCTGTGATAATTTAGAGAGGTGAAAGAATTACAAAAGTCAAGTATGTTGTTTAGTTAACACAAATTAACTAGATAATGATCATAACTTAATATTTTATTTAGATATATCATTTTACCTATCTGATATATATGCAGTTTGTCAACTGTTTTTAAGTCAGTTTACTTTACATTCTTACAACATCAAACATCATCAGCTGCACTTTAACTCCATCTCAAGCAAAGGTAAACCCTTATAGAATGCTGTGTAATTTTTAATAAAATAAAATTTTGTGTCATCTTCTATCAAAAACCTTAAATATTTGCTTCATTTCTTTGAGGAAAGATACTCAGAGAAGCAAACAGATAAGATTGCAGGCCAGCTGCCAATTTACTTGGCGGCTGGCCTGGTTCTTGCCTGTTTATATATAAGCATGAAAGCGGTTCCAGCTCTGTAAAGGTTAACAAGTATCCCAGAAGTGTCCCAGTAATTCATTCCCCAGAAAGAAAGGTGGTCGTAAAACAACACCTTGTGGAACTAATCATTACATACCAAAGAAAGGGATCAGAGGAAGTCACCGAGAAGTTTATGGTACCTTAACTACCTCAAGGTTTTATTGCTGCAGACGAATTTCACATCAGTGTCAACTTTTGGCATTCCTTTGACACTTAAATCACCTTTTTCTTCTCTTCGTTTGAATGCCATTATTCTATTCTTATAACAATTTTCAAGGGTTTGGCTTTTGCACATTGCCAGAAGTATCAGCTCAAAGTTAAGTTCATTAACTATCAAGAGATTTTTTTCACTTTTTTAATTAACCATGACTTTAAAAATGAATTACTTTTAAAGCAACTTCAGAAGAAAAAGCAAATGAAGCAGTTTTACCAAAGCCTAAAGTACTTGACAGGCACTTTCTACTTAAGCAACAATGTTTTTTACCATTACAAGGCTATGGCTCTAAAATGTCTTTCAAAAGTACATTCCCTCCGCAACAGAGGTACCATTTGGGCTCGAAGCCATAACCCCTAAGTACTATGTCCACCACCTTAACCACTTGTCCATGCAGGACCCAAACTACCATTAGGGATCAAACCCAAGAGATTATGGTCTAAAAGTCCTGGGGTCTGTTTTACTAAACAAGTTAAGGAAAATATTTGCGTAAGTCATAACTGATAAACATGGATAGTGTCTTTAATAGAAATACAATATTGTAATGTGACGAGTCATTGGAAGCGTCTCGGAGATGTGTTACTTTGCAATATTGCTTTGCCCAAAATGGATAAAAGCGGAATTGTTGTTTTAGACTTACGCAAATCTTAAGCGTAAACTGTCTAGTAAAATGGTACCCTGAAGCAAACATCTACACCACCAAGTGTCTTTTAACCAAATGCACAAATGCTAAATGATTTGCATTTAAAGTGGATTTAATGTAAAGATTTTAACAAAAGACATATATCCAGACAGAATCCAATTTTCAGGGGAAGCTATATAGACTATTGAAATAAAGCCACAGCACTAAAGCTAAGCCCATAAACCTATAAGGAGTTTAGAGGCATGTATGGTCATAAACCAGTTACGAAAATATAACCATTACACCCCTCCATAACCCTTTACCAAATGCCAAATTTTCGACTGTCCTAAATTGAAAAAGTTTGCAGACGACATTTCAAAATGTGTTGAAATTGAAAAGTAATCTTCTGATAGGGCAGAAAACATTGTAGGTAAAGGAGAAATTGCTTGTTCAGAGCAATTTGTTCTTTTCCCACAATGTTTCCAGAGTCGTCTGCAATAAACTGGTCAAATTTCGCTATTGTTTGGTAATGGGTTAAAGCTGCTTGTTCACAGATGGGAGGAAGTAGGATATCAATTTTCTCTAAAAAACAAACCTAATAGCAGCTGTACTGCTGTTTGAGATGTAATGAAGAATAACCATTGGAAGTCCGATTTGTTTGCATTTAAGCATTCAGAGCCTGAATACGATGAATGTACTAATGTCCAAAAGCGTTGCAGTGGTTTTAAAATCCATTGCATACCATCTGTACATACTTTGATGTATTGACACTCTCTGAATTAAGTTTGCGAACAGTAGCTATTGTTCATTAAATGGTATACCGCAGTACAAAAACGCACTGTTTCATCAAGATAAAAATTCTAATATCATGAGAAGTTTCCCATTTGCGAAAATACACCTTTAAAAGCCACTTCCTTGGTGTGCCACACTGAAGAAAAAAGGGGTAAAGAACATGTTTGAACAGACATGAAATAAGCAGCTCAATTTTAGTCAATCAATAACTAAGTGTATTTTTGTGTGACAGAAATAAGATGTTATAGACCCCTTGCAGTCATGGGAAAGCCTACAATTTGTCACTCTTGAGAAATAAATTGGTTCCACTCCCCGAGCCTAATGGTCACAAGGTTTCTCAAGGTATGTTATACAATCTGACAGGGAATTGTATGAGTGATTGGAATTGGGCATTGTTGGGCGAGATTCTCTTTCCCTCATAGGTAAGATCTACTCATGATGGTTCAATGCAAGACTATAGTAAGTGCTTCACAAATGTGAAGCACTTACTATAGTATCACATTGAACCCTTGATATATCATAATTATAACCGAGGATGAAAGGTAATTGAAATAATTGATAAATCTGAAACAGCTAGTTCAAAATTCTAAGAGACTAAATAGATATGTCATTACTTTTTCAAATTTCATACATGAAAAAATGTCTCAAAATCTTGAAAACCCAGAATAATCTTTGATACTTTATCTCAAAAATTACCCAAACCAAGGAAAGATATTAGCCCTATAAAAATTGAAAGCCCTCAGCATAAAATTCTTGTATTTTATGGGCAAGAACTCCTTACAAAACAATTCAAAACCAATTGTGGTGCATGTGAATTAATATGAAGTATCCAATTATCTAAATGAAATTAACATGGCATCAACAATATTTCAATTATGTTGCGATAACCAGCTCAAAATGGTGAAAGAAGACCCAAACTTGATTGCCAATTAGAGCTGGTAAAGCTCTGGTAAAGCTGGTAGAACCAGCAGCATTTTGTATTAACTGGGAAATATCATGATAATCCAAATGCTGATGATGGCTAAGAATAAAAAGGTTCTTTCAATAGTATCATCTCTATACTATATCTTTATTCAATGGGCACAGACTGATTTGGATGAATTAAAACTTCACCTAGTATTTTTTTTTTCTAATTGCATCTGAGGTGACTTCAACAGGAAAGACATAAACCGCATCTGCCACAACAAAAATCCCCCTAATAAAATTTCGGAGACCTTTTCTAAACTAATCGAATTTTGCTGAGTTTTGGAGAGAAAGCAGCTCCGCGATAATCCAATGAACTTCTCACCAGCCACCCCTATCACGTACAAAATTATCCAGGAAGTGGAGACATGACAAAAAATCGTCCAATCGTCTGATAGCAGATTTGGTCGATTTTTTAATTACATACTTATATATATAAATATATGTATTTGTTGTATAACACCTTTGTAAAGCACTTGCTATGGTCTCGAACTGATCCTTCAAAATTAAATGTTAATTTCATTCCACAATTGTTGCCTGCTGCTGCTTACAATTTGGACTGATAAAAAAATTCCCTATGAAGGAATTGTGGATTAAATGCTTAAACTGCAACAGAATTACAAATGGGACCATTACTGTACAGAACAGACCACACAAATCACTGTAATCGAGTTACAAAGGTCTGCATGAATTGCAGCCAAGACCAAAATTAATGGAAATCAACATTATAATGGCTATAAAGTCTGTTTATTTAGTTATCTATTTATACGGGTTTTACATCGCGTCAACACTGGTTCAGTTATGTTGCAGTGTAATGTTATGTGGCTACACCGGTATACTGAGTGAACACCTGTGTACACATTCTCCCTTAAAAATGAAAATATAAGGTCTACATTGAGCATCTTGTATAAATATCCTGATGACTTTTCCTAAAGTTTTATGTCTATTTCTTGTACGAAACACCCTACCATTGCACCAGATGAAACACCAAAAATATAAATTGCGTGCAGGGAAACATATTATATAGTGCTGTAAATGACTTCATGCTAATGCAAACAGGTTAGATCCAGGCCAACCGCCAAGTAAATTGGCGGCTGGCCTGTGATCTTACCTGTTTGCTACTCTTAGAATCTTTCCTCATCAAAATTAACCAGATATTTAAGGTGTTGGAAAGCAGATAACACAAAAGTTTAGTTTTAGAAAATTACCAAGCATTCTAAGTGTCTATAAATGGCATAGTTACCCCCCACCCCCCTTGTTCCCCATATATGGATATATGCCAACCCAGGCCTTGCAGGCTGTCACACTAATCCAGTTAGATTGTGACTTATCAGCTTCTTTCGTCTGCAGTCTCTATAAACACATGCCAAACAGAGAGAGCCTCACTTAATTCCAGCAAACAGGGGAAAATCCCAAACCAGGCTTATGTTATCACTCTGTATATAATTATCTTCAATATAATGACAGAAAGGCTGGAGAGTCAATCCTTTACTGGGATTGATAATTCAAGCTTTTGTTTTCAAGTTCTGATAACATTGAGAGAGAAGTGGAGGTTACCCATAGAATGTTGGGTATTTTTCTAAAAAAAATTTTTGTTGTCTACTTTCCCAAACCGTAAATACCTGCTTGATTTGGATGAGGAAAGGTACTATGAATAGCAAACAAGTTAGATCACAGGCCAGCCCCCAATTTACTTGGCGGCTGGCCTGGATACAAATTAGTGTTAGAATGAATAACAAAGCTAGCTTGCAGAATATGTCTCTTAATTATCTGAACTTCTATTGTGTTTACAAAAATTTCATATCAAGAAAGAGTATGAAGAAATCTAAAGTAAAAAGGTAATGATTATCAGGCCCAAGCTTAGCTTGCCTTTAAATTTGATCAACTTGCCCCACCAGACATTTTCTTTCCGTATTCAAATTCACTTTTCACCTACACCAGACTCTTGGGCTCCCTTTACAGTACAGTCAATTACCCTGTTTGCGATTACAGGAGACCAATTTTACTCCCAAGTACGACCAACCAAAATCATATTACCCATAATCAGAAACTTTACTTTGGCTGTTGGTTTCTATCAAAGAAACTGCATAACAGTTAGTGCCTCATTTGGAAAAAAGTCTTACTTTGTGGTAATGTCAAAGATAAATTATGTTTGCAAATGGAGCATTACTCTTGGGACAATTCTCTATAAAGAGGATTGGGTTATTTTGTTTGGTGTTTAACACCCTGTCACCCAGGTTTCAGTTATATATACCCTGTGAAAGATTAAAAAACTTACTCATAAATGTTCATGAACATTAAATGGCCGTTCATGAACACAGACATTTTCAAAAAATTCAAGAACCTATTAATGAACATCAAGTAAAGGTTCATGAATACACTCATGACCCTGTTCTTGATGTTCATGAATATGTTCTTGCAATTCATGAACAAGTAAGGAACAGCTTTGTGTTCATTAAATATATTACAGCTTTCATGATATATATCAGGAGTAGGCTTTGTGTCCGAAGTGTCTTGCCTAAAGGACACTTGCTACAAAGCAAGTACTGCTGGCAAGTCTTGAGCAATATAGAATGATACCCCCATCCTCATTTCCCCACCCCACCCCCTCTGGAACTACAAGGTTTACTAGCAAGAGGTGTCTTAGTCAATTATGGATGCATGTTTTTGTAGCAAAAGCTTTAGGTATGACAAAAGTATCACTAGGACTGGTAATGTCTTGTTGGAATTTTCTCTTCATCTGTCTTTTGACCTATAAAATCCTATTGAACCATGTGATTTGTCTCAAGAGCATGTGCAGGCTTTTGAAGTTTTTAATGAAATCTGTTTCTCAGCTAGATTTGGTTATAGAAACAGTGTAAAAAATCAGCCAGTAACTACCCTTGTCCTATAATTCTACATCTATGCAGAGAACCTGCTATACATTGCCTCTAGAAAACGAACATCTGAGGTCTTCATTTCAAGAATGTCTTGTATCCATTTTTTATACTGAATGTGTATAGCATTCCTTAGGTAGTAAGGGTCTTGTTTTCATTTTGATGTTTACAAAAAACAAAAAATACAGTCATAGTCCTAGTTCCCATTAATGTATGTTATGTAATGTATCATATTAAATTTGAGTGTCTATAAATGATTTTGGAATATCAAGGGCCTAACTTTGCTTTTGGCATAATTTGTCCACTAAATATGCATTGTTCTCTACATAAATGAACATCAACCCTAACTGGAACCAACATTAAGGGTGTGCAAACAGGTTAGATTGAGGCCAGTCGCAAAGTAAATTGGCGGTTGCCTGTTATCTAACCCGTTTGTTACTCTGAGTATCTTTCCTCATCAAAACAGGGTTTAAACCAAAACCATCATAAGAAGCCATTAAGATTTGCTACATATTCGGACCAAGCTCAAGGCATGCAAGACATGTTGCAATAGTTCTATTAACTCTGTATCTTACTTTCATTTAACAAACACAAAGCATTTGACCATACAGATTGCAAAAGCGAACATAATTGCTGGTAAAAAAACACTTACCTCCCCACAAAAAAACGATTGCTTTCCATCAAAAACTTCAGCGTTACACGTGGGCACGTTTTCCTCGTTTTCCCGCTAATAACACAGGGCACGTGAGCGCATGCTGCTTTCAAGGGACACTACTCTTTAAATCTTCTATAATAATACTGTTGTAATTACCTCTCTTGCTAAGATGTATCGCATTGTACGCACTCAGTCAACTGCCCAAGCTTAACATGTGAGAGACTGGTTGTACGTTTGTCATTTTAATCATCATTCGAGTAAAGTTCCTTTTTCGCTTCAACGCTTCTTTTCAGTCTGTCTAATCAGTACAATGCAATTGAACTCAATTAATTTTTTTCAGTATAAAGCACGGAGTACTTTTTACAAAAAATAAGTAAATAAATAGATGATAATAGTGTTGGCGAGAAGCTATATTCATACATAAATATTGGTACAGTATAATCACCAATCGTATCTACTCGGCAATCCCCGTAACAAGTCGGTAGATATACCTCGTAGGCAGTACATGAATACACCAGAAATCCTGGGGTAATTCGCCTTATTTCCGGCGGCTAACGCAAAATGCACACAGGCACTAAATATGTATTTAAATACACACAAATTGGTTATATGTCACAATTGAATGTTTGTTTTTACTCTTTTCATTAAAGATGACCATATCAACACATCTTTGATTCATATTTTGTCAATCGTATCTACTCGGCAATCCCCGGCTTGTGCCGGGGATTTCCGAGTAGATACGATTGCAAACGGACATGCCCTTCGTTGCATACCTACTTTCAAAAATGGCTCCCCATTGCCTCCGAGGTTATTTTAAGAAATGGCCGAGGTGTTCCGAATGTATAATCACATAAACCGGCCAGTTGGTCCTCTGTCAATGTACACACCTGTCTCAGTTACCTGTACTGGTGTGAGCCCAAAGATAGGCGTAATGTTTGAAGAACTTTTGAGCAGATTTGAATACCTACACAATGTGTTCCCTCATAGTGCTGAAACAGCCTTCACGCTTATGCAAACAGGTTTAATCCAGGCAAGCCGCCAAGTAAATTGGCGGCTGGCCTGTGATCTAACCTGTTTGCTACTCTGAGTATCTTTCCTCATCAAAATCATGCAAATACTAAAGGTTTTTTAAAGCGGACGACACAAAAATCTCTTTTTAGAAGATTACCCATCATTCTTAGGGTTATAGACGAACATGTGGGTTCGTATAAAAGTAAACGCCAATCAATCTAGCGCTTACTATACAGTTGTTTTTTCTCACTGATCGGACATAAGTGTTCATTTGAAAGGTACAGGCAAACTTGTGTTAAGAGGCCAGCCTATGGGACAGAGTATATTGGCTGTTTAAGACAGGTTGGCTACTTCAAACAAATTGATGTACACTATAGATCTAACAATGGGACTTTCTGTAGTGGTTGTTTAAGGCAGGTTGGCTGCTTAAAAGGGTGGTTGCTTAACACAAGTTAGACTGTACGTATAAACAACACAACCGATCTGAGGCAGAATGTGTTTTCACTGATATAATGCAACTATGTCGTTGATTGGTTCGTTACATCGGTAGCATAATGTCTTACCCTTCTATTGGAGTTACCTTGCCAACGCTTTCCCATGTCCCTAAGAGACGGAACGAGTCTTCTCGTGATACGCATTGTAACGTTTGAAGAATACAGGACCTGTGCAATGTTATAGACAACATGTGAGTGTGTATGTGTGTGTGTGTGTGTAAATATAGGAAGAGAAAGACAGCGAAACTGATCAGTGGTTGACAGCGTTTTCACTGATTTAATGTGGTTGTGCCTTTGCTTAGTTCGTTACATCGGTGGCATATTGATTTGTCCTTCTATTGGACTTGCATTGCCCAAGGTTTTCTCATACCGCAAGAGCCGAGAGAGAACCTGAGAAATATTATAGAGAACATGTAAGTGGGTGTGTATACATATAGAGAGATAAAGACTTTCGCAGATTGAATGTCACTGTGCGTTTGCTTGGTTCGTTACAGTCTTCTCGTGATACGTATTGTAACGTTTGAAGAATACAGGACCTGTGCAATGTTATAGACAACATGTGAGTGTGTATGTGTGTGTGTGTGTGTAAATATAGGAAGAGAAAGACAGCGAAACTGATCAGTGGTTGACAGCGTTTTCACTGATTTAATGTGGTTGTGCCTTTGCTTAGTTCGTTACATCGGTGGCATATTGATTTGTCCTTCTATTGGACTTGCATTGCCCAAGGTTTTCTCATACCGCAAGAGCCGAGAGAGAACCTGAGAAATATTATAGAGAACATGTAAGTGGGTGTGTATACATATAGAGAGATAAAGACTTTCGCAGATTGAATGTCACTGTGCGTTTGATTGGTTCGTTACATCGGTAGCATAATGTCTTACCCTTCTATTGGAGTTACCTTGCCAACGCTTTCCCATGTCCCTAAGAGACGGAACGAGTCTTCTCGTGATACGCATTGTAACGTTTGAAGAATACAGGACCTGTGCAATGTTATAGACAACACGTGAGTGTGTATGGGTGTGTGTGTGTGTGTGTGGGTGTGTGTGTGTGTGTGTGTGTAAATATAGGAAGAGAAAGACAGCGAAACTGATCAGTGGTTGACAGCGTTTTCACTGATTTAATGTGGTTGTGCCTTTGCTTAGTTCGTTACATCGGTGGCATATTGATTTGTCCTTCTATTGGACTTGCATTGCCCAAGGTTTTCTCATACCGCAAGAGCCGAGAGAGAACCTGAGAAATATTATAGAGAACATGTAAGTGGGTGTGTATACATATAGAGAGATAAAGACTTTCGCAGATTGAATGTCACTGTGCGTTTGCTTGGTTCGTTATATTGGTGGTATATTGACTTGTCCTTGCCTGTGGTTTTCTCCTACCACAAGAGTCGTCAAGTAATACCATGTTATAATGTAACGTTTACAGAACCTTTACAATATTAAAGGAAGACGTGGGTAGGTGTCTGCATATATAATAGCTGAGATGGTTTTCCACTGACCAGTTTTAAATTGGTCTTCTAGAGACCTATTTGCTTGCTGCGTAACACACGTTATATCAATTCAAATTCAATTCAATTCTTAACGTTTTCATTTGATAAACCCGATGTGTTCAGATTGGTGTTATGTCGCTGGTATTCTGGTTCAAAGTCTAGCGAGATTGTAAAGTTAACATTTCAAGCTAACGCCACATTGTTTGCCTCTTGTAGCCGACGACTTTCATGAAGCATTATGGCAAAAGGAGAATGTATGTGGGGGGCTTTTTGTGTGTCCGAATGTCTATGTTTTAATGTATATCTGAGATCGCGCGTCTGTGTGCGTATTGAAGGGAAACAGATGAGGCTTGAATTAGCTGGATAAATTGTAATTCAATAAATAAATAAATTAAACAAACTATAACCATCCATATGTTAAAATTGTTGTATATACATCGATGTTTTAATTATTTGCAATTAACGGGTGTAGCCTTAACATTCAGCAATTCCGTCAAATTATTAACTGGTTTGATAAATTGCAGAAACACATTGCTTCGCCGTAACTTTAGTTAAAACTTAAGATAAGCAATTGGGCGATAATCTCAACAGTTTATATGAATTAAAGCAATTAAAGTCAAAATTCCCGAAGTCGGGAACCAATCTTGGAGATCTGATTCTTTGTCCTGTCTTTACTTGCTAAACGTTCGTCAAAAACGTAAATTAGGGAATTTCATGGTTTTTAAAAGCTTGAAAATAAAGAAATTGGGACCTTGTAAAGCGGCAAGAATCGTTTAGGTCCTATTTTAACGTTCTTACAAATAAAGCACAAACTGTGGGAAAGTCCCTTTAGAATAACTGAGGAGAGCTGTTGGTGTAGTATTAGCATAATTTGTATCCGGCCATCTTCAAACTTACAGTACCAATGACTTGTTTGATACTCATGTTTTATGTCGTTCGCGAATAAATGAGAGTTTGTTTATGTGCAGACGGACGGATGCCTGTTTCAAACATATTTCGGAAGACAAATCGATTCATAAATGAAATACACGCCAAGTTTTTGTTTGTTTCACTTATACACGTAGAATTGATAGTTATTCTAAATCACATAAAATAATACATTCAGTAGGCTTTCCAGTGGGGAAATCTTTATTAATAGTAACTCTCCGGCGGAGCGGAAGGAAAATGGCCTCTCTCCTGTCCTGCCTCGTTTTGGAGGCCTCGCAACCCTGTATCCTGATTGGCTGCGGCCCATTCCGGAAGTCCGCTACTTCTTGACGGTGGTTGGTATGCCACCTGGGTAAATTCTGTTGTCTTTTTAATGGGATACAACTTCGCTTCGGCCTTTCTGTCCTTTCTCTCTCGTTCGCTTACCGGTTTAAGGGTCTTCAGAGAGCTCTTCAGTCGTGAAGGTTGTGTTGGAGATTCATATTGGGGCGGGTAGGAGTAGAAAGCTTCTGGTGCGGCTGAAATAAAGTAGAGTCGTATGTTAGACGGGTGTATCAATGCTTTGAAAAACCGCTTGTATCCGTTTGAGGGATTAACCCTTACAGTGCTGGATCCGACTTTATGCTTATGAAACGTAACAGGTTAGATCCAGGCGAGCCGCCAAATGAGTTGGCGGCTGACCTGGACCGAACCTGTTTGCATCTCTGAGCATCTTTCCTCATCAAAATGAGGCAGATATTTAAGGTTTTGGAAAGCACACGACACTCAAATTTATTTTTTAGAAAATTACCAAGCATGCAAAGGATTAACAGAACTTGTTGATAAAGGTACAAATTCATTAGGAACCAATTAAGATCATGGTAAACAAAGATTTAAATGCTTTAAACAGGACTAAGCGTTATGATTAGCGCAACTTACGAACGCACTGATCCTTTCTTTTTACTTTTGATTGTTGAACGAGTTGTGGTCGTTTGTCACGTAGGTTGTTATCTCAAATTAGTAAGTTTTCCATAATGGCTACACCTAGAGTTTTAGACGTATTGTGAAATCGAATGAGTCAGGAATTAACTGGTTCCGTCGCACTTCTTAGCTAATTGATATTCCATTTAACCAGCAGGTGCGTAGCTACTTGTATGCAGAGTAAGTATCTATTATGCCTTGAAAATGGATATCTAAGGTCTAAATTGAACGTCTGATAAATATTACACAGTTTTTAGTTTAATGTCTTTTTCTATGTTCGAAACACTGTTGAATTGCTCCACATCCAACATGGGAAGTTAGCGTTTCCTGTGGAGCATGCCCTAGACCATTCCCCTTCTAACCGTGTGTACACTTATTAAACGGCTTTGTTACGTCCCTAATTAAAATGCCATGTACAAGTACTATTACCCAAGTAAATTTGACTCACGGTTCACAAACTGCGTCTTCTTTTCAACAGCCTCCTCCTTCTCTTTCTCCTTCTTCATTTTCTTCTTCTTGGACGGATGGACCCGTATCTTAACCTTCTTCGAATTCTTTATGGCCTTGTGTATGAGGCAGATTATGCAAACGAACCACGTGATGCCCAAGAACCCGCCCAGAATGCATACAGCCAGCAGCCACTCTATAACGTCCGGCGGATCGCAACATCTCTGGTTGGAGTCGAGCGAGACCCCACAGCAGCCATATTTACAGTATCCGTAGTTCTGTGTTGTCTCGATGAAGCATGTGGACGACTCTGATCTCGTCCCAGCTGTAAAAATAGGGAAGGCAATCGCGATTGAAAAGGACATCATTCGTTTACACAGAAACTTTGATATTCAGAGATTGTACAAAAGAATAAGGAACGATATATCGAATAAACAAAGACATTATCCTTTTACACAGAAAAGGTTGTAATCAGAGAATAGAGAACAGACCCGATTACTTCAAAGGACTTCTGCGTTGTCTGTATCTTTCTTTTTTGTATTGTCCAATGGCGTGTATTATTCCTTATGCTCTTATATGGTTTAGTCTCTATGTGTCAGAATATAATTAAGCGAATTGCTCTTAAAATGTATGCATTGGGACGCTTGAATTAACTTCGGGTGGTTTTAGCCGGGACGACTTTTTGTATTGTTGTTTGGTGTTCAATTAAAAATACAGTCAATCTTGTGTTAAGAGGCCAGCCTATGGGACAGAGTAAATTGGCTGTTAAAGACAGGTTGGCTGCTTAACACAAACTGATGTACTCTATAAATCTAACAACGGGACTTTCTGTAGTGGTTGCTTAAGGCAGGTTGGCTGCTTAAAAGGGTGGTTGCTTAACACAAGTTTGACTGTAGCTAGTGAAAGCATAATCTTATAAGGAAACGTCAATATATCTTAGTATAAACAGTTTATTTGTGGTAGATCTCAAAAGCGATTTCACACTTTTGGATAAAGATACATCTAAATCCACTGTATACACACTTAATTAAAGAAAGATATAAACAATATAGTTTTGGTTCCAATGACTATAGTATTCTTCAGTGTGTATCATCAAACAGTACAGATGTTGTGCTGTTATTCAGAAATGAGCTTTTAGCATCCAAATGTCATTCCATCTACAGTTGTTGTTCAGTTCTAAAGAAATGAGCTTTTAGCTTCCAAATGTCATTCCATCTACAGTTGTTGTTCACTTCTAAAGAAATGAGCTTTTAGCTTCCGAATGTCATTACATTTGTGAATAAGCACCTTTAAAGTCCCTTGTGAAGTATCGTGGGTATATATGTTCAAAAAGCTACACTTACTTAGAATAGAAACAAACACTAGAAAGCCAAAAAGGGTCCGGATTTTGGTTCCAATGACAACTGTTCAGTGTGTATCATATAACAGTACAGCTGTTGTGCAGTTCTAAAGAAACTAGCCTTCCAACTCTCTTCACATCTGTGAACAAGCACCTTTAAAGATAAGTACAAAACACTACACTTACCTAAAGAAGAAACAAACACTAGAAAGCCAACGAGGGCCCGGTTTGGCACCACCGCCATGGTCAGTAGACTAACTAAGCCCACCACTTAAAGTACTGTATTTGTTTAAATCAAATAGATCTCAACACTTATGAGTAACGGTTTATTTTAAAGACCTCCTAATGAATAACTTGAACCCTTGCCATCATAATTACGTTTGTCGTCGCATATTTGGCAGATGGTTCAGGAAATTGTTGTGGAAAAGGGAGAAAATGCTCCTTCCGAGCAATGCTTCCGTTTTTGCAATAGGTTCCCTGTCTAATGTGACAAATAAAGTGAGATTTCCCACTTTTTTAAGATACTGTCTGCTTTTATTGTCTATGTGGATCAATTAAAAAGTCACATATCAAGGAATAACTTAAGATGTGCCATTCATAAACGTGTTAGATAAAAGATATGCTTAATTGGTAACCCTTTTCGTGTTGAGTTATCGTTCATTAAACTCCATAACAATTTACCATTGAGGGGAAAAAGCACAACCGATGAGTCCATTTTGGAAACCATTGTGCCCAAAGGCATCCCTGCTTATGAAGAGTTCTTTATTCAATAATTATAATTGTATCAATGATTTTTATTAATTGTAAATTCATTAAAAGTGGTCTGAATCTTAAAGTTACTAAAGCTGTTCGTCTCTTTAAGGATTTAACTAGCAATATATATAACGTAACATAACTTATAGTATAAGTAAGTTAGTTAGCAAGTAAGTATTCGTTTATTGTAGTGACACGTGAACAACATTTAGACAAATGCTTGCTATTATACAATTCGTTACACCCGGCCCAACGGGCTTATAGGTCACTTTCAATGGTTATAGTTACGTAAGTACATAAATTCAGGTGAGGGTTAATATCAAGGTTCTATCAAAGCTTGTCATTAGGAGTCATAAGGCGAGATAAATGTTATGCTGTTCATCTGAACATGTAAATATCGAATAATACAGTAACTAGTGTGTGTCGATAGTATGTATAGAACATAATCGTATTCTGTGCATTATTCTTAATTAGCCATCACTCTCTTAATAGGCTATCATTCCTTATTGTCTATTACATAAGAAGAAATTGTGGTAACAAACGCAGACACTAACTTCCTCTGCTTATTCTCTTCGTTTACAATAATGGTGATTAAGGCTTTCTGTTTCAAGTATGTTTTGATGATTGTTCGATTACCCCTTCTGTGCATATAACCAATAGAAACCAGCGGAAGGAGCAATGTCTTTTTGTAAGGATGGTTGTTCTGTTTAGTTTTTAAACATAGTTAATTTTTGTTATTCTATACAAAATTTATAAACCTGAACGTTTAACATTCAAAACTATTCCATATAAAGTGATGGGTCCACACCAAAGAGTGTTAAACATTGCGCCTTTGTAATTCTATTTGTATATGCATTCAATGTTAGGATAGACTTAGTCCTACAAACAATGGTGTTGCGTCGGTGCCAATGAATTAAAACAATGGCCTATCATCTGATCATCTAAGTTATCTCGGCTAGTGTGACTATGGTGGCACAGTAGTGACATAGGCGCATGTTTTTTCTTAATTTCGTTTGAACTTGAGACGTTATGCATTGTTGTTTATCTCTACTCTCAGAATCTCTCCCTCCCTCCCTCCCTCCCTCCCTCCCTCCCTCCCTC